>JANJGK010000022.1:18770714-18810714 GCA_039081455.1 Macrobrachium rosenbergii | reverse complement strand
GTTTGTCTTTCATTTTTGAAGATTGTTCTTTAAATGGACATACTACATTATGTTTACTAAGTAGAATTCTTCCATGTGGTTACCTCATGTGGACTCACGCATATACATTTTTCTGGATGTATGTGTATGGTTTTAGCTCATTATTATTATTATTATTATTATTATTATTATTATTATTATTATTATTATTATTAAAATATGATTTTTTTGGTAATTTAATTTTCGTAAGTGTTCCCTGTTACTGAATTTCTCATAATATGTAGAGCATCTTTGTTTGTAGAAACTTGCTACAAAATGTACCCGGACTTGAGTTTTCTTTGACGACCGAGGACGTTTAGAGCGAGTGGGGCCATTTTGATTTATTTATGAGCAAATATACATAACAATGCACGCCTTTTCGTCATAGCTGTTTCCATCATTAGTAAATCTAGCTTAGACAATTGGTGATTTCCTGTAATGTCTTCTGGTAGGTGGAGCTGAGACTTGTCTTCCGAAAAAAGATTTCAGCTCTTGAGTCATGTTCCGATTATTCCTGCTTGCCCATTCTTTCCTCTTCTGTTGATGTAAAATTTCATGTCCCTCTGTGTATTTCAGCATCCTTAGTTCTGCACTGACTGTATGTAGTGTAGACTTTTTTTTTTTATTTGTATAGTTACCAGAAAAACACTCCCTGAAAAGCAACTTTCTCTGGTAACTATATTTCTATGAAATTTGGTAGACGTGACCAACACTCTGCAAGTACTGTTTACAAAGTTACGTATAGATAAACATGTTTATATTGCGGACTATTGCCTTTTAATTTTCTGTAAAAGGAAACTGTTGTGCCGGTTTGTCTGTCCGCCCTCAGATCTTAAAAACTACTGAGGCTTGAGGGCTGCGAACTGGTATGTTGATCACCCACCCTCCAATCATCAAACATACCAAATTGCAGCCCTCTAGCCTCCGTAGTTTTTATTTTATTTAAGGTTAAAGTTAGCCATAATCATGCTTCTGGCAACGATATAGGATGCAATAGCATTCGTTAAAATCATGTTAAGAGTACAGACTATGTTTAGAAAAAGGCAACTAAATAAGCCAGTTTATGAGTACCCACAAGGTTGATGTGCACTTATTCCTTGGAAAACTCCAGAGGTATATTTCTTTGTGGTTCTTTCGAAAGCTCCAAATGTAGATTTCTTTGTGGTTCTTTCGGAAACTCCAAATGTAGATTTCTTTGTGGTACAGACAAATACAGTAAGGTTTGGAAGGGAACTTCGGTGACAAACGACACTCTGAAGACCCCCGTCAGATAAATACTCGTACATGTAGACTGCAATTGACTGATATAATCTTCTCATAAATCATGAGAAATGTTTAATATGAAAGGGGAATTGTGGGTTTGCTGTAACGCCAATGTTCTGGTAGAGAACTCCTAAGGTTTATGGTTTGCTTCATTTTTGACTGGTCCCATTCCACTAAAGGCGCTCTGTGAAACCTACAGACATTCTAAGATTTATATGGTATACTTGGTATTAATTTTCAAATCCACACTGTTATAACACTCGAGGATAAGAAAGTCTTCAATTTTTTTTGAAAGGCTTAATATTTTCAGTCCTTCTGATTTTCCAGTAGGGGTTTATTGTACAGTCTCTGAGCTGCAAATGGAAAGACTGTGGTTTCATTGTTAAAAATGCATCTTGGCTCAAAGAACTTGAAACCATCAGTGGCTAATCTTGTGTCGACTCCATCCGATGGTTCTGTTGGAAGCAGCAAGCCTTTCAGAAACTGTGGGCACCCAGCCTTGGTGGCTTGCTAAGTCATTACACATATTTTAAACATTATCCAAGCTTTGATAGGGAGCCTGTGCAACTTAGCCAATGCTGGAGTCAACCTGTCGCGAGGTGCAACACCCTTAATTGTTAACTGCTGCTCTATTTAATATGTTTTTTTGCAAGTATCGTAAGTTGCATGGGTAGATTATGGTAGGGTTGCAATCGTCCAGTCTATCTGTGACAATTGGTCATACGTTTTTGTAGGCCATAGTGTGATAGACAAGATTTCCTGGGGCCAGAGGAAACTATTTCGTGTGACCAAGAAAAAGTTTTGCCTGATGTCATAATGAAGCCTTTTTCCTGAGATTACAGACACATTTCTGGAGGCAATAGACAAAAATATTCTGAGGTTACCAATGTATGACAAGTGGATGATGGTTCCCGAACTGTTTCAGTACCCATATTAATCAGATAAAAAAAAAAAAAAGCATTCCCAGATTTCGCTTGGTGGAGCATGGGTAGTTATGAGCCCTTTTTTAGGTGTAAGGCACTATGCTAGTTACCAAATTGTGGTTTGCCTGAACAATAAAATTTTGACTCCTGTAAAAAAAAATGGGCACAAGAATCACTTCTTTTGTATGTTCATCAACAGATAAAAACAGAGAATAGCATTTAAAATTAGTGCTTTAGAAACATTTTGCTTATATATATATATATATATATATATATTATATATATATATATATATATATATATATATATATATATATATATATATATATATATATATATATATATATATATATATATATATTTTGCACGAACCAAAAGGAGATAACGAGAGGCACAAGTATCTAGTGCTTTCGTGTATTTGATATACACTTCTTCAGGGTACAGTACTAAGTCCTCTCAAGGTCCTTTAGAGTATAGTACTTTCCTGAAGAATTGTATATGAAATAATACTTGTGCCCCTGACTATTGCCTTCTGGCTCCTGCGCTACATTTAGTCACGTGATCCTTGTGACGGCATGGCAGTATATATATATATATATATATATATATATATATATATATATATATATATATATTTATATATATATATATATATATATATATATATATATATATATATATATATATATATATATATATTTAACCAGAGAATGTGTAACTTATACTAATTCTATGAGATTCTTGAACTGCTTTTGTTTTTGGTTATTATTATCTTTGTGTTTTCGTCTTTGCTGTATTTCTTATTGTGTGTGCTTGTGTGTTTGAGTGTGTGTGTGTGTTTGTGTGTGTATGTGAGTGAGGGGCGTTACATTCGTGCAGCTGAAAAAAACCATGTTCGTGCACGAGTCTGGGGTTTACCGTACTTGGGTCTGGCGTTGTTCGCTGGTCTGGGGCACGGTCACACGTACCTCCGTCTGGCAGAGCCGTGCCCGGTCCACTTTGGCCACGTCTGCACAGACGCTCAGTCGCGGGACAGCCAGAGCGTTCTTGTCTCCCTGCTTCTCTTTCCCCTCCTTGCCTGCAAGGATACCAGTTTTTACTGTGTGGTTCGGATTCCACCATAAGCTGTAGGTCCCGTTGCTAAGGAGCCAATTGGTTCTTAGCCACGTAAAATAAGTCTAATCCTTCGGGCCAGCCCTAGGAGAGCTGTTAATCAGCTCACTGGTCTGGTAAAACTAAGGTATATTTAACTCTCTCTCTCTCTCTCTCTCTCTCTCTCTCTCTCTCTCTCTCTCTCTCTCTCTCTCTCTCTCTCTCTCTCTCTCTCTCTCTCTCATGCCTTATACCATTGGCTCTTAACCTTTTTCTTAGTATGCACCCCTTTCAAATCAGCAGTCAGTTCTCGCACCCCCTGAATTGCTGAAATAAATTTAAAAAAGAATAATAATAATTATTGTTATTTATTTTATTTTATTTTTATTTTTGCAGAAAAAATAACATGCGTATATAAAAATATATTTTGCTGTAATTATTCATAGGCATCCTCGCACCCCTTAGGAACTGGCTACGCAGCCCCTAGGGTTGCAAGCACCCCTGGTCAAGAACCACTGCCTTGTACAATTCCTAGTTTCCAAGTGAAACCTGCATGAACTACCCGCACCCTAGAGACAAAATTATTGTAAATTTAAGGCTCCTAGAGATAAGCTAATCGGGGGTTTGAGAGAGCTAGATTGAGACCTTGTGGTTTTAGACGTTCGAGAGATGAGTTATTGTGGCTTTGGGGGTGCCTAGATGTATGAATGGTGGTTTAGGGAATCTCAAGGTAAGCTGTTGTGGTTTTGTTATGGTAAACTCTGTACCAAGTTGCCGCTATTTTGTCTTTATCGATTAAGTAAGACCCTGTGCTTGTTATTCATTAAGACCCTGCAACAAGCACACAGTCAGAGTTATGTGCTTGATTCAGTAAGGCCGCACCTGTCAATTTCTTTCTATCATCTTTGCCATAATTAAGACCAGTGTTGTATAGATGAACACACTGTAGAAGAGGAATGATTCTTTTTAGCTTTTACTATTTTAAGACGCTACACAATACCTAATATGTTATTTAGACGCTGTCATTAAAAGTCAGTTACACAACACCTCTTATTAGATGTTTCACCCACACACTACTTGATATTAGATATTAACCAGTGTTTTGTTACTGGAAACTCTGTTTGTTGTTAAAATACTTCATGTCTCAGTAGATTAACTTCGTTTTGCAGGGTTTTCGATGAAAATTAAAAATGGCGTGATTCTCTTTCTTTCAACCATTCACTCTACAATAGTCTAAGGAATATACAGTATATAGTTCCTTCTTCCAAACCTGAGCAGTCTTGCGAGGAAGCCCACTTCTTCTTGTCCTCTACGGAGAGCCTGTCGTGCTTTTTGGTAGACCGACCCCATCCTGCCGTGAGTGTTCCCAGTCTGGAGAAGGCTCGCATCACTATCGGGGAGTTGGGCACACTCTTGGGCCGAGGGGTCTCGATGTCTGGTACCTGGAAGAAGAAGAAGCATAAGAAAATGGATTGGACTTCTGTTATTCAGTACAGTAGCCTGTACTGTCCACACTGGATGCGTGATGCCCCTAGGAAGAATAAGAAGAAGGGGATAAAGATCATTCTGTTCGGCATGAGTCTTGGTACTAGTCACTGGTCACAATCTTCAGGTTTATGCCAAGTCACTCAGACTCAGTGTGAGCCGGCAGTTCTATATTTATGGTACCTGGTAGAAAGGGGATGAATGCAATTGGGGAAATAGTCATGTCCTTGTTTTAAAAAATGCCCTAGGTCAGAGAGTCACAGAATCTGATAAGTGTGAAGGGGTCATGTCCAAGGAGAAATGGTATATTCTTTAGAAAACATGAGCATAATCTGAAATAACAAGTATAGGGCATATGTGAGTTCGTGATTCAGACATGCAGTTTTTGTATTTTGAGTGTACACAGTTTAGTAGCACGCAGTATGAGCATGAACAAATTTTTTTATTATTATTATTATTATTATTATTATTATTATTATTATTATTATTATTATTATTATTATTATTATTATTATTATTATTATTATTCAGAAGATGAACCCTATTCATATGGAACAAGCCCACAGGTGCCACTGACTTGAAATCCAAGCTTCCAAAGAATATGGTGCTCATTAGGAAATAAAAGACATTTGAGCAATAGTACTTAGCCTAGGAAATTAGAGCATGGACAGTTTAATTGTAGAAAGTTTGAGTGTGGAGAGTTTGCACCCTGAAAATTTAATCTTGGACAGTTTACCCATGAAAAATTTAAACACTGACAGTTTACCTTTGTAAAATTTGAGCCTTAGCAGTTTCACCTGTAGATCTGACCCTGAAGAGTAGAATTGCATGAAATCCAAGTCTAGGCAGTTTACCATTTGGAAATTAGAACAGGTATGGTTTGCTTGAAGGAAATTTAAGCGTGGGTAGTTCACCTATAGGAAATTGGATTCTGAACAGAGTAAGGTACACTGTAGGCATTACTTAACGTTCTTTGCAACGTCCCTTCGGCCCATAGCTGCAACCCCTTTCGTTCCTTTTACTGTGCCTCCTTTCATGTTCTCTTTCTTCCATCTTACCTTCCTTAAACCCTCTCCTAACAATTGACTCATAGTGCAGCTGCTAGGTTTTCCTCCTGTTACCCCATACAGACCTTCTTACTGTCAATTTCCGTTTCAGAGCTGAATGGCCTCATAGGTCCTGGTGCGTGGCCTTTGGCCTAAGTTCTACATTCAGTTCAATTTACCTGTAGGAAGTTTGAGCTCTTGGGTTTGTGTGAAGGGGAATGGAGTGTGGGAACAGCTCGAGCCAGAATGTCAGCCACCGAAACCTGCGGTGACCCAAATCCCGTACTGAACCCGTACAGCATCTCCTGGAACACCCTGGGGGGGAGAGGGAGGAAATTATTAACCCTGGGGGAAAAGGAGAAAATTCTTCTTCTTCTTCTTCTTCTTCTTCTTCTTCTTCTTCTTCTTCTTCTTCTTCTTCTTCTTCTTCTTCTTCTTATTATTATTATTATTATTATTATTATTATTATTATTATTATTATTATTATTATTATTATTATTATTATTATTATTATTCAGAAGATGAACCCTATTCATATGGAAAGAGCCCACCAAGGGGGCCATTGACTTGAAATTCAAGCTTCTAAAGAATATTATTATTATTATTATTATTATTATTATTATTATTATTATTATTATTATTATTCAGAAGATGAACCCTGTTCATATGGACACAAAAGGGAGCCATTGACCTGAAATTCAAGATTCTAAAGAATATTATGGTATTCATTTGGAAGAAGTAACAGAAGGCCATAGGAAATACAGAAAGAAGAGATCACTTATTAAAAAAAGAAAAAATAGATAAATAGATAAAAATGTAAGTAATGATATACCAAAAAATTGGATGGAGTCTGTTTCACAACGTTAAATCTAATTCGCAAATGTATTTACAATGTTGATACTGATATTTACACGTGAATGCTACAGAACGGGACACAACGTAGGAACAAAGATCTTATTACAACGTTCTCAGGATAATGTCTATGTATTATTAAGAGTGTACATTTCAATGACTGGTTGATATCCAGGCGTCACAGTATCAGTGGTCTACGTTGTAAAATGGATGCCTTAATAATAAAGAGTGACAACTAACCAAACGTAAATAAAAAGAAAGCTGTATCTGCCTACCATACACACACACACACAATTAAAAACAGTGATGTACAAAGGCAGAATAATATTGTGGAAAAAATACTTTACATTTCGCCCTCTTATAATTTTGCAACGATGCAGATCACGTATGGAAATTCCAGTTGCATTTTAAAAAATGGACTTGAAAATTCTGTTTTTTATAACATTTAATAATTAACAAAATACACCGGAGTATAGAGATCGTAACAAGCCCCTGGTAACGTTACTAATGGCCTTCTTGGAGATATGGCCCGGACAGATTTTAATTATTAAATGTTATAAAAAAAAAAATAGAATTTTCAAGTATTTTTTAAAATGCAATTGGAATTTCCATACGTGATCTGCGTCATTGCAAAATTATAAGAGGGTGAAATATAAAGTATTTTTTCCACAATATTATTCTGCCTTTGTACATCATGTTTTTAATTCTGTGTGTGTGTGTGTGTGTGTGTGTGTGTATGGTAGGCAGATATTGCTTTATTTTATATAGGTTTGGTTAGTTTTCACTCTTTATTATTAAGGCATCCATTTTACAACACAGACCACTGATACTGTGACGCCTGGACATCAACCAGTCATTGAAACCTGTCGGCACTTATGTCTGACCCATTCGTGTATCCAACAGCATCGCATTTTCTAAGCCATTGCAGTTGAAAGATAAGTTACATTATTTAAGTTGAATTATATTTTGGGAATAGTAAACATGTCGCCAGTTTTCGCAGCTAGTGTCAAAACTCTGATTATTCAGGATTTAAATGATGAAACTTCATTAATGGTGACTCCATTCTTGTTGTCAATTCTGAAATGCGGATGGCTGAAGACACTCGAGGTTGCTGCAAATTGTTGTTGGTGTAAGCAGATTAGATGAGTCTTGGTAGTTGACATGATATTTGTTGAGTCTCTCTCTCTCTCTCTCTCTCTCTCTCTCTCTCTCTCTCTCTCTCTCTCTCTCTCTCTCACATGCTTTGTACATGCAAAATGTTGTCACTGTAAACAGATTAGATGAGCCTTGGTTGTTGATATAATATATATTGAGTCTCTCTCTCTCTCTCTCTCATATGCTTTGTACATGCAAAATGTTGTCACTGTAAGCAGATGAGTGTTGGTAGTTGACGTGATATGTACTGAACGTCTCTCTCTCTCTCTCTCTCTCTCTCTCTCTCTCTCTCTCTCTCTCTCTCTCTCTCTCTCTCTCTCACACACACACACACACACACACACACACACACACACACACACACACACACACACAACAGACAGTCTGTGTCCATGCAAAAAATCTCTCGTTTAATGTCAGACGAAGAGAGAAGAAGCACCGCTTCACTGACTCACCTGCTTCGTACACCAAGTATAGCCCTGACGCCATAGAGCTTGAATTTCTCCTTGCCGGCCCCGACCAGGAAGGTGACATCGTACAGCATGTTGTTGAATTGGTTTTCGCTGTTGTGGAAGGCACGTGTGAAGTCCTTGGCGAGCTGGTCATGGCCCTCGAATAAGTCCCGCACTGAGTCCAGCAGTGGTGAGGAAGGACGCATGTGGCCAATAGGTCGCCAAGAACCCCGTCTGCGGATGAGGAAGGAGGAGGAACGGTCTGTCAAGTGGCACTCGAAGGAGGGTAAGTCCAGGGGCACTTACTAGCGGGACGAGAGAGCTTATGTGGGGAGTAAGAGGGTTTATCATGTAGATAAGAGGGCTTTTCGTGGACACAAGAGGACTCGTGAGTGAAACAGTAGGACTTTTGATTTTAGCAAGAGGACTTTTGAGGTAGATAAAAGGGCTTTTCGTTAAATCAAGAGAACTTGTGAGGCTAAAGTAACCTTGAATCAAATATGTTTCAGCAATTTGATCGCAGTGTAACCTTTTGAGGGAAGAACATTTTGTGTGTGATGTATTACTGATAGGAGGTCATCTCTGAACACATTGAATTAAATGGTAGAGTGTGCTAGTAACTTGAAAGTATTCCTGTTTGTTTTGCAAGAAATGATCATCAAAGGTTATCATTCAAATACTCAGTGTTAGCTTTTTGAAGGTCAGAAGTTCAGAGCAAGGCAAGTCCTGTATTGTCTGTCTAGTAGACTTAGTCTCTTGGCTCAACATACCTATAAGGTTTGGGTATCTGTCCGGTTTCTGCGTGGTTCTGCAGGTTGTTGACGAGATCTTCCAGCATCTGCGATCTGGTCCGGTCCTGCATGCGGGCGAATTTGGGCGCGGAGTAGGACGCCCGCTCCCCGTTCACGATCTTCGTCAGGAGCCATTCCCGGAACATGGGCCCCTTCTCGAAGCAGCTCTGCTCCCACAGGTAAGGCTTGTAGGCGCCCACTTCGTCCCGCGACACCACTGCCACCTGGTGGGAAGATGTTGCGTTACAAGAGTTGGCAGGTGTTGCCGTTCTTCGGTACAGTTTTGTGGACCGAGGTTGTACCCTCAACCAATGCCGTCAGCGGCCTTTCTGGTTATGTCGAAGGCCAAGAGAGACAAGGTCTGCCCAGTTGGGTGGAGTCGTTTCCCACCTGGGGTAACCAAGGCCAAGAGAGACAAGGCCTACCCAATTGGGTGGAGTCGCCTCCCACCTGGGGTAACCAAGGCCAAGAGAGACAAGGTCTACCCAGTTGGGCAGAGTCGCCTCCCGCCTGGGGAAACTACGTAGGCGATGACGTATCTTAGAGGTACCTGCCCATTACGGCAATTCACCTACTGACGCAATAAGGAGGTAGAGAAGGCTCCGCCCACATGGGGGATTTGGGGGGAAGTGAGCAAACCTTCTCTTTCTCTCAGCCTTGGTTAGGCCAAAGGCCAGCTGAACGCGCAACCGAATACTCAATAAAAATAAGAAAATAATCATGGATAGCAGAAAGGTGTCAATGAACCTGAGCAGAAAGAGAATTACTAAGGCTTGGTAATGGGAAGATGAAAGGAATAGGAGTATCACATTTCATTTTATTGAGGCTAGGCCTATCAGTCTTTCTTTTGCTGAAAGCTGATCCAGCGTTTTGTTTTATTGAATGTAGTCCTAACATTTCCTTTTCTCCCCCCCCCATCCTCCTCCCCCCACCCCCGTCTATCTCCCTGTCCTATTTGAGTATATGTTTCTGTCTGTACGCAAATACCACAGGAACATAACAGGCAGAAGATCAGTGCCAAGTGCTTACTCGTTTGTTCCCGATGCTGCTTCCCTAGTTATTAATCATAAATGGCTCATTCACGTGCGTACCATAAGTTAATTTACGGGAATTGGCAAACTGGATTATATACATACATATATATATATAATTTATATATATATATATATATATATATATATATATAATTTATATATATAAATTTATATAAATTTGACTCACTTCAGGATCGAACCCAGGTCTTCAATTGAAAGACGAGACCGCTGCCAACCAGGCCACACAAGTCTCCTCTTTCAATTGGAAGACTTGGGTTCGATCCTGAAGTGCGTCAGAAATTTATTTCTGTTCCACACGTGATTGTGTGTTGATTATTTCTATGTATAAATACACATTATGTATACATATATATTTATATATAAATGTATAGTATATATGTATTTATATATATGTATTTATATATATATGTATATGTGCCCTTTCGAATGTTTTAACTGATTGCTGAGTGTGACTGCAGACTAGAAAGTATTTCAGTTAAAAGCCCAGTAGCGTACTTGCTGCGGACATTACCTCGTATCTGGTAGGTTTGAATTTGATCCTCGGACTCGTCCTGACAACGATGAAGGTGTGGAGGAAGTGGGACTTGATGCAGGCCGGGGAGAACGGGGTGTTGTCAGCTTCCAGGAACACCACGCAGACGATGTCGTTTCCGATGTGTCGTTTTCTTTGAAGCTGAAAGAAAACGGGAGGTGGAGGTTCCAGGGTGCTATGTGTTGTGTAGTTACAGGGTAGAGATGTTATTATCGCATGACTTTACTCTTGTTGTAGGGCATAGTTTTGTATTTATGGATTTTTCTTATGCTTATTGAAATAAGATTGGTCTGTAGGAGGTCGGAGACAAAGAGATTTTAACATTATGTATATGTATATATGTACAAAGATATATGCATGTATATACATACGTATGTATAATACAGCCATTTAATCTGCTGTGATATATCACCAGACTTTTACTCACCGTTTCCTCAATCTCGTGTATATATGTATACCCGCTGTTGGATATTATCTAAATTAATCTCTCTCTCTCTCTCTCTCTCTCTCATTGGAATATATAAAGTATTTAATCTTTTTTTCTGTGTTCACATACTATCACACTTTCCCTGTCTTTTTCAGAGGTTTGCAGCCTCTCTCGCTCTCTCTCTCTCTCTCTCTCTCTCTCTCTCTCTCTCTCTCTCTCTCTCTCTCTCTCTCTCTCTCTCTCAAGAATGTTATTTATGTAATTCTTAAGTTTCTTACATTTGGGAAAATTCTCTACATATATTTGACCTTACTCAAGAACCCCCTCCCCACTCCTCTCTCTCTCTCTCTCTCTCTCTCTCTCTCTCTCTCTCTCTCTCCCCGTGAGTTACCTTCTGGGGATCATGTTTCTCATAAGGCAGCAATGTAGAAACGTGAAACATGATCTCAATGTTTCTCCAGTGAGCGTAGACGCTATACAGTCCCGTCAGGTCGTGAACCGTATCCAGACCTCCCTTGTACTTGTCGAATCCTGCGAAAGAAAGCATTTAAGATATTTCAGAATGATTCAGCTGATGATGCAGTCGCGCTTGAGCTGATTTAGAAATATTTACTTTGAGGTGCTATTTTCGATGCTTAATTAATGTATAATCTCGGTGTGAATGAGGATTTAGGGTAGGAAGTTCAAAAGGGTAGCTAAATTTATAGCAGATGTATATATTTATATGCATAAGAATATATATATTTATATGTGTATTTATATATATATATATATATATATATATATATATATAATATATATATATATATATATATATATATATATATATATATATATATATATATATATATATATATATATATATATATATATACACACATACATGTATATAATGTTATATATACATCTATGCATACACGCACACACATGTATATATGTATAAATGTGTGTGTGTGTGTGTGTGTGTGTGTGTATGTTTAATATACATCAGGACGTTATCATGTCACTTAGGCAAATACTTATGCATAAGGAGCAAATATCAAGTATTTATATATATTGACTTTTGATTGTGTAAGTCCATTTTGATACAGGACCAAATCTCTCTCTCTCTCTCTCTCTCTCTCTCTCTCTCTCTCTCTCTCTCTCTCTCTCTCTCTCTCTCTCTCTCTCTCTCTCTCTCTCTCTCTCTCATATATGCGTCCTTACCTTTCAATCTGACTTTATCTCCCAGAATCTGGAGGAACTCTTCAAAGAGGGGGGAAGTGTCGTTGTTGTCCAAAATCTCCTCCTCTGTGTACTGTTCTTCTCTCACGTACACCACTCCCACCTTCAGTTCGCTTTTGATAAATACCTGCGAAAGGGCAACCGCGGAAGGCATTCGTTTAGCTGGTTTGTAACTGTAAAGAATTTATGTATATATATATATATATATATATATATATATATATATATATATATATATATATATATATATATATAGAGTAACAGGACCTCAAACAGGAACAGAATAGTCTGTAATGTAATATATATACTCTCTATATATTTATATTTGCATTAATAGATATATATATATTTTGTTTTTCTAACTCACCAAGGGACCGAACCCCAGTCTTTCGAGCGGGAACGCAGGTTCCAACTCCTTTTATGACCTTTGTGCCCGAATTGCTGGTGCCCAGGACTCTCACTCGAAAGGCCGGGGTTCGGTCCCGTGGTGAGTTAGAAATATATTTCTGTAAAACACATTCTCATGTTTTCATATCTATATAGGACCTTATTTTAACTGGATGGTAACTGGCGGAGATTTTATTCGCCAAAGTTACAAGCTTCAAGTACTAGCTACCGGACGATGGGGACAGTTGGCCCTTATTCCATCTTTTCATTTATTACTCTTCCATCTTCGGCTTCGTTCTGTGATACTTAAAAGAATCTTTCAGGTCATATCCCTACCCTAATTATCAAATGTCTTTCCAGGTGCCGGTTGTCTGTTTGTCCGTCCGTCACGCCATTCTTCAGACGTCGTGCTTCTTCGGTGAGTAGTCAGATTGTCTTTTCTGTAATCATCTTTTCTCCGTAGCCATCTTTTCATTTGGCGTCTGTAAACCCTTCTCTCTAGCCATTCTTTTCTCGTATGTGTTTCAAAAAGTTTTTAGTGAAATTTCTGTCGCTTTCTTCCAGCAGGAAGTCTTTCGCTTTCTTCTCGAATGCGATTCAGTATGTGTGGTGTATAGTATTGGTGTATAGTGTCGAACAGTATCTTTGTGGGCGTGTGTATATTTATTTTCTGTCATTTTCGTGATTTCTGTAAGTCTGAAATGCTCTTGTTAAGTATTCGGTATCTCTTTGTCATGTCTGCCGTTCTGTAACTTTTTCTTAGCCGAATATTGACTTCTTTTTTTTTTTGCACGTTTATGACACCCTGAAATTTTTAAAGTTTACCGTTTTCCATCAGAGATCATCTCCCTAAATTTTCTGATATCATACGGTCACCAAAATTCCCATACCCTTTCATTTATTATAAAAAATCCTTCGAATTTTTCCTCGCTTTTATACTACAAACGCCACTTCTCGTTTTCCTCTGACTCGTGTATTATCGCACTCTTTGAAATTTTCCTCTCTCTTGTAATAAAATCTTTCACGGTCTTGTTCTCATCTCTTTCTGGTGTAAATTGTCCTAAAAATTCCACCTTAATTCTCTAATATAAAACTCCATCAATTTCACTTTATGGTAACACACTGTCTTTAAATTTTTCCTTCATTTTTAGAATGATTTCACTATCTTTGAATTATTCCTTGTCTTTTACATTAATGATCACTTTTCTTATATTACATTCTCTTAATTCCCCATCTCCTCATATGGTGCATTGTACATTTTTCTTTTCACTTGTCTGATATCATGTTGTCATAATCTCGAATTTTTTTGTTATTTTTATTCCAACTTCTTTACAATTTACTTTCACTTTAAGTTCATCACATTGTCTTAATTTCCACTCAGTTTACTAAAATACTAATATCACCGTTTTCAGATTTTCTCTGCACATTTTTAATACCACTCGCATCGTTTTCTAATCGTGTGGTGCATTCCAGTTTCGTGTTATTTTTCTAACATGACTTTCTGAGAAAGTTCCCGTCCCGTTTTTCCTTCACTTCTAATATCACAGTCTGAATTTCCCTTCTGTTCTAATATCACAGTCTGAATTTCCCTTCTGTTCTAATATCACAGTCTGAATTTCCCTTCACTTCTAATATCACAGTCTGAATTTCCCTTCACTTCTAATATCACAGTCTGAATTTCCCTTCACTTCTAATATCACAGTCTGAATTTCCCTTCTGTTCTAATATCACAGTCTGAATTTCCCTTCACTTCTAATATCACAGTCTGAATTTCCCTTCTGTTCTAATATCACAGTCTGAATTTCCCTTCTGTTCTAATATCACAGTCTGAATTTCCTTCACTTCTAATATCACATTCTGAATTTCCCTTCACTTTTAATATCATATTCTGAATTTCCCTTCTGTTCTAATATCACAATCTGAACTTCCCTTCACTTCTAATATCACAGTTATTTTCCCATCTGTTCTAATATCACAGTCTAAATTTCCATTCACTTCTCATATCACAGTCTGAATTTCCCTTCTGTTCTAATGTCACAGTCTGAATTTCCCTTCACTTCTAATATCACAGTCTGAATTTCCCTTCTGTTCTAATATCACAGTCTGAATTTCCATTCACTTCTAATATCACAGTCTGAATTTCCCTTCTGTTCTAATATCACAGTCTGAATTTCCCTTCTGTTCTGATATCACAGTCTGAATTTCCCTTCACTTCTAATATCACAGTCTGAATTTCCCTTCTAATATCACAGTCTGAATTTCCCTTCTGTTCTAATATCACAGTCTGAATTTCCATTCACTTCTAATATCACAGTCTGAATTTCCCTTCTGTTCTAATATCACAGTCTGAATTTCCCTTCTGTTCTGATATCACAGTCTGAATTTCCCTTCACTTCTAATATCACAGTCTGAATTTCCCTTCACTTTTAATATCATATTCTGAATTTCCCTTCTGTTCTAATATCACAATCTGAATTTCCCTTCACTTCTAATATCACAGTCTGAATTTCCCTTCTGTTCTAATGTCACAGTCTGAATTTCCCTTCACTTCTAATATCACAGTCTGAATTTCCCTTCACTTTTAATATCATATTCTGAATTTCCCTTCACTTCTAATATCACAGTCTGAATTTCCCTTCTGTTCTAATATCACAATCTGAATTTCCCTTCACTTCTAATATCACAGTCTGAATTTCCCTTCTGTTCTAATATCACAATCTGAATTTCCCTTCTGGTCTAATATCACAGTCTGAATTTCCCTTCTGTTCTAATATCACAGTCTGAATTTCCCTTCACTTCTAATATCACAGTCTGAATTTCCCTTCTGTTCTAATATCACAATCTGAATTTCCCTTCACTTCTAATATCACAGTCTGAATTTCCCTTCACTTCTAATATCACAGTCTGAATTTCCCTTCTGTTCTAATATCACAGTCTGAATTTCCCTTCACTTCTAATATCACAGTCTGAATTTCCCTTCACTTCTAATATCACAGTCTGAATTTCCCTTCTGTTCTAATATCACAGTCTGAATTTCCCTTCACTTCTAATATCACAGTCTGAATTTCCCTTCTGTTCTAATATCACAGTCTGAATTTCCCTTCTGTTCTGATGTCCTATGTTCTAAATTTCCTCTGGCTTTTCTGCCATTGAATTCTCTCCTCACTTTTCTGATATACTGTATTAAAATTTTCACTTTATTTTCACAGTACAAAAATTTTATTTTTCCCGTTTTCGCTTGTATCATACTGCTTCCAAATTTTCAAATGCTAGAGTCTTTGAATTCCCCCCCCCTCACTTTTCCAATGTCATTTTGCGCTTGAATTTTCACTAGTTTTCTTCACTCCGTGTTCATAATCTTATTCCTTTTCTAATATCCCATATTGTTGCGCTAATGATTAATGTTCCTCTTCACTTTTCTAATTTGGAATTTCTCTTCTTTTCTTTTCACTTCCCTGACGTCATACTGTCCTCGAATTTCAGGACTACAACAGATATTACTTATCTCCATTCCGAGGAATGCTTTCTCACCTCTGATGTGAATTTACATTCTCGTACTATAAGCTGTTTATTTAATTTCTCATAATCTTTCATGTACTCTCGGTTGAATTTAAAGTCCTTTTTTTTTCACAGTTTCTTCTTCTTTCTCTGCATCTTTTCCCACTTCCGCGTGAGGTCGATGTTTCTGACAGCATTCCTCCACTTGGCTCGGGTCAGACACATCGTCCTCAGACAATTGTTTGTCTCTCAGATCTTCTTTAACATCATCCTTTTTTTCCTATTTATTCCTTGCTTCGGATTAAAAAATAAAGAATAATTGACTCCCCTCCCATTTAACAGACAAGAATAAATATTTTCCTCTGTTATGGTCCTTATTTTTATTCTCTCTATTCTGCTATTCTTGCATATTTTCACTCTCCTCTGTTACCCTTCCATATTCCCCTTTTCTGTCGCCTTTCCACAGTCTCATGCTCACTCTTCTGGTAATCTCCCGTGTTTTGACTCGTTAATCTATTTTCTTTCTCTATTTTTACACTGTTCTTAAAGGTCTTTTCATATTATCACTCTCACTGTCCATTGTTCTTTAATACCCGTTCATATTATCATTCACTGTTCGTTTGCCTTATTTTTTCACAACCGCAAATCTATCGTTTTCCCTAATTGTCCCTTTCACCATTCTACTGTCCTGCGTATTCACTCTCATTGTTCTGTTGTCCTGTGTTTGATCTCTTTATTGTATTTTTCCATGTCGTCACTTTCATCGTTTTACTGTCATGTTTTTGTTTTCATTAAATTTTCTAATCTTCTTATATTTTCCATTCATTATTCAGCCGTCTTTCCTTTGTTACTCTTCCTCATTTGCTGTCCTGTATTCTCACTCTCACTGTTCTGCTAGTCATTTCATTGTTCTGTTGCGTTATATTTTCATTCTCACTATTCTGTTGTTCCATATATTCACTTTCACTGATTTACTTTCCATTGTTTTCACTAACTCTTCCGTTGTCTCATATTTTCACTCCTACTGTTCTGCTGCCCTCTATTTCTGCTCTCATGGTTCGTTTGTTTCATTTGCACTATCACTATTCCCCTTTTTTCATATTGTCACTATCACTGTTCTGTTCTCCTATATTTTAACTATGACTATTATACTTTTTCCATATTGCCACTATCACTGTTCTGCTCTCCTATATTTTCACTATCACTATTCTACTTTTTCTATGTTGTCACTGTCAGTGCTCTGCGATCCTGTATTTTCACTATCACTATTCTACCTTTTCCATACTGTCACCATCAGTGTTCTGCTATCCTATATTTTCATTATCACTATTCTACTTTTTCCATATTGTCACTATCAGTGTTCTGCTGTCCTATATTTTCATTATCTTAATTTTACTTTTTCCATATTGTCACTGTCACTGTTCTTTTCCTATTTTCACTAATGAATATTTTCACCTTTTTCTATTTCAATAATGAATATTCTTGTCTTTTTCTAATTGACTAATGAATATTCTTGTCTTTTTTTGTTTTGTTTTGACTAAAAAATATTCTTGTCTTCTGTTTTTACTGATAATTATTCGTGTCATTTTCAATTTCACTCATGAATATTCTTCCTTTTTTTATTTTCACTAATAAATATTCTTGTCTTTTGTTATTTTCACTAACATATTTGTATTTTTCTGTTTTCACTAATAAATATTCTTGTCTTTCTCGATTTTCACAAATAAATATTCTTGTCATTTTCTATTTCCACTAGTAAACATTCGTGTCTCTGTTTTCAGTAATAAGTAGTCCTGTCTTTTTCTGTTTTCACAAATAAATATTCTTGTCTTTTTCTATTTCCACTAATAAATATTCTTGTCTTTTTCTATTTCCACTAATAAATATTCTTGTCTTTTTCTGTTTTCATTATTAAATAATCTCGTCTTGTTCTGTTTCCACAAATAAATATTCTTGTCTTTATCTATTTCCACTAATAAATATTCTTGTCTTTTTCTGTTTTCTTAATAAATATTCTTGTCTTTTCTGTTTTCACAAATGAATGTTTTTGTCTGTTTCTATTTCCACTAATAAATAATCTTGTCTTTTTCTGTTTTCATTAATAAACATTCTTGTCTTTTTCTATTTTCACCAGGAAATATTTTCCTTCCCCTCCATATTTTAATTCACCCTTTTTCCGTCACTCCCTTATCTTTTTCTCACAGCAAGTTATTTTTTTTACCTTTTTTTAAAAATATTATTCCATATTATTGTAAATTTTCCGCTTACTGTTACTAATTCTTCAGTTCATCTGTTTACTTCGTTATTCCAAAACTGTTTCACACTGCATCCATAGGCATTTCTTTTAACCTTAAACCTCTGGTGTCATTCTGATGTTGCTGTGTTATTTCTTGCTATGTTTATTTTCACCATTTTATTAAACCGTAACTTAATTATCACTATTCATCAGTATTGTTATCATTATACTGTAATCATCGCCTTCAGCATCTCAGTTTATGTGTTTACTATTACTATTCACTTACCGTCATTCTGTTCGCGTTCACAACTCTTCATTGATAAAAACACATTCTCCGTGTTTGTATTGACAACAGCTGGAGAGGTCCTCAGTGAGGGTCGAAGCTCCTGATTTCACTTAGTTGTATACAGTGGCTTTTCATTAACCAATCACAGTTCGACAGTTTTCCCAAATTGTCACTTCACCGTTCTACTATAATGTGTATTCACATCTTACGTTGTACTGTCCTATAATCACACTCTTTATTGTACTTTTTTTCATGTCAGAATTCTTCTACACACTGTTACACTGTCTTATATTTTTAGTCACTGTTATCCATCTTTCTACCTACGTTAATATTCTTTAGTTTGTTGTTGTGCAGTGATTATCACGCTGCAACCCTCCCTAATTCCTGTGCCTTACATGAACAGTTCATTCGAACTGCTCTCTTTTCAAATGATTTTCATTCGTGTTCAGTAACCGTTATCCGTTGAGTGAAGAACTGTTATCTTGATCAGCCCTTCGTAAATTCATATTTACTCTGCTGTCTGCTTTGTGTTGGGAATTATTATTATTAATACTATACTACTACTACTACTACTACTACTACTACTACTACTCATAGTAGCACGAGTCTTGAAATGGAGAAACAAATCCACAGTTATGTATGGGTACAAATATATTCAAAAATAAATCTCTACAGACAGCTTTCGGGAATCTGTTCGATTCCCCTGATACGTACCCATACATAAATGTGGGTTTGTTTCTCCACTATTATTATTATTATTATTATTATTATTATTATTATTATTATTATTATTATTATTATTATTATTATTATTATTATTATTATTGTTATTATTATTATTGTTATTTGAAATGAGTAAAAGTTGGTATGGAGCAAGCATAAGAGGCCATTGAATTGTTTCAATTGTTTTCTTATCTTGAATTCTTATTGTACCAGATTTTAAATTGGGTATTTGTGTCAACAGTGCTAAAAGTTAACTCTCTCTCTCTCTCTCTCTCTCTCTCTCTCTCTCTCTCTCTCTCTCTCTCTCTCTCTCTCTCTCTCTCTCTCTCCAACGAGAGAACCTCCGCGCTCGTTACTCTCTCTCTCTCTCTCTCTCTCTCTCTCTCTCTCTCTCTCTCTCTCTCTCTCTCTCTCTCTCTCTCTCTCCAACGAGAGAACCTCCATGCTGCTCGTTATACCTGATCTAATTCTCTCTCTCTCTCTCTCTCTCTCTCTCTCTCTCTCTCTCTCTCTCTCTCTCTCTCTCTCCAACGAGATAGAGACAGAACCTGCCTCCTCGTTGTACCTGATCAAATTCATTCTCTCTCTCTCTCTCTCTCTCTCTCTCTCTCTCTCTCTCTCTCTCTCTCTCTCTCTCTCTCTCCAACGAGAGAGAGAGAGAGAACCTGCCGCCCCCTCGCTGTACCTGATCTAATTTGAGCAGTTCCTCGGGTATGTCGGGCAATTGACCCAGCACCAGAGGCGGGTTGAGGTTGATCTCCCTTCCGAACGACCTCACGACCTCTTCCCTGTTGTAGCGGTCGGCGAAGACGCACGACGCCGGCACCAGGCCGTGCACCGTGTAGGAGATGCCACGCACCATTATCCTGCGGGGGACGGGAGGGGGCGTTATGGCCTTGAGTCTTGTGGGTGGGCAGTGATGAATCTGCCCTGAAATGGGAAGAGTGCAGTATCTGCAGAATTTTCGAAATTGGGGTATGCCACCTGTTGGGCTCGTGAAACACTGATACACAAGTTGCACTGCGGTTGCAGAATGATTCTGCAATGCTTTCCACGATTATTTAGGGGGTGCCGTTTGCAGTATCTGTCAAATCATTAGTAAGGCAATGGAAAACTGTAGTATCTACCATTTTCCTCAGTTTTGTGTTTTTGCAGATACTGCAACACTGATACACAAGTTACTGCAGTTTCAGAATGATTCTGCAATGCTTTCCACGAGTATTTAGGGGATCCCATTTGCAGTATCTGCGAAATCAGTAGTAAGACAAGGGAGGATCTACCGTTTTTCTCAGTTTTGTGTTTTTGCAGATAGTGAAGTCTTCCATTTTAGGGCAGAAATGTTCTTAGACTACCATCTTGCAGGCAATAAAAACATTTACCCTGTTGGAAAAGAAAGAAAGATTTAAACTACAGTCAACTATGTAAGGAGTGAATGTTTTCAACTACGGCCATTTTGGAAAGGAATTGGTTTAAAACTGCAATCCCGTTTGACATGACCAGACGGTTAAATACGGCCTATTTTAAAAAAAGGAAGATTTGAACTAGAACTCTGTTGGGAAAGAAAGAAGTATGTCAAATGCAACCCTGTTTGAAATGAATAAACGATTAAATAAGGCCTGTATGGAATGGAGAGGGAGATTTGAGCTGCAGCCTTGTTGGAAAAGACACTGTATCGAAAACAGTCCTCTTGGAAATGAATGAATGATCTAAAGTGGTGCTCTGTTGAAAGAAACGAAGAATGTTGACTGTTGTTTTATCGTGTTAGAGACTAATATGGAGCGAGGAATTAAAGAGAGAATAAAAATTTTAACCTACTACCAGGCAGGTAGGCAAGAAGTAAAGGATTTAGCATCCTATCTTACTGGGAAGGATTGAAAGACTTAAGCTACGTTTGTTAGCAAGAAATAAAGGATTAAATGCGTTTATCTTTAATAATCATTGAACGTTTTAATTAACTGTCATGTTGGGAAGATATAAAAAGTTAAATGCGTTTATCGTTAATAACCATTAAACTTTTTAATTAACTGTCATGTTCGGAAGAAATGAAGGTAGCAGAGAATTTTTCGTAGGCAAGAATGATTAAATATGCTTATCTATAATAATGATTGAACGATTTAATTAATTGTCATGTTGGGAAGAAATGAAGGTAGCAGAGAATTTTTCGTAGGCGAAAATGAAGGATTATATATGCTTATCTATTATAATGATTGAACGATTTAATTAATTGTCATGTTGGGAAGAAATTAAGGTAGCAGAGAATTTTGCGTATGTAAAACAAGATTAATTAACCTTCCTACTGAGATGTCTTCAAGTATTAATTAAACTTCTTACTGAGATGTCTTCAAGTATTAATTAAACTTCCTATTGAGAGAGCATAAACTATTATATAATTGATCTTCCCACTGAGATGTTGATTTCCTAAAGTATTAAATAACCTTGCTACTGAGATGCCTCAAACTACAATTGATTATTCCAACCCGGGAGTACCTGGCACAGGAACTCCTCGTCCTCCTCCTCCTCCTCCTCCTCCTCCTCTTCTTCTTCTTCTTCTTCTTCTTTTCCTTTTCCTCCTCCACCTCCACCTCCTCCTCCTCCTCCTCCTCCTCCTCTTCTTCTTCTTCCTCCTCCTCCTCCTCCTCCTCCTCCTCCTACCTGAACTGGTCCCTGCCGTTGGAGGTCTCCTGCTTGAGAGACAAGATGACAGGTCCCAGGTCCTCGTCCTGGGTGAAGTAGTTCCAGTGTTCGGACCCGTAGAAGTACTTCTCGTACGTCTCCTGTTCGATACTCGTCAGCTCGAACTGGCCGTTACGTTCGTACTGCTCCTGGATGCAGGTCTTCTGCCGCGACGGCTCGTTGATGACGGGCACCTGGCCCCCGGGGCACACCTGCGGGCGTGGGTGGAGAGTCACCGGAGGAAGTTCGCGGGAGAGAAGGAAGTTGGGGGCGAGTTATCTCGTGGGGGGGAGGCGAGGTAAAGCAGCAATGTGAAGATAGGTAGAATTTGCGATTGTATAGAGGTAAATGGCATTAGATTATGGAAAGGAGGATGATTCTGAGTGTTAGGGGGATGTATAGGAAAGATGAAGTATAAATATATGTATATATATACGTATCTGTATACATACATATATATGTATATATAATTATATATATACATATATATATATTATATACATATACATATTATATATATACATATATATATTATATATATACATATATATATTATATATATATATATATATATATATATATATATATATATTATATATATATATATATTATATATATATATATTATATATATATATATATATATATATATATATATATATATATATATATATATATATATATATATATATATATATATATATATATATAGAGAGAGAGAGAGAGAGAGAGAGAGAGAGAGAGAGAGAGAGAGAGAGAGAGAGAGAGAGAGAGAGAGAGAGAGGCATTATAAGAATGGGGGTCACAGAGAGAAAGAATAATTTTCGAGAATTCAGTTATCAGACAGAGAACTTCGGGTTTTCTCCCGATTTCAGTCGGGACGAACATTTACACACATTGAATAAAACCGGAATTTATCAAAGGGACCAGTTCACGTCAGATCTACAGAATTGAATCTTACCATTTATCAAGAGGGGGACAATTGGGGTCATACTAACGGATTTTAAACCCGAGTTAAGAAAAGAGGTCAGTTCGTATGACTGGATTTTTGTATTATTGATTGGGGTTCGTGTATACATTATGACAGATATGAGCTCTTGATATTTCGAGTGTTTTAGGCTCACTGTAAGCGGTCTGCGAGGGGGTTGGGGATTGCGGGGGTGTTGGGGGAATTGTGGGGGTTGCTAGAAGGACACCAAAATGCGGTGACAAATATTGGCAAAAAATATCTAGTCCAGAGAGACTTACAACTCTCTTTCCAAAATATGCTGTGCTGGAAGAAAAAAAGTAGTTGGTTTTATGGGGAACGGTTTATTCAGCTATGGAGGGCATTTCTTCATTAGTTGCACTAACATGCACATACAGGGGCATTTTGCGTGGCTATGCTCAGCTTAACTGTTTCTACTCTAGAGAACAAAAAGTTATTTGGGGATGCTAAGCGTAATTGTCATGGGTTGTGCGCTTATGGGGAAAATATTGCTAACTCAGATAATGCTAATTTAAAACCATTTGCTAATCAAGGAACGTCTTCTCAGTTTTGCTTGGATATTTTTGCTCCAGCCATTGTTGATATTTTGTTGCTTTATTATTATTATTATTCACAAGACGAACCCTATTCGTATGGAACAAACCCGCAGGGGCCATTTGACTTGAAGTTCAACCTTCCAAAGAATATTTGAAAGAACTGACAGAAGGTGATGGGAAATACTGAAAGAAGAGATAACTTGTTAAAATATAAAAAAAAGTAAATCAACAAATTATTAGATAAATAGATGAAAACTTAGGTAAATTATTGCAAAATACAGACGAAGTTTAAATTGCTTTGTCCAAAAGGGATATAATAAATTCTTAGATGCTGTTTTGCCCGAGCAGACTGATAGGATGTTAGGCAGATGATGTTTTGCTTATGGAGAAATTTCGTAAAAAAAATTTTGCGTGTGGATAAGTTGACATAAAATGACAAAGTATATGTGTGGTTAAGTGGGCATAAAAGACAAAGAATTTGTCTGATTAAGTGTACATAAAAGATAAAAAATGTCTTAAGTGTACATAAAAGATAGAAAATATGTGTGATTAAGTGTACTTAAAATATAAAAATATGTGATTAAGTGTACATAAAATTATGTCCTAAGTGTACATAAAAGACAGAAAATATGTCTGAGTGTACTTAAAATATAAAAATATGTGATTAAGTGTACATAAAATTTTGACTTAAGTTTTTTAAGTGTACATAAACGACAAAAAATATGTCTGACCATGTGTACATAAAATGACAAAAATATATCTTGATTAATATATACATAAAGGCCAAAAAATATTTCTAATCAAAGTGTACATAAAAAAAAAATAATATATATATATATATATATATATATATATATATATATATATATATATATATATATATATATATATATATATATATATATATATATATATATATAATATATATATATATATGTGGTCATTTCGGCAGGCAAAGGATTTTGAAAGCCCACCTTTTCATACACTAACGTCTGTCTTTGTCCTCGTGGGAAAATTTTCCTTGATTAGCCCTAGGGAGGGAGCTGTGAGAACTAGACCTACTTCTGTCCAAAAAGAAAGGGGTCCACCTATTATGACACTGATACGGCGTAGAGTACGGTATTTCGGCTTCTGTTCCCTCTGCCAATTGTTCAGCGATAAGCGAAGGCTTAAATTTGCTTATTTTTTGCGAGGGCGTCAAGATAGATTTGTTTCTGCGGGTAATTTTTATCCCTTCAGTAAAAGTTTTCAGCGGTTTTTATCGGCATGACTGAAATTGCAAATTGGTTGTTGTCAAGGTGATAAATGTTTCGTCAGAATTTTCACGGCTGCGATTAAAACCGTAAGATTGTTTTTTATCACGGTTACGATGATAAATGCGTTAGTATAATTATAATTTTTATAACCATGATTAATATGACAATTTATTTTATTTTAATGATGCTTTATAATTTTTATAACTATGATTAATATGCCAATTGATTGATCTTATTTTAATGATCCTTTTTAATTTTTATAATCATGTTTAATATGCCAATTGATTTATTTTATTTTAATGATCCTTTATAATTTTTATAATTATGTTTAATATGCCAATTGATTTGTTTTTATTTTGATGATGCTTTATAATTTTTATAACCATGCTTAATATGCCAATTGATTTATTTTATTTTAATGGTCCTTATTAGTGCATTTCATTGCTTTCCCAATGGGTTGCGTGCAAGTGGTACTGTTCAGCTGTCATCTAGAATTCAAGTTCTTCCTTTATTTGAGTTTATGCTTTGAGTTTCAGATAGAAAATCAAAGTTATTTTTGGTTCTTATTTGAGGCTACTTGTGGACTGCTGTCTATTCGCCTTCTGACATTTTAAAGTTTACTTTTGTCTTGGAATTGTGGCGTTATTTATCATTATATTAGATCATACATTACTTTTGTTTTGAAATTGTGGTGTTTACTTATCAGTATATTAGTTCATACGTCACTTTTGTTTTGAAGTTTTGGTGTTTACTTATCAGGGAATTAGATCATACATTACTTTTGTTTTGAAATTGTGACGTTTATTTTATCTATATATTAGATCATACGTTAATTTTTTTTTTTGAAATTCTGGCGTTTAATTATCAATATATTAGATCATACATTACTTTTGTTTTGAAACTGTGTTATTTACTCATCAATATATTAGACCATACATTACTTTTGTTTTGAAATTCTGGTGTTCACTTATCATATATTAGATCATACATTACTTTCGTTTTGCAATTGTGACGTTTATTTACCAACACATTACACCATACACCACGGACATGCAACTCTGAGTTGAGGCTGCATCTCTGAAGCCGAATGAATTCCCGAAAACGCCGAAATACCAATGAGATGGCAGGGCAGAAGAAGCCAAAAAACACTCTACGAAAATAGAAATAAAAAAAAAAAATAAGAGAAAATCTCTCAAATGGAATTCCTTATATATATCCACCTCTGTATCTGTTGATGTCAGTTACGCATCCTATTCTGATGGGGGGGGAGAGAAGGAGTTGTTTGGACTCTTTGGGGGGACTTACGAAGGGAACAGAACGGATTTCCACTACCTGTAGCAAGCATTGAGGCCTCCTGACCTGGATGTTCTGGTCCGATTTCTCCGGGTGGTCGCTCTGCGGGGAGCCGTCTTCCAGCTCGGGCTCCGACTCGTCCCAGATGGTGTCGTCTGGAAGGGTCGTTCCAGCGCACTCGATCCAGTACCCCGGGGTGGGGAGGAGGTTGTGGGGGTAGCCGTTACAAAACTCGTCTGCCGGAGGGGAGTAGGGTGTCAGTACTACTACTTCTACTACTAATACTTCAGTAACAACTATTATTATTATTATTATTATTATTATTATTATTATTATTATTATTATTATTCAGAAGGTGAACCCTATTCATATGAAAAAAGCCCACAGGGGCCATTGGCTTGAAATTCGAGCTTCCAAAGAATATTATGGTGTTCAGTAGGAAGAAGTAAAAGGAGGTAAAGGGAAATACAGAATGAAGAGACCTCACTTATTAAAAAAAGAAAAACTAGGTTAATAAATTAATGAATAATAAATTAATAAATACATAAAAATATATTAAAACACAGGAAGAATATTATTAGGGTAGTAATGCATTGCATCTTTGCTTGAGCTTACTACTGCTAATACTACTACTGTTGCTACTGCTTATGGTGTGAGCTCAACTTCTATAGCCTAATTCTCATCCTCTCTTCCTACGCATCCTTTCAGCAACGCCAGAAAGGAAGGATGCTCCTGCGGAGTTTGAAGAAATCCTTTCTTTACCACAGAAGGAATTTGTTCCTCACTGTGAGGCACCTCATGTGGCGCACTGTAGGCATTACTTAAGGTTCTTTGCAAAATCCCTTCGGCCCCTAGCTGCTACCCCTTTCATGCCTTCTACTGTACCTCCGTTCATATTCTCTTTCTTCCATCTTACTTTCCACCTTCTCCTAACAATTGTTTCATGGTGCAACTGCTTTGAGGTTTTCCTCCTGTTACGCCTGTCAGACCTTTCTACTCTCAGTTTCCCTTTCAGCGCTGAATGACCTCATCATACCCAGCGCTTGGCCTTGGGCCAGAATTCTGTACATTCCACTCCGTTCCGCTGTCTCGGCTGTCCAGCCGAAATGACGAACTTTAAAGCACCGTGTTTTCCGCCGACACTTCCGTTTTGTCATCGCCCGTGACATTTCTCTCGAAAACATCCATCACTTGCATGACAAATTGCTTGCATTAACTGGATCCAGTCGTGAAGTGCTTGCTGAAGGCCACAGGTGAAAGGCGTAACCGTGTGGTTTTGGTGGGTAGGGAGGTACCCCTGGGGTAGTAGGAGGTAGGTGGTTGGCTGGTCCGGGAGTGATTGAGAACAAATGCCTCAAGAGAGAGAGAGAGAGAGAGAGAGAGAGAGAGAGAGAGAGAGAGAGAGAGAGAGAGAGAGAGAGAGAGATGGGAGGGGGTGATTTGGTCCAGCGAAGATGATGATAAAGAAGAAAAATCATAAAAAATAGACAGGTGATTGATAGAGAGAGAGAGAGAGAGAGAGAGAGAGAGAGAGAGAGAGGGTGGGTGATTTGGTCCAGTAAAGATGATAATGAAAGGAAAAATAAGAAAAAATAAACAGGTGATTGAGAGAGAGAGAGAGAGAGAGAGAGAGAGAGAGAGAGAGAGAGAGAGAGAGAGAGGTGTTTTGGTCCAGCGAAAATTATGATAAAAGGAAAAATAAGAAAAAATAGACAGGTGATTGAGAAGGAATGTATGAGAGAGAGAGAGAGAGAAAGAGAGAGAGAGAGAGAGAGAGAGAGAGAGAGAGAGAGAGAGAGAGAGAGAGAGGTGTTTTGGTCCAGCGAAAATGATGATAAAAGGAAAAATAAGAAAAAATAGATAGGTGATTGAGAATGAATGCAAGAGAGAGAGAGAGAGAGGTGATTGGGTGCAATAAAGATGACAATGAAAGGAAAAATAAGGAAATTATAAACAGGTTTTTTTTTTTTCATTTTGCTGACTCTGCAATATTAATTTTTGTCTAAAAAGATTAACATTTTCACAATGATTCATGGATGTCCCAGTATGGAGAGAGTTGTTAATTTTGAGTTGTCATGAAAAGAAAACTATTGTGCCGGCCTTGTCTGTCCGTCCGCACTTTGTTCTGTCCGCACTTTGTTCTGTCCGCCCTTAGATCTTAAAAACTACTGAGGCCAGAGGGCTGCAAATTTGGATGTTGATCATCCACCCTCCAATCATCAAACATACCAAATTGCAGCCCTCTAGCCTCAGTAGTTTTTATTTTGTTTAAGGTTATAAAGTTAGCCATAATCGTGCATCTGGCAACGATATACAGTAGTATAGGCCACCACCGGGCCGTGGTTAAAGTTTCAAGGGCCGCGGTTCATACAGCATTAGTATGTCGTTTATATTATTCACATGCGTTCAAGCGAAAAAGCCCGATATTATTTAGCAGTTAAATTAACATTATAATTAAAGTTGGTACGATTATTTTTCTTAACTCATACCAATCAGTTAATGAGATACATATAACATGTATGTATGTATGTATGTATTGTATATAAAGACATAAATTATGCTATATGTATGTATGTATATATTGTATATAAAGACATCTATCATTCAGAGTAATTTGTATTTATGAATTCGTAAATTGGGATTTCTTTACTCATTGCCTGGGTGAAATTTCCGGTAACCACAAGAGGTTTTTTTTTATCGAAATTAATAAGCAAATGGGGTACTCGGTACGTAATTTGATTTATATAAAATTTCTGATTTGCTCAGATGATTGGGAGTAAAAAATTGACAGACTGCTAGACTGCTAGGCTGTCTGTGTCTAACATGATAAATCAGTCTCTTATTGACTGGATAAATAAGTAGGTTGATGATGAATGAATTGATTTGTGTCTTCCCTGATCTGCCGTAGACTTGATAGTCGAATTCCCCGTAGGGGCATAGTACCGTCAGTACACATCACAGGGTGCACTGTAGGCATTACTAAAGGTTCTTCGTAGCTTCCCTTTCTTAGGCCCCTAGCTGCAACCCCTTTCGTTCCTTTTACTGTACCTCCATTCATATTCTCTTTCTTCCATCTTGCTATCCACCCTCTCCTAACACTTATTTCATGGTGCAGTTGCGAGGTTTTCCTCCTGTTACACCTTTCAGACCTGTCTACTCTCAATTTCCTTTCCAGCGCTGAATGACCTCATGGGTCCCAGTGCTTGGCTTTTGGCCTAAACTCGGTATCCCGTCCTTCCTTCCTTGATAGTCAAGTTGGACTACATGATGGGCTAACTAGGACTGTCATGATAAAAACAGACCTCTTGTGAATTAGTCAGTCGAAATCTGATATAACCTAGGATGACTACCAAA
Organism: Macrobrachium rosenbergii; assembly: GCA_039081455.1. Lineage (NCBI taxonomy): Eukaryota > Metazoa > Arthropoda > Malacostraca > Decapoda > Palaemonidae > Macrobrachium > Macrobrachium rosenbergii. The sequence goes on along the minus strand of JANJGK010000022.1, from coordinate 18,781,169 downwards.
AAAAAAAAAAAAAAAAATCGTATTATGTTCATTAAAAAGAACGAATTCTTATCCCGTAGAAGCTATTACACGGTAACCGTGTCGTCACCAGGAACGTTACAAAAATTCCTGGTGTGTCCCGTCATGCTGGTTTCAAATTGAGGCATCGCAGATATACCAGAAAAAAAAATGTATCAGGTAAAAAAAAAATCAGTTATGAAAAAATTGCTAAGTAAAATGCTGAGGTGCTTCAGGAGTGCTGTCCTATTTTCATTTTTTTTAATTAGCCAGGAATTGGGCGTCGAACATCAACCTCAAAATCGACGTGGCGAACAGATTTGAAAAAATATTTTTTTCTTTTTTTTTGAGCTGGCGGTAAATAACTGCAGCCGATGTCATTGTAACCTAAGGTGGGCTGGTGAGTAGCATAGCATCAGCCAATCATGAGGAGCTCTAATGATATCAGCTGCGGATATTTACCGCCAGCGCGCACATACACACAAACACAAGCCTATTATAAGTCTTGAGCGAAGTGACAGCTTTGCACCAAAGGAAAGCGAAGAAGAGTCTAGTCTTTGGTGGGACTTGTGAAGCTTTGGTGTCCCGGTGAGAGAGAGAGAGAGAGAGAGAGAGAGAGAGAGAGAGAGAGAGAGAGAGAGAGAGAGAGAGAGCTAGTTTTTAATCCTGTCAGCGAATTCGAACGAGTTGTCGGGAGCGTAGGCGACAATGATACGGCCATTTTTAAAGGGCTGAAATAGAAGCCGCATTTCTCATCTGTCCAGCAATAAAAAAGAAAAGAAATGATGCGGACGCGAGCACGTGCAGTTGCGTTCGAGAGCAGACGCACGCAAGCACGCACGCACGCACGCACGCACGCAAGCAAGCACGCACTAACACACGGGGGAGAATCATCCCACTTGCACATCTTTAAAAGGCGACACAGTCCCAAGCTTAGGAGCGCAGTGGCTTAAGGAGGAGAGTTGTTGTTGCTTGTTGCTTGCGTGCTTGCTTGCAGCCTCTCTCTCGTCTCCTCTCCTCTCGTCTCGTCTCGTCTGCTGCAGGTTCGAAGGACATGCGGAAAGCTGCGTCAGTTGCACCGCAGGAGAACAACGAAAAAGAAAAAAACAAAATGATGCGATCACTTGCGGGACTTATGCAACAATTACATGCGCGTACCGTCTCTCTCTCTCTCTCTCTCTCTCTCTATCGACAGAACGCATCGTCCACCTCTTTTCTTCCGCACTCTTCTCCCCCTACCCCTCGAAACTAACCAAATCCCCCTACTCTCCTAGGACCCCCTTTTTTCGGGGACCAGAGACGGCGGGGGGAGCGGGGGGCGTCGGTGGTGGTGGTCTGGTTTTGGCGAGGCTGAATGGGCCCTCATCAGGGCGAATTAAAAGTGTGTTATCGAAAACCATTCTTTCCATTAATAGACCACTCCGTCAAATCATAGATTCGATCGTCTTCCCCCTCCCCTCCCCCTCCCCTCCCCTCCCCTCCCCTCCCCTCACTTCTCTTACCTCCCTTTCACCCCCTTTCTTCGCCCTTCCATATATATATATATATATATATATATATATATATATATATATATATATATATATATATATATATATATATATATATATATATATATATATATATATATAGCCCTTCTGTTTTCACGAGGCGTCTCTCTAGAGGTTCATGAAGCACATGACCAACTTTCCCCTCCTCCCCCACCCGTCCGCCAACCCACCCACACCAAGAACGCAAGCATATGCAATCTGCACATGCAGAAAGCCTTCCCCCCCCTCTCTCTCTCTCTGTTTTGAAGAAGAAGAAGAAGGAGAAGAAGGTGAAGAAGAACTCAAGACGCAGCGAGGTACTCTCTCTCTCTCTCTCTCTCTCTCTCTCTCTCTCTCTCTCTCTCTCTCTCTCTCTCTCTCTCTCCGTCGACTCGCGTACAACAGACGCCCCTTGAATGTAGAACATGTTCGTATCGATTGTTGTGCGCCTCCCGATTGTCATACTTTTAGGGGGGGGGAAGGCTACGGTACGGTACGGCTGGCCGGCCAACAACAACAAGAACGGACAGGCTAGGCGGTGGGATTTTGCTTGCTTTCTTGCGTTAAATGCAAGCTACACCGCAGCAGACACACGGGCGTACAAGCAGAGAAGACAGATACACGCAGATTATATATATATATATATATATATATATATATATATATATATATATATATATATATATATATATATATATATATATATATATATATAGTGCTATGAGAAAGGAAGTTGTGGAAATTGTTTATCCATTCCCCTTGCACATATTTGCAAATACCCTTCATACAGGCATACGTGTATACTCGCCCATGCATGATCAAGATATAACGTACATATTAGCTTCAAAGAAATCCTACGAAGATTTTTATACCTTGAGGCGAAAGTTTACGACGCCGTTGCCGAGTAAGGAAATGTAATTCGGAGATTAAATGTAGCTGGCATAAAGCCAACACGTCATTACAAAAGCACTCGGGGAAATTCTCTAGGAATGCTCAGATGATTGTGGGTAGGTCCCCGAAAGCTTGGGGGGACATTTTTTAATGTTTGGGGGGATCATCTATATTTGGAAAGGCTAAGGACACTTCGTAATTATTTTGAACCCTTGAGGACACTTGGTAATAATTTTGAAACGTCGAGAGAGAATTTCTGAGGACACTCCGTAATCATTTTGAAACCTCGAGGACACTCCGTAATCATTTTGAAACCTTGAGGACACGTCGTAATCATTTTGAAACGTTGAGGACACTTCGTAATCATTTTGAAATCTCGAGGACACTTTGTAATCATTTTGAAACCTTTAAGGACACATCGTAATCACTTTGAAACCTTTAAGGACACTTCGTAATCACTTTGAAATCTTGAGGACACTTCGTAAATACTTGGAAACCTTGAGGACACTTCGTAATCACTTTGAACCCTTGAGAACACTTCGTAAATACTTTGAAACCTTGAGGACACTTCTTAATCACTTTTGAAACCTTGAGGACACTTCGTAATCACTTTGAAACCTTGAGGACACTTCGTAATCACTTTGAAAACTTGAGGACACTTCGTAATCACTTTGAAACCTTGAGGACACTTCGTAATCACTTTGAAACCTTGAGAACACTTCGTAATCATTTTGAAGCCTTGAGGACACTTCGTAATAATTTTGAACCCTTGAGAATACTTCATAATCACCTTGAAACCTTGAGAACACTTCATAATCACTTTGAAACCCATGAGGACACCTTGTAATCACTTTGAAGCTTTGAGAACACTTCGTATTCGCTTTGAAACCCTGAGGACACTTTGTAATAATTTTGAAGCCTTGAGAATACTTCATAATCACTTTGAAACCTTGAGAGCATTTCGTAATGATTTTGAAGCCTTGAGGACACTTCGTAATAATTTTGAAACCTTGAGGACACTTCGTAATCACTTTGAAACCTTGAGAACACTTCGTAATCACTTTGAAGCCTTGAGAAAAGCTTTGAGAACACTTCGTAATCACTTCGAAACCTTGAGAACACTTCGTAATCACTTCGAAACCTTGAGGACACTTCTTAATCACTTTGAAACCTTGAGGACACTTCATAATAATTTTGAAACCTTGAGGACACTTCGTAATCACTTTGAAACCTTGAGGACACTTCATAATCACTTTGAAACCTTGAGGACACTTCGTAATCACTTTGGAATATTGAGAACACTTCGTAATCACTTTGAAGCCTTGAGAACACTTCGTAATCACTTTGAAACCTTGAGGACACTTCGTAATCACTTTGAAACCTTGAGGACGCTTCGTAATCACTTTGAAACCAGGAGGACACTTCGTAATCACCTTGAAACCTGGAGGACCCTTCGTAATCACTTTGAAACCTGGAGGACACTTCGTAATCACTTTGAAACCTTAGAGAATTTCTGAGGACACTTCGCAGTCATGTTAAAATCGTGAAAACTTTTCACATCTGTGGATCACATCTGTATTTTGAAAGCTTCGGGACATTTCAATGTATTTTGAAACCTTGAAAGTATTTCAAAACTTTGGAACTAATAGGTATTGTGAAAATCTTGGGATATTTCGGAAGGATTTCAGTTTAATTACATTTTGCTTTTTTGTGGGACATTTCAAATTTTTGGGGTTCATTTTATATTGAAAGAACGTTTCACATTATTGAGTTCATTTATATTTTGCAAGAACATTTAACATTATCCAGTTCATTTGCGTTTTGAAAGAACATTTCACATTACTGATTCCATTTATATTTTGAAAGCACATTTCACATTGTTGTGTTCATTTATATGTTGGCAAGACATTTCACATTTTTGAGTTCATCTATATTTTGAAAGGATATTTCCCATTTTTATTTTTCTGTAAAAGAAAACTGTTGTGCCGGCTTTGTCTGTCCGTTCGCACTTTATTCTGTCCGCACTTTTGCTGTCCTCACTTTTTCTGTCCTCACTTTTTCTGTCCGCCCTCAAATCTTAAAAAGTACCTAGGCTATAGGGCTGCAAATTAGTATGTTGATCATCCACCCTCCAATCATCAAACATACCAAATTGCAGCCCTCTAGCCCAAGTAGTTTTTATTTTATTTAAGGTTAAAGTTAGCCATAATCATGCTTCTGGTAACGATATAGTATAGGCCACCACCGGGCAGTGGTTAAAGTTTCATGGGCCACGGATCATACAGCAATATACGGAGACCACCAAAAGAAGTTAGATCTATTTTCGGTGGCCTTGATTATACGCTGTAGCGGCTGTACAGAAAACTCTGTTACACCGAAGAAACGTCGGCGCATTTTTTACTTGTTGGAGTTTATCCTTATTTTGAAATATGTTTTAGAATGTACATTGTACATAATGCTTAATTGCACCGTATCGTATTGTATGAAATGTTTCTCAGAAGATAGAACTTACTCGAATAATGTAGTTATTGAATATGACAATTTTCACTGCGTTGAATGTTATAGCATTGTTGATGGTTTTGGCGAATCACTTGGAATGATTGTCACAATCCTTTTTGGGAAGGGAGTAGCAATAGCACTGATAGAAAGGATGACAAGATGAAGATCCTTTTACTGTGCCTCCATTCATATTCTCTCTTCCATCTTACTTTCCACCCTCTTCTAACAATTGTTTCATAGTGCAACTGCTTTGAGGTTTTCCTCCTTTTACACCTTTCAAACCTCTTACTCCAAAATTTTCCTTTCAGCGTTGAATGACCTCATAGGTCCCTGTGCTTGGCCTCGGGGCCTAAACCCAGTAAAACATCGACGAAGTATCTGTCCGATAGCGTAGGCATTGTCGCGATGCTAGACTGCATTAGCAGATCAATCAATCTATTCCGGACGGAGGAGCGTTCTTGGTAGAAGAATTAATCGATGCGGTGCCTTACGGAGATGTTGCGATGCTGTGTGATGGTTTGGAGAACAACTAGCAGTGACTGGGTTGTATACACTGGTTGTAAATTGATTGATTGATTTATTTGTCAATCTACCTGTTATCCTAATAAATGGTCTCTTCTTTCTGTATTGCACATTCTGTTACTTCTTTCGAATGACGTCATATTCTTTGGAAGCTTCTGTTTCAAGTCATTGGCCCCTGTGGTGGGCTTGTTTCATATGGATAGGGTTCGTCTTCTGAATAATAATAATAATAATAATAATAATAATAATAATAATAATAATAATAATAATAATAATAATAATAATAATGCTGAAATAATGTACGTGTCGAAACAAGAATGTTTATTATTATTATTATTATTATTATTATTATTATTATTATTATTATTATTATTATTATTATTATTATTCAGAAGATAAACCCCTATTCTAATGGGACAAACCTACAGGGGCCATTGACTCGAAATTCAGGCTTCCAAAGAATATGACAGGAGATAATAGAAAATACAGAAAATAGGAAATACAGAAACCAGAGAAGTACGAAAGTACAAGAGAAGCCTTTAACACTGCGACTCCACTTCAACATTTCAATCAATCAATCACCGAGACAACTGTCATCTTTCTCACGTGCCCGCCCACCCCCCACCCCCTCCAAGGGACGCCCACCCCCGGAATGGACGTATCTATCCTCTTATGCCTGTTATTAAGGTCAAGAGAATATACATATAAATATTTTCCATAAGTCCAGGAGAAACTTCCTCCTGGTGAGTTGCCGGATGCAGAATTATTGTGATTCACGAGGGTTTCGCCTTGTTGTGGGGGGGGGGGTGTTAGTGCCGTCAGTGCACCTCATGCTGTGCACTGTAGGCATTACTTAGGGTTCTTTGCAGCGTGCCTTCCTTAGGCCCCTAGCTGCAACCCGTTTCGCTTCTTTTACTGTACCTCCTTTCTTATTCTCTTTCTTCCATCTTACTTTCCAACCTCTCTGACGATTGATTCATAGTGGAACTGCTTTGAGGCTTTCCTCCTGTTACACCTTTCAAACCTTTCGCTGTTCATTTCCGTTTCAGCGCTGAATGACCTCATAGGTCCCAGTGCTTGGCCTTCGGCCTAAATTCTATAGTGTATTCTGCTCTCTATTCTAAACAGATTTCGTTATGTTTGCGTAAGGTGCATACGGACGGTATACATGCATGAATACATGATCAAGTCATGTTTTCCTTGTAAGGCGTATACATACGGTATACTTAATAAATACATCTCCAAGTTGTTTTCTCTGTTAGGGTATACATACATGAATACGTGCTCATGTTATACATTTTCTTTGTGAGGGGCATAGATTCGGTATACATATATAAGTAGGTGCTTACGAATGCTTTGTGGATATATATATACACATACACATTTAGCCACATTACAGCAATCAAAAATTTCATTATATATGTATAACATATATATGTATGTATATATATATATATATATATATATATATATATATATATATATATATATATATATATATATATATTTAGCCACATTACAGCAGTCAAATTTTTCATTTTTATCATTATGAAAAGATAATACTCGATTTTCGATATTGCTTCTTGGTCTTACTTTTGAGCAAATTACCGCCCGTTCAGCAGAGCTTGCTGTGGCTTTTCGTAAAACATATCACCAGATGTTCCATTATTCATTGAACTCAGAGACTAATGTCAGTTCTAAGTGGGATGCTGAGTAGGGAAAATCATCTTGTAAAGAGGTAATGATGGGTTGGATGTCAGTTTGAAGTTTTGGGGACTGAGACAGTACATATTGAATGTTTCTGACAAATCGACAAAGAGAGAGAGAGATGTTTCTGATAAATCGACAGAGGCGTTGGAGAGAGAGAGAGAGAGAGAGAGAGAGAGAGAGAGAGAGGTAAAATGGGCTGTTTAATGGAGATTTGATGTTGAAACATTGAAATTTCCTACAATCATAAGTTGTTTTCCCCTAATAAAATGATTTAGTTGAATTTAAGAGAGAGAGAGAGAGAGAGAGAGAGAGAGAGAGAGAGAGAGAGAGAGACAGGTATAATGGGTTGTTTAATGGAGACTTGACGTTGAAACCTTGAAATTTCCCAAGATCATAAGTGTTGTTTTCCCCAAATAAAATGATTCTCTTGAATTTAAGAGAGAGAGAGAGAGAGAGAGAGAGAGAGAGAGAGAGAGAGAGAGAGAGAGAGAGAGAGAGAAAGGTACAATGGGTTGTTCTTAAAGAAAACCTGTTGGTACATTGTTTAATGGAGACTTGATGTTGAAACCTTGAGATTTCCCCAAATCATAAGTGTTGTTCTCTCCAAATGAGAAATTGATTCAGCAGAATTTATCCAGCCTAACTTTATCGTGAGGCTACAGACCACCGATGTCCTTTATGGCGCTCTTCCAGAGACGCACCTTTAGTCCTTTTGATCGTCTCTATTTTGGGATGGTTCCCTTCACGCACGAATGCCCAGGGTCTTGGGCTCTTGCGGTACCCCTCTCTGTGCCAGGACTGGACCAACAAAATGATCCCCTTTTACTTTCGCAAGCAGTCATATGATTGCGAAAACTGTGACTGGTTGCGTCGGTGAGCAATTAAGGATTTCATTTGTATTCCCTTTAGAGAAAGTTAGATTTTCTCAGGCCTCTTGGTAGAGAGATCTTCTTAGAGACGGATACTTGGCTCCTTGATTTTACAAGGGTACCATTATTGTATTCCTCAGCTATGCATACTGCCCTGAAATGGAAGACTGCGGTATTTGCAAAATTTTCGAAATTGAGATATGCCACCTATTGGGCTCGTGGAACGCAAAATACACAAGTTACTAGAGTTTCAGAATGATTCTGATTCTTTGGAGTTCCAGCGGTTGGTCTTCGTAATACGAATAGCTGCGTTAGGAACACGAAGGGATTGATTGTATGATTGTTTGTGAATTATCTGGCGTGGCAGGTACTAGGGTCAGTGACGCGGGGAGCTTAAAGGAAAAGCGATACAAATATGAGAGACTACGGAGCAAATTAGAGCTTTTGTTGACCCTTTTATCCCTATGAATGATGATTACAAGTGATGATTTTATGAATGAATAAAGTAATGATTTTATAAATGAATGGTGTAATGATTTTGTGACTGAATGGTGTGATGATTTTATGACTGAATGGTGTAATGATTTTATAACTGAATGGTGTAATAATTTTATGACTGAATGGTGTAATGATATGAACGAATGGTGTAATGATTTTATGAATGGATGGAGAAATGATTTTATGAAATAATGGAGTAATGATTTTTGAATGAATGGAGTAATGACTTTGAGTGAGGGGAGTAATGATTTTATGAACGGATAGAGAAATGATTTTATAAGATAATGCAGTAAGGATTTTATGAAGTAATGAAGTATTGATTTTGTGAAAGAATGAAGTAATGGTTTTACGAATGAATAGAGTAATGATTTTGTGACTGAATGGAGTAATGATTTTATGAATGAATGGGGTAATGATTTTATGAACGAGTGAAGTGGTTTTATGAATGAATGGAGAGATGCCTTTATGACTGAATGGAGTAAAGATTTTGTGATTTAATAGAGTAATGATTTTATAAATGAATTGAGTAATGATTTTATGAATGAATGGAGTAAGGCTTTTATGAATGAATGGAGTAATGATTTTATGAATGAATGGAGTGATGATTTTATGAATGAAGAGTAATGATTTTATGAATGACTGGTGTAATGATGTCAATAATGAATGGATTAATGATTTTATGACTGAATGAAATAATGATTTTATGAATGAATGGTGTAATGATTTCGTAGTGAATGGAGTAATGATTTAATGAATGAATGGAGTAATGATTTTGTGAATGAATGACTAGTGTAATGATTTTATGAATGGGTTGAGTAATGATTTTATGAATGAACGGAAAAATGATTTTATGAATGAATGGAATAATGATTTTGTGAATGAATGGAGTAATGGTATTCTGACTAAATGGATTAATGATTTTATGAATGAATGAATTAATGGGTTTATGACTGAATGGAGTAAAGGTTTTGTGACTGAATAGAGTAATGATTTTTTGACTGAATGCAGTAATGATTTTATGAACGAATGAAGTAATGGTTTTATGAATGAATGGAATATGCTTTTATGACTGAATGGAGTAATGATTTTCTGACTGAATAGAGTAATGATTTTATGAATGATTGGAGTGATGATTTTATGATTGAATGGAGTAAGGATTTTATGAATGAATGGAGTAATGATTTTATGAATGAATGGAGTGATGATTTTATGACTGAATGGAATAATGATTTTATGAATGAATGGAGTCATGATTTTATGAACGAATGAAGTAATGGTTTTATGAATGAATGGAGTAATGCCTTTATGACTGAATGGATTAATGATTTTCTGACTGAATTGAGTAATGATTTTATGAATGAATGGAGTGATGATTTTATGAATGAATGGAGTAATGAATTTGTGAATGAAGAGTAATGATTTTATGAATGACTGGTGTAATGATTTCATGAATGAATGGATTAATGATTTTATGACTGAATGGAATAATGATTCGATGAATGAATGGAGGTATGACTTCGTAATGAATGGAGTAATGATTTGTGAGTGAATGGAGTAATGATTTTTTGAATGAATGACTGGTGTAATGATTATATGAATGAATGACTGGTGTAATGATTATATGAATAAGTGGGGTAATGATTTTATGACTGAATGGAAAAATGATTTTATGAAAGAATGGAGAAATGATTTTATGAATGAATGGAGTAATGATTTTATGACTGAATGGAGTAATGATTTTATGAATGAACGACTTAATGATTTTGACTGAATGGAATAATAATTCGATGAATGAATGGAGTTATGACTTCGGAATGAATGGAGTAATGATTTTGTGAGTAAATGGAGTAATGATTTTTTGAATGAATGGAGAAATGATTTTGTGAATGAATGGAGTAATGATTTTATGACTAAATGGAGTAATGATTTTATGACTGAAT
>JANJGK010000022.1:18763214-18765714 GCA_039081455.1 Macrobrachium rosenbergii | reverse complement strand
TTGGCGAGGGTCGGTACGTACCGTCGTGAAGCTGGGACATTCACCACACACTCATCGTGACGATTAGGTCCTGGGGACGGGAGCGAGTGGGTCCTGGGTTTGGGTGGGATGGTAAATGAACCATTTTGGGGGTGTTAGGTGAGGGGGTTGGTTTGTTTTGGGGTATAGGCGGGCCGAGAGAGAGTACCGGGTATTGGAAGTGTGTGTGTTTGTTTGTCCTTGATCCTGATTCATTTTGTGGAAGAGAAAGTTAACGAAATTGACCTCGAGACTCATAGACATCAGGTTGACTGCCTTCACGGCAAACAAACAAACGATTTTAGGTTTTTTTTGTTTTTGTTTTCTGTAAAAGAAAACGATTGTGCCGGCTTTGTCTGTCCGTCCGCACTTTATTCTGTCCGCACTTTATTCTGTCCGCTCTTTTCCTGTCCGCACTTTATTCTGTCCGCACTTTTTCTGTCCGCCCTTAGATCTTAAAAACTGCTGAGGTTAGAGGGTTGCAAACTGGTATGTTGATCATCCACCCTCCAGTCATCAAACATACCAAATTGCAGCCCTCTAGCCTTAGTAGTTTTTATTTTATTCAAGGTTAAAGTTAGACATACTCGTGCTTCTGGCAACGATACAGGATAGGCCACCACCGGGCGGTGGTTCAAGTTTCATGGGACGCGGCTCGTGATACCGAGACCACCTAAAGATGGATCTATTTTATGTGTCCTTGATTATACGCTGTAGCGGCTGTACAGAAAGAAACTTCATCGCATTTTTAACTTGTTTTTCGTTTACTTTATTCTTATTTTATCTCCTGTTATGTGACTTGAAAGAGTTTTGTAATTTACCAGCTTGTTTTTATTTTTAATTTTTTTGTGTATATCCCTAAATAATTTTTCGTGCATTTTATTGTTCCGTTTTATTTATTTTTATGTAACGAGAGTTTTTTTTTTAGCATTTATTAGTTTGTTTTTATTTATTTCTTTTCGTTGCTCCTATTATCCTCTTATAGCAAATTTATTCTCTATTGTTACTTTAATTGCATGTTCTTTTATGTTTTAGTTGTCAGAATTTTAGTGTTTATGCTGTGCTGTACCTTTCAAATTTGGCATCCCCGGGTTAAATAGTTTTCATCTTTCTGAAATTTCTAATGTTATTCCTTTATTCGTATTAGCTATTTTTATTGCTTTTATCATCCTTATGTTAGTCTTATGTCTTATTTTAGTTTGATGTCCTTTGCTGTCGAACTTCTCCAAAGTTCCAGAGGTCCTTTATTCCTCACACTGTTGGACTGTGGAACGGCCTCTCAGAGGATGCCGCACAATTGGAAGTTCTTCAGAAGTTCAAGCGAAGTTGCAATGCATTACTAACCCAATGCTCTTCTTGCATTTTAATACGTTTCATCTATTTGTTAATTTGTTTTTTTCTTTTTTATTATGCGAGATCTCTTCTTTTTGTATTTCTCTTTAATTCCTCTTACTTCTTCCTAACGAATTCCATATTTTTTGGAAGCTTGAATTTCGTCAGTGGTCCCTGTGGTGGGCTTGTTCCATGTGAATAGGTTTCGTCATCTGAATAATAATAATAATAATAATAATAATAATAATAATAATAATAATAATAATAATAATAATAATATTCCTTTGAAGCTTGAATTTCAAGTCATTGGCCCCTGTGGTGGGCTTGTTCCATATGAATAGGTCTCATCTACTGAATAATAATAATAATAATAATAATAATAATAATAATAATAATAATAATAATAATAATAAATTATTATTATTATTATTATTATTATTATTATTATTATTATTATTATTATTATTATTATTATTATTATTATTATTTGGAGCTCTGTAAATGCCACATGAACTATCACAGTTATATACTTCCATGCTTTCGTAATTTTGTTCATTAATCTGCTTTTCGTTCGTATTACTTACACACTTCGTTTGTTCCCCTTGCAACTGTTTGGGCCCCGGGAAATACGATCGATAAATCAATACTCCTTCTGTTGAGCTGTCTTTCATGTTTATCTATCTATTTATTGGGGCTTATGTTACCTTAGAGAGAGAGAGAGAGAGAGAGAGAGAGAGAGAGAGAGAGAGAGAGAGAGAGAGAGAGAGAGAGAGAGAGAGAGTATAATATTTCAAAATCCTGCTTATACGGTTATTCTTGGTCGGATGAACAAAACTTGTGGTGGAAGAGAGAGAGAGAGAGAGAGAGAGAGAGAGAGAGAGAGAGAGAGAGAGAGAGAGAGAGAGAGTAGGATATTTAAAGTCCTGCTCTAACAAGTATTCTCAGTCAAATGAACAACAGGAGTTGTGGAAAAGAGAGAGAGAGAGAGAGAGAGAGAGAGAGAGAGAGAGAGAGAGAGAGAGAGAGAGAGAGAGAGAGTATTCAGTCGAGTGCCAGGCTGTGTTTGCAAAGGTAGACAGGCGAGACACAATACTAATTCTCTCTCTCTCTCTCTCTCTCTCTCTCTCTCTCTCTCTCTCTTCCACAACTT
>JANJGK010000022.1:18759084-18761584 GCA_039081455.1 Macrobrachium rosenbergii | reverse complement strand
GATGCGTTGCATGGACCCTTTGTCCCCTAGCTGCAACCCCTTTCATTTCTTTTACTGCACCCCCATTCATATTCTCCCTTCCATCGTACTTTCCACCCTCTGCTAACAGTTGTTTTATAGTGCAACTGAGATGTTTTCTTCCTTTAACACCGTTAAAACATTTTTAATTAATTCCCCTCTCAGCGCTGAATGACCTCAAAGATCCCAGCGCTTGGCCTTTGGCCTAAGTTATATATATATTCCATCCACAGCAATAGTCCCTTGATCGTAAGATGTAGAAAAGTGGCGTACTAATCTTTTTTTTTTTACCAAGCGGAGATTTTAGTATCGATTAATTTGGCAACGTCCCGACTACGATCAAGGTCAGATATTGCAGATTGTATTACGCGCATTTTAAGAAATTACAAACATTTTCCAAGATATTACGCGCATTTTAAGAAATTACAAACATTTTCCAAGATTTATGACCATCGTTAAGAAATCATAATCTTAGATGGATCCACGCGGCAGTATTTACTTACGGCAGGTTTGCCAAAGATACGGTAGCTTTAAAACGTAGCCTGAAGCGATAGTCTTTAGGCTGGATCACTGGAAGGCTGGAACCTACAGAAAATTGATTAACTTGTTCAGGGTATCTCCGTAGTTATGTAGCAGTTTGTGACCGTAGTTATGTAGCGGTTTTGGTAAGGGGGTCTGTATCATTCATTAATATCGATTATGTGACAATGTGAAATGTATTGCATGTAGCTGTTTGGAACATGAGATGTAACATTCTACAATATATGCACCGTAGTAGTCTGTCATTATACGTAGAAGTATGAAGTGTAATATATGATATATGAGCGTTCGAGAGTTGTCGAAACTTAGATTAATTCGAGCGATTTCTCAGGTACTCTGAAAAGAGACTTTCGCCGGGGTCAGAGTGCCGGTATTTGCTCAGCCGAAAATAGCAGGCGACATGGATTATGGAGGACCACCTAGAAGCATATCTTTATTTCCTAAGGTCACGACGGCGGTGGTCTTCGGGATACGGAAAGGGCTCTTAGGAACAGGAAAAGCGGAGGAAGTTCTAGACGGCGGAATCCCCTTTGGGGGTGTAGTGCGTCAGTGCTCCTCATACGTTGCACTGTAGGCATTATCCTAAGGTTCTTCGCAGCGTCCGTTCGGCCCCGAGCTGCAACCTCTTTCATTATTTTTACTGCACCTCTGTTCATATTCTTTCAAACCTTACTGTCAGTTTCCCCTTTCAGTGCTGAATGACCTCACAGGTCCCAGCGCTTGGCCTTGGCGTCAGAGGTCACAGCAAGTACTAAAAGCTTAAGGATATATTGTCACCTTTTAGTGAAAATATTATGGGTATCTTGAGTCCTACTTGACTTGGGTCATTCAGAAGCTACAAGAAAATCACAGTTGGAAAGGGTAATCCTCTTTGGAGTACACAGCTCAACGACTGCTTCTTTCTTTTTACTGTCCTGCTTTGGAATTCTCTTCTTTTTCTGTTTTTCCCAGATTATTAATTTATTAATAAGTGAGATATTTTCTTTCTCTATTTCCCTTTACCTCCTCTTACTTCTCCCTAATGAAAGCCATAATCTTTGGAAGCTTGAATTTCAAGCCAGTGGCCCCTGTGGTGGGCTTGTTCCATATGAATAGGGTTCGTCTTCTGAATAATAATAATAATAATAATAATAATAATAATAATAATAATAATAATAATAATAACAACTTTCTTTCCTTGGAAGTGGCTGTTAGTCTAATGCTTCCCCCGGGGTTAGGACCCATCCGTCTTCTCATATTTTTATAGCGTCAAAGCTGGGCTAGTATAGGTTTTAAGTTTTCCACCTTATCAGCTCGAAACTCGATTGGTGAAGCTTTCAACCTTGCCTGGAACCTATTAGATTAGACTGCCATGGAGGTGGTACAGAGTACGTGAAGTTATGAGTTTAATAAAGTCGCGACCATCTTGTTATTGCACTGAATATTCTAGGAATATTAAAGGACGTTGAAGTATAGATTAACGTCCATCATATATTTTTCGGCTCGTTTTTGATATTTAAATTGCAAGTGCCGTACCTCTCTGACCGTTAAGGAACCAAGACTGCTTTGCTGATTTCTGTAGTGTATCTGTAGTTATGTATGAATAGGTATGTGGAAGCGACGTTTTCAAAGTACTCGAGGGAAATCTCTCAAGTACTCTTGAATTAGCACATCTTTGTCTTTCTATTTTGTTCTCCTCCATCCGATGGCTAAGTTATATCATGAAGCTACCAGCCCCTTTAGCCCTCATTTACGAACAGTTCAGTATAAGGATAATTTGCCAGACATTGCAAGAAAGGAAATTATCCTGAGTTTTTTTTTTATTTTGGCGCAAGTCAGCTTACTTGAGAAGTTCTTAGTCAGTTCTTGGCCTTGCAGTAAGAAAACAGTATATTTAAAGAATGCCGAGACAAAATAAGTCTGTTTCATTGGAGTAGTTTACTATAAAAATGCAATGAAAACA
>JANJGK010000022.1:18749084-18751584 GCA_039081455.1 Macrobrachium rosenbergii | reverse complement strand
TGGTGATGGTAATCACTGTACCTCACGATCGAACTGGGTATTCATGGTGGTAGAGAATGTGATGGTGATGGTAGTCACTGTACCTCACGGTCGAACTGGGCATCCATAGTGGTAGAGAATGTGATGATAATATTCACTGTACTTCACGGTCGAACTGGGCATTCATAGTGGTAGAGAATGTGATGATAATGTTCACTGTAACTCACGGTGGAACGGGGCATTCATGGTGGTAGAGAATGTGATGATAATGTTCACTGTAACTCACGGTGGAACGGGCACTCATAGTGGTAGAGAATGTGATGATGATAATCACTGTAACTTATGGTGGAATGGGGCATTCATCTTGCTAGAGAATGTGATGACGATGGTGATGATAATCACTGTAAATCACTGTCGAACTGGGTATCGATGGTGGTGGAGAATGTGATGATGATGATGATGATGATGGCATTTGTGGTAATTTGGGGTCTCACTGGTTTCATGACATGACATGATCATCACGATCCTGAAGGTGATAAGGTATTGATGATGGTGGTAAACAGTGATATGCTACTGATGATGATGATGATGGTGTGGTGCCACCTCCGACGGGCGTCTTACTTCTGTCTGTGTCCGCGCTGTCCCCCGTGGACTCTTCTTGCTCGTCGCCGTCGGATTCCTTTCGGCTGGAGGACGTCTTTTTCCCCTCCTCCTCCTCCTCCTCCTCCTCCTCCAAGCGGTCCTCCTCGCTCGCCCTTAGCAGGGTGGTGGTGGTGGTGGTCCTCTCCTCCTCCTCCTCCTTGACCTGCTCCGAAGGGCTGGTGGTGTCGTCGGAGGCACCCCGCCCCCACTCTGCCCCCCTCGTTTTCCAGAGCGTCCTCTCTCACCAGCCTCCCCTGGCCTTGTCTCCTCTCCTCTTCTAACCCTCCTCCGCCTCCGCCTCCTCCTCCTCCTCCTCCTCCCTCCTGGTCGGTCGTCGTGGGTCATGGCCCGCGGCATCTCGGTCATGTCAGGTCAGGTCACCGATGCCCAGGCCCAGAGCGGGGTCACGAGCAGGGGGAACAACGTGCGGAAGAGATCTTCAAGGCCCAGCACCATCTTGAGGACTAGCGAGGGGCATCACAGCAGGAACCGCCTATCGAAACCTCTGGCACTCTCCTGAAGGGCATTTATCGACGGTGCTCCCCTGCCCACTGTGCACACCCCCCCACCACCACTCCTTACGCCCCCACACAGGTCCGGATGAAAGTCCCACTCCAGCCTCGACACACACACAGACACAGCACACAGCTATTCCAGATGGCCGCTTCTGATGCTGCTTGGCTGCTGCTGCTGCTGCTGCTGCTCTCACGGGGGAAGGAGGAGGACGATTGTCTCAGCCACAGCACAGCCACCCACTAAAAGAAGAAATTCACAAGCAGCACAGCACCCGCGCTCCTCTCTCCTCCCCCTCCCCCTCCCCTCCTCCTCCTCCTCCTCCTCTCCGCTACCCGCACGCACGCACGCACGCACGCACAGAGAGACGCTGACAGACAGACATGCAGACTGTCGGATCCTTCTGCTTGCTTGTTATTGTTGTGTTTCGTTGTCGTCGGTTCCGTCTTCGTTGTTTTTGTTTTTTTTTATTTATTTATCCACACGATTATTTTTTTAAATTTTTATTTACATGTGTGGCTGCGCCCCGCGAAGAGGACCTCCTCCTCCTCCTCCTCCTCCTCCTCCTCCTCCTCTCCTCTCTCGATGCGCCGTTTGGAAGACTGGCGAAGGAGGATGAGGCGGCGACGTTCAGTGTAAGCGTGTAAGGATCGCACAGAAAGTCACCTTTGTCACGCTCGCAGGTTGAGACTCCCTCTCGCTCTCGCTCTCTCCCCCTCTCTCTTTCTCTCTTCAAGTCTGGCTAGAGACCGTCTCCCGAGCAGTTGCAGCAGCTGGATTCCACAGGATCTCATCCAGCTGTTCATACATATATATATATTATATACGAAGCACTCGCCACGAGTATCACACACACACTTTTCTTCGATTCCGCGACGACCTCCTCCCCCCCTCAAAGATGATTTAATTCTCTCTCTCTCTCTCTCTCTCCCTCCGGTTATTACGTCGTGCTTCCTTCCACCCGCTTCTGTCGGGACTTGGAGAATGCGTGCGAAGAGTTAGTTGTCTCCCCCCGGTGGTTTTGCACTGAACGAATTTCACTCTTTAAAGCCCTCTACACCACTCGACGTAGGGAGAACGAACCCCGTTGCTCCGATTGCCTCGTAGGCCTCCCGCGCTTAGGGGGAGATTGATTGTCTCTCTCTCTCTCTCTCTCGCTCTCTCTCTCTCTCTCTCTCTCTCTCTCTCTCTCTCTCTCTCTCTCTCTCTTTTGGTCAGTGTTTTCCGTCGTTGCTCGAAGGACACACCTGACGCTGAGTGAGGTCCTTCCCAAAGGGCCCCCCCCCCCCCTCGTCGTACGGGGGAGACGGAAGTCTCCGGCGAGAGGGCCTTTGGGAACGAGGACTTGCCGAGAGGAGGATTGAAG
>JANJGK010000022.1:18701584-18746584 GCA_039081455.1 Macrobrachium rosenbergii | reverse complement strand
GATATACAGATCATACCCAGCTGTCAGAAAGTTTCTGAGGAAACTTCGACACGCTCAAGTAAAATGATGACTAAAATCATTCATTCAAACTTAGTGGGAAGCGGCGAGTAGTGACAAACCAGAAAAAAGAAAAAAAAAAAGGGGGGGGGAACGTTTTGTCGCAAATAATTACTAAATAAAAGACTTAGAAACCCACAGGCCAGGGGAAAGGTTTTGCAGGTTCTAACTTATCAGTGAAAGACTTGAAAACCCATGTGTTAGTAGGAATGTTATGTATGATTAAAGAATTTGGAAACCCGTGTGTTTAGTAAAGGTATTATATGGGCGAGAATTTTGAGTAGAAGTCTTCAAAACCTATGCTTCGTGTGAGTAAAAAATTCATGTCAGTGGAAAGGTTTTCGTGGTGGGTAAATCTTATATGAAAGTCTTTAAAAACATCCATGTCTCAGGGGAAACAATTTTGTAGTGATGAACATGTTAGTGAAATTCTTAAAATCCCATTGGTCAAGGGAATCTTTTATGGTGACGTATTTATAATAGGAAATTTAAAGGCTCTTTCGTTAGTGGAATATTTTGTAGAGACTGTCATGTAAATAGAATACTTAGAAGCCCATTTGGTAGTGGAATATTTTGTTGTGACTACCTTGTGAATAGAATAAATAAAGGTCCATTTTATAGTGGAATATTTTGTAGTGACTACCTTGTCAATAGAATACTTAGAAGCCCATTTGTTAGTGGAATATTTTGTAGTGACTACCTTGTCTATAGAATACTTAGAAGCCCATTTGTTAGCGGAATATTTTGTAGTGACTACCTTGTCAATAGAATAATTAAAAGCCCATTTGTTAGCGGAATATTTTGTAGTGACTACCTGGAAAATAGAATACTTAGAAGCCCACTTGTCAGTGGAATAATATTTACAGTGACAGCCTTGTAAATAAAAGCCTGGAAAACTCATACGTCAGGGGGAAACTTATGCATCGACTTGTGAATAAAAAAAAAAAACTCATCTATAGTGAAAGGAATTTATTGTTCTTTTAGGTATAAAAGTGAATCACGTTTGTTTCATTCATTCCTCATTTTGCTTGCGAAGAGAGAGAGAGAGAGAGAGAGAGAGAGAGAGAGAGAGAGAGAGAGAGAGAGAGAGAGAGAGAGGAATCGATAAATCCAGCCCCTTTGAAAGGGGGGGGGCATTTCACAAGGTGTTTGGCGATACACCGACTGAATACCGGATCAGGGGAACTGTATGGAAAGCGGTCTCGATCACTAATAATTCTCTGGTATAGTTTTTTTTTTTAAGGGGGTTTTCTTTTTCGGTTGGGGAAGATACCAGTTACCCTATTTTTTGTCTAATTCTCCGGCGTAGTCTATTTGTATTTAAGGTTTTTCTTTTTTGGGGGGAAGGTATCAGTTACCAGTTACCCTTTTTTTGTATTTTTTAAGTGTGTTGTAAATTTCTTCGTAAATTTTGTGTTCGTAATTCGTTTAGTTTTTTTTTTTTTCGCTTGGAATCAGACACCGTCTTGTGTGTAGACTGATGTCCAAAATTAGGTTCTTTTTTGAAAAATGTATTATTTCATATCGATTTTATTTTGGAAAATTAAGTAGCTGTTTTTTCTTTTATCAAAACAAAGCTGTATACATATATACAGTATATAAATAAATAAAAAAATAGATATATATATATATATATATATATATATATATATATATATATATATATATATATATATATATATATATAGACACATACATACTATACACACACACTATATATTTATGTACTATATATATATATATATATATATATATATATATATATATATATATATATATATATATATATATATATATATATATATATATATATATATATATATATATACATATAATATCTGACACACTGTTAAAAAAGAAAGAGACCTTTTGCACGTGCGAGACAGAGGAGAAACTATTTTGACGGTGCGCTGTTCATAAAACTTGTTTTCGTAGAACACCGTATTTCAATAATTTACATATATTTTTATATATTTATTTATTTGTTAATTTTTTTTTATCATTGATCTCTTCTTTCTGTATTTCCCATTACCGTTACTTCTTTCTAACGAACACCATAATATTCTTTGGAAATTTGAATTTCTAAGTATTCTATTTGGTGGGCTTGTTCCAGGTGATTAGGCTTCATCTTCTGAATAATAATAATAATAATAATAATAATAATAATAATAATAATAATAATAATAAGCAAGATTGTATCACCCATCATCCATCTCTTTTCAGTCACTTCTGTATATCTTACGCATCTTACGTACAATCACAATTGCCTTTTCAAATGACCTCTTTGCATTTTGCGTTCCGTCCTCCTTTTTTCCCCAAATCAGGTCATCTGGTAGAGGGTCACGTAAAAAAAAAACAGAATCTTTGACCTTGTCAAACCAGTCTTGACACGTATGGTATCAACACAATATTGCCAATTAACTTGTTTTGCAAAATCGACGCTTCGCATGAGCAGTGTGTGTGTGTGTTTGTGTATGTGTGGATGTGGATGTGTGCGTGATATATATTGACTGTGATGGGGGGAGAATTTTGGAACTGGCATGTTTTGATGTGGGGATGTTTTAAAAGAAGTGAACGTGAAAACGTAGGTGGGTAGCGCATATGTTCTGGGATGTACTCTCCATTCATTAATAATCTGATGTCGAACTTATTTAAGCTGTTAAAAAATGCGCCGAAATTTCTTCGGCGCAATCGAGTTTTCTGTACAGAGTGTAATCAAGTCCACCGAAAATAGATCCCTCTTTCGGTGGTCTCTGTATAATGCTGTATGAACCGCGGCCCGTGAAACTTTAACCACGGCCTATATCGTTGCCAGATGCACGATTATGGCTAACTTTAACCTTGAATAAAATAATAAAAAAAAAAAACTGCTGAGGCTAGAGGGCTGGAATTTGGTATGTTTGATGATTGGAGGGTGGATGATGAACATACCGATTTGCAGCCCTCTAGCCTCAGTAGTTTTTAAGTTGAGGGCGGACAGAAAAAGTGCGGACGGAGAGACAAAGCCGGCACAGTAGTTTTCTTTTACAGGCAACTAAAAAGGATCAGTTATAAAAGGGATGTCAAAAGAAGGTGGACATAATGACAGATAAAGAAGTTACAAATGTTAGTAAATATTTCCGGTCTTGTTTGATGTAAACTACATTTGAAAATTATAATATTTCCAAATTTAAAAATTATAATATTTCCAGCCTTACATGATGTAAACTAAATTTAAAAATTATAATATATCCAAATTTAAACATTATATTTCCAGTCTAACATGATGCAAACTAAATTTAAAAATTATGATATTGCCATCCTTACATGATGCAAACTAAATTTAAAAATGATAATATTTTCAAATTTAAACATATTTCCAGTCTAACATGATGCAGACTAAATTTGAAAACGATAAATGCCTCATGTCTGATTTCCCACTGTTGATGTAGTGTAGAAAGTATGAATTTTCCCAGATCGGTTGGAGTTCATTGTGAAGAAATAATGTTTACTCTTGTGAGTTTTGAGAATGACAGTTCTGAGGCTTGTTTATATCACTTTATAATAGACATACTGTCACCTAATACGTTATGATTTATTTTACGAAGTGAGCTAATTACCCATCCAGTTTCACACTAAATTTGCAAAGTTAAGTTCACTGGACCACTTCTAGATGAAAAAAGAGATTTGAACACGCATTTCAAAAGAGTTTCGTGGGTATTCTTTTACGTGGGATATAAGAAATTGAATGACTGTTTTAACAGAAAGCTATCCCGAAACTCCAAGTGAGAAAAATGTATGGAACAGCACTGAAGGTTTCGTGAGAAATTTGTGTTCATATATACAGTATGTATATGTATATATATATATATATGTATATAATTTGCATGTATGTATATATATATGCATATATATACACATACGTACATAGATACATACTGTACATATATGTATATACATACATATATATACACATATGTAGATATATACGTGTATGTGTATGTGTGAATGTATACGTATATATATATATATATATATATATATATATATATATAAACACACATACACACGTATGCTTGTTTGTTTCGTTTTTTCTCCCCAGTCTTATAAATTGTACATATGCAAAATTTGAGAAAAGACGTTCGACAATGCAATTTCAAAAGATTCATTGCACGAAACCGGAAAGCAACTTCGTGCAACAGGTGCATCGCGCTGGACGGTGCCAGTATGAAAGACGTATGGAAGACACACACTTGTCTTCTTCGACGGAGAGTGGAAAGGTTAAAACGTGGAATTTCATCAACAGGCAAACTCCGTCTGCCTAATGTTTATTGTATGAAATATAAGATGTTGGTGAACGTGATTTAAAACAAGAGTTTGGTCGAGCCAGAATTGGAGAAAGAAAAATACCAACGGCCATGAAGTTCTCTTATCCTTTTTCAAAGAAGTCTGGCATTTAGAAAGAATTGGTCACGATTTATATCGATATTATCCATGACATGCATGATAATCTGGGATATCATCGTTCATATCATGGATAATATCGATACACAAAGAAAATTGAATAGAAAAGGTTTAGGAATGGAGATAAGTTGCTCGATAGCATAAATTATAACTGGATTAGCAGGCACAAACGTTTTGAATAAGTTGAGGATCCTGATAATATTATATAGTTCCGTTTGCGTATGTCGTTGGAAATGTTTATTGACAGATAGAACCTATTCAAGTTTACGTGCAAATGTATTTCTAATGGACCCTTATCATTACACCGATAGACAGAAGAAATTCTCGGAATGACGACTGAAATGAATTCCTGGAATGACGACTGAAATAAATTCTTGGAATGACGACTGAAATAAATTCTTGGAATGACGACTGAAATGAATTCTTGGAATGACAACTGAAATAAATTCTTGGAATGACGACTGAAATAAATTCTTGGCATGACGACTGAAATGAATTCTTGGAATGACGACTGAAATGAATACCTGGAATGACGACTGAAATAAATTCTTGGCATGACGACTGAAATAAATTCTTGGCATGACGACTGAAATAAATTCTTGGCATGACGACTGAAATAAATTCTTGGCATGACGACTGAAATAAATTCTCGGAATGACGACTGAAATAAATTCTTGGCATGACGACTGAAATAAATTCCTGGAATGACGACTGAAATAAATTCTTGGCATGACGACTGAAATAAATTCTTGGCATGACGACTGAAATAAACTCCTGGAATGACGACTGAAATAAATTCTTGGAACGACGACTGAAATAAATTCTCGGAATGACGACTGAAACGAATTCTTGGAATGACGACTGAGATCATGCTTCCAGAAACCGCCCTTCGTCTTGCAGAACTCACCCTTTTAGAGGGCAGAAGGAGGCCTTACATTAGCTTAGTCTAAACACCGACACCAACACGCACACAACAGATGCAAATACCAGGTACTAGATTCCAGCGTTTTTTATGACATAGCCCAGAACAATACACGGCACCAGTCAAAGCTTTAGACAGAACAAACACACAACATCTAAGACGACATTAAGCAACACAGCTCGTGAGTTTCTAGTCGTGGGAACAGACTGGATTGAAGTACGTGTGTATATTATATATATATATATATATATATATATATATATATATATATATATATTATATATATATATATATATATATATATATATATATATATATATATATATATTAAAAATAATGATCGCAGTGGTTATAAATCAGAGTTTAAGATCATTAGGAAATGCATATTGGTTCGATTTATTGTTTTAGTGGTGAGGAGATATTTATACTTCATTTATTTGAAGAGGGTTAATAAATTTATGACAAAAGTTTAGTACACATTCAGAGAGGGGGTGTGTGACAAAAAATTTAATTTTGTTCAGTTTAAAATATTAACATCTTCAGTTTATCACAACATAGAAACCTGCGTGAATATATATCATGGTTGGGGGGGGGAGTCCATATATACATTTCACAGCGAATAAGCGAATAGAAACTCAGAACAGACGTACAAATGGTTAATTCTGATTTTTTTTTCTTATTTATATATTTGGCATTGCTAAGGAAGACGGAGAATAAAGAATAAATAAAAAAAAACATAACACACACAAAGCGGAAAACATTTCTTATCACATCTAGATTCGACTAAGAAAAATATTTTTGTAAAAAAAAAAACTAAATAAAATGAAATCATAATAATAATAATAATAATAATAATAATAATAATAATAATAATAATAATAATAATAATAATAAAGGTTAATGAGAAGATGGAGATAAGAACCTGACTTACTTGATGATCTTCCCTTCTTCTTGCCTGAGAAGAACAGAGAGAGAGACAAGGAGTTAAAGAAGGCGCGAAAAAATGAGAGAGACACACGTACACATATACCCAAGGCAAAGCTCTGGCTGAAGGTCTGCTCTCTGTCCCCTTTGTCAGGACTGTGGGTGGCTGCTGCAAGTGCCTCTGTCTGTACACAGGAGATGCTGCTGTTGCAATCTGTGCTCTGTATGGATGCTCTATACATTTCATGTTGTAGCAGTGGGTGTTCTATACAGTAGATGTTGTTGCAATCTGTACTCTATGCAGTTTGTATGCTGTTGCAACATATACTCTGTACAGGAGATGCTGTTGTAATCTGTACTCTATACAGTTTGTTTACCATTGCAACATACACTCTGTACAGTAGATGTTGCAATCTGTACTCTATACAGCTTGTATACTATTGCAACATATACTCTGTACAGTAGATGTTGCATCTGTACTCTATACTGTTTGTATGATGTTGCAACATACACTCTGTACAGTAGATGTTGCAATCTGTACTCTATACAGCTTGTATACTATTGCAACATATACTCTGTACAGTAGATGTTGCATCTGTACTCTATACTGTTTGTATGATGTTGCAACATATACTCTGTACAGTAGATGTTGTTGCAATCTGTACTCTATACAGTTTGTATGATGTTGCAACATATACTCTGTACAGGAGATGCTGTTGCAATCTGTACTCTGCACAGTTTATATGCTATTGCAACCTGCACTCTATACTGGAGATGTTATTGCAACGTATACTCTATACAGTTTATGCTGTTGCGACGTATATTCAATACGGTCGATAGTGATGCAAGGCTTTGCTTCAGCATCATATTCTCTGTGTGCAGAGAATATGCTGCTGAAATGTATGATAGCACGTTAAAATGTTGTTGGTTTTGTATGCAGTATACGTGGTTGCAGCGTACATTCTCCATATTTATTATGTGCTGTTGCAGTGAATTATGTGTATGTGTATATATATATGTGTGTGTATATATATATATATATATATATATATATATATATATATATATATATATATATATATATATATATATATATATATATATATATATATATTTCTATTGAAGTTAATGGCATTGTTCGCAGATACCATCTTGTCATCAAGACTTTGTGTCAGTCTGTACATCTTCCTTTTCTCTTCTCAGGAATGAGGAGTAAGAAAAAATTATTCAAGGTTCTTTCCATTTATTTATTCTAGTCGACGGACCGTTTCCTCGCTCATAAGCGATGCCTTCAGGACTAAATTACAAATTGACACACATTGTGTGTATTGCTGCGTATGGACTTTTAAATTGTTAACGTGACGTCATTGGGTGCTGAATTTCTATTGGTCGGCTGGTCTCATACTCTCGCTGGTGGTCTGGGCAGCGGTATGGACATTCCTGGTGCTCTGTAGGATGCGTCCTATGCCGCGGCTTGGAGCAAAGGGAGTGGGGAAGGGCGTGATTCCCATTTCTGGCCGATAGTCTTGATTTGCTTCATTGTCGGTAGTCATATCCTGGGTGTTCTGTTGCTCATGCCTCCCTTCAGATTCTCATGGGTGTCCTGTGGTTTCCTTGAAGAAGGGGGGATGAAGTTCGTGTCCCTCTGTATGTTAACACAGGCCATTGTTGATTTATAATCGCAACTTCTGTCATTTGAAATCTGCAGACCCCTGCTTTTCCATTCATGATCTCTGTGCTTTTTAATAATTCTTCTACTGTCAGTTCACGGTCATGGTCGCCTTTATAGTGTTGAAATGTTGCCCCTTTGTTGCGGTGAGCTTGCAGTGGTAGTGGTGCGACCTATGTAGTAATTGCTTAGGGCTTGACATTTCCCTTCAGTACATTTAAATTTGTATATTATTTTGGTTAACTCCCACATTCCTCTACGGATGGCCATGCTATTTTGTATTACAATGGTGCTGACTAGTTTTGGGTGGCAGTAGACATGGAAGGAAATGCTCTCGTTGGAATTTGTAGTTGTCGCTGGCAATTATCCTCTCCATGGCATTGACTTCATCCTTGAATTGGCTAAGATATGCAGCTTTGTAATACAGTATGATCTATTACAAAGCAAAATAGCACAGCCCCCAGAGAGAGATGTGGGAATCCACCAACGTAGCATACAAATGTAAATGTACCGAAGGTTCAAGTCAAGCCTTTAGCAATTACTACACATAGGGTTAACCAAGGGCAAAATTTCAACACTACATAGAGACCACGACCGTAAACGACAGTAGAATTATTAGAAAGCACAAAGATGTACATAGAGAAGCCCAGTTCCACAGATAGCAGATAGCCAGAAGCTGTGAACATAAATCAACAATGGCCTGCATTAAACATACAGAGGAACACTGACTTCATCCTCCCTCCTTCAAGGATATCACAGGACATCCATAAGAACCAAAAGGGAGACATGAGCAACAGAACGCCCCAGGACACGGCAGTTGACAACGAAGCAAATCAAGACTATCGGCCAGAAACGGGAATCATGCCCTTGCCCACACCCTTTGCTGCAAACCGCTGTATAGGACGCATCCTACGGAACACCAGGAATGCCCATGCTGCCACCCAGACCACCAGCAAGAAAATGAGACCCGCCGACCAATAGAAATTCAGCACCCCGATGACGTCATATTTAAAATGTAAAAGGCCTCATGCTGTAATATAAACATTGTATGCCAGTTTGTTGTTTAGTCCTGAAGACGTCACCGATGAGTGAAGAAACGGTCCGTCGACTAGAATAAGTAAATGGAAAGAATCTTGAATGAATTTTCCTTATTCCTGAGAAGCTTGCCTGATGAGGAAAAGAAATATAAACTGATTCAAAGTCGTGATAAAAAAGATAGTATCTGCAAACAGTGCCATTAATTCAATAGAAGTTGAATAAGAGAGACAATATGCCTAAATAGCATATATATATATATATATATATATATATATATATATATATATATATATATATATATATATATATATATATATATATATATATTAGTTGCTATTACGACAGACACTGTACATAGTGTGTGATGCTGCAACGTGTACATCCTGTGTACAGTATGAGCCGTTGCAATGTATAATTTTTGTACATAGCACATGCTGTTGCAATATATACAATCTGTATAAGGTAGATGTTGCAACTTAGTTTCTGTACGTGAGGTACTGTTGCATTCTCTGAGAAATACAATAGATGTTGTTGTTTCTGTACATGAGTTTCTATTGCAATCTCTGGGAAATATACAATAGATGTTGTTGTAGCTTAAGCTCTCCAAATACAGTACATGGGATTGCAAAGTATGCCTTCTGTATACAGTAGATGCTGTTGCAACAAATTTTCTTTTTTTAAAAAAAAAAGCACTTACGAACTAGAAATCTAGAAACACTCTAGTATGTGGCAATCTTTTCATTCGAGTTGCTGCACACTTAATTATTACGCTTATTTTCTAGCCAGTGTAATATCAGTGACCACTTTGCTGTGCATGATCGAAGTGATTGCTGTTACTGTAAATTTTCTTCTTTTTTTTTATTGAAATTTGAATTCAGACAGGTATTAACAATTTCATCTTAAGACTAAGTTTCTTATATCTAATGAGATTCCAATGAGGCGTTTTGTGATTGTTAATGAAGTCTGTGTGTACGTGGGTAAATGAAATGCGAAATACTCATCAGTGTTTGTGTTTGTGTAGTCATTAAATGTCCAGATTTAGCTGTTTGTGCACTCGTTTATATTGTTGTTGGTGTAGCAAATTGGTTTTGACATGCCTGTTTTTCCAGACTTTTGACACAAGAGATGAAAACATTAGGTCAGTATGATTTATAAGTTCATTAGCTATGTTTCTTATTAAAATAAAAAAAAAATTTCATTGATGAAAAATTACATTTTAAAAAAGTAAAATTCTGACGCTGTTAACGTAAGGAAATACTTTCGGACCGTATAAGGTATTCGATATCTTTATATCTATGGTAAGTTTACTATTGGGATACGAAGTTTAATTTACTGACTTTTAATAATTGAGAATACTTTTTCCAATTCCAAGTTTAGTGCCTGAATGTAATTAAATATTTTCCTTACACTTTGAACGTCGAGATGATTCCTATATTCGTTCCATAAATTTATTTGATTACTTGCATATTGATTTTTTACTATTTTATTCCTAACTATCCTTCACCCTGTTCTGTTTTCCTCTATTCTGTAGTTTATCCTTTTGTCTTCATCATTTACATTCGTCATGATTCCTATTTGCATATTATTCCCATTCGTGATTCCCATCTCCGAATTCTAACCCTTTTTATCAATCCAGTATTCTCATTCATTACTTTTAGTGATGACTCGTGGTTTATTTAGCTCCAGTTTGTGACGTTTGTGGTCTGTAAAGCTTGTATTTATTGTGATTCCCCTTCTAACTTTTTATTTACTCTGATCTATATTCATATGTATATATATATATATATATATATATATATATATATATATATATATATATAATTCGTATATTCTGAATATTCCCATCTTCTCTGACAAACATACACACACACTCACACACACACACACACACACACACGCGCACACACACACACACACACACACACATATATATATATATATATATATATATATATATATAAATATATATCATATATATACTGTATATATATATATATATATATATATATATATATATATATATATATATATATATATATTGTTACTCCGGTTCATTTAACTGGGTGTCGTCTCCAAAGAAGATGAAATGCCAAATTGGTCACTACCACATTTATACTTAACTAGGGAAACGTGGATGAACCTCCTGTTTATGAAACGTCATTAGTGGCTACCCACATAGAAGGCTCATTAGTAGTGTATCCAACCTGGCTCGATAGTAAATGCCTTTCTGTTGAATACCTTCATTATCTATCCAGCACTTTCTAGGTCTTGCATTCCTTCTCCCTTCTAACATTTCCAAATTATATTCAAATTTCATGAACATAATCATCCTCCATCAATGTGTTTTTAACACATTGATTCATCTTGTCGCGCATGCTTCCTTTTTTCACTACTTCTACGCATATCTCCTTTCCACCCACTTTCATAGCTTCTCACAAAATGTATACAAACATTCATCTCAACAGCTACTTACTGTTTTTAATTCGCTTTCAATGTCTACACTTAACACACTTAACATCCATAAACGAGAGGTGGCTCAACAGTCAGTTTGTGTACCCTCACCTTGGCCTCCATAAGCATTCCAAGATTCTGACCAAGATTTCTGACCTTCCTTGCCTCCATTTTTCCACCTTCCATTTTATCTTTCTATGCACCCTCTTCATGATTGCCATTGGGTCTTACAACCTTACTCTCGCTCTTGTTTCATGCCCCACTTTGTCATCCTGCAGAAACTTTCAGAATAAGCTTTCAGAATCTTTGACTACTTTCTGCAGCTTTCACTATCCCCAATCAGCAGTTTATCATCTACAAACAGCATTTCTTGAAGCATTTCATTTGTAAGAATAGAGACATAATTTACCCTTGTCTGAGTCCCACTTCTGCACCAGACTAGTCACTTTCATTACCCTTGTCTCAGCCCCACTTCTGCACCAGACTAGTCACTTTCATTACCCTTGTCTCAGCCCCACTTCTGCACCAGACTAGTCACTTTCATTACCCTTGTCTCAGCCTCACTTCTGCACCAGACTAGTCACTTTTGTGTCTATGTATTCGGACAAATTTGACTTTTTCATGAAAACCTTTTTATCTATACCATACATCCTCACTACCCTTCACATCACCTCGCTATTGGTCTTATCATAAACTTTTTCAAACTCAATGTGTGACACATGTATCTTTGTCCCTTTACTTTCAGACTTCTTACAAAGGTGTTTCATAGCAGACACTTAATCTAAACACTCTCTTCCTTAGTTAAATCGAGAGTGTTCTTTCCCTGTCAGTCCTTTAGACATACAGCTTACTTTCACAGTGAATCCCAGATTATACACCTTCCTTGGTATACTAGTAAAGTTGCCCATGCAATTCTTACTTGTATCACCTTTACCTTTATGTTTTGGAACATTTAGTTTTATCTCTCATCTTTTCACAAGGCACTGTCGCACTATCATCTCCATATCATAGCATCTCTTTTGTAATCTCGTCAAATTCTGTTATCTTTCCATTCTTTAACCTCTGAATGGACTTCTTTACAGCCAAATCAGTCACTTCCACAAGCATTCCCAGACTTTTATTAACCCTTCTCATTCTTGCATACCCCTGTTCTGCCCTAAAATGGAAGACTGCAGTATCTGCAAAAGTACAAAACTGAGAAAAATGGTAGCTACTCCCTTGCCTTACTACTGATTTTGCAGGTACTGCAAATGGAACCCCCTGAATACTCGTGGAAAGCATTGAAGAATCATTCTGAAACTGCAGTTACTTGTGTATTATTGGCACATCTCAATTTCTGAAATTTTGCAGATACTGCAGTTTTCCATTTTAGGGCAGTGTTCTTTCATATTCAGCATATCTGCAGACCTTTCATTCCATTAACTTGGGACTGCTTTCACTTCAGACTGCATTTCTCTATTGACTACTTCTATTCTGAGATCCAGACGTTCATTGACCCTTCTCTGTGCATTTACTTACCTGTAGAACAACTTATTCTCCTAAGTTCTTGCTTACCTTCTTCACTGTATTTCCTATTGCTTGACTCCTTTTCCTCTCATATTCTTTTTGACTATCTACATATCTCTCACATTATTTTTGATTATCTGTCTACATCTGTCCCATATTCTTTTTGACTGTCTGTCTACATCTCTCTCACATTATTTTTGACGTTCTTAGTCGTTCTTATCTTTGGTGTAATCAAGTCTGCGTCATTAGTGTTCATGATTGATGTTGTCAAGAGTGTTGTGGCTGTGTAGTATACGTGTTTGTCTCGTGTGTTTACAACTTGTGATAAGCATAACCTTATTGCTTATAACCAATACTTGCCGTGATTTATATATATATATATATATATAAAGAGAGAAACAATACGATGCATAACAAAAAAGCAATAGAAATACCAATGAGAAATATCTTGTAGGAATGACTACCCTATTGGGTCATTGCAATAAGGTCAAATTTTTAAAGATCATTAGCGCATGACAAAAAAGTGCTCCAGCTAAGTTACTGATTAGAGACAGAACTTCAGTCAGGCCTCTCTGTGAGTATATATATAGGCATAGGCCATAGTTACAACATTCCTCTTAGCCACAATGCTATTAAGACATAAATAGGTCAGATCATGTTAGGGTCCAGGGAGGGGTTTGTTGAGGGTAGGCTTAAATGGGTCAGATCATGTTAGGGCCCAGGGAGGGGTTAGTTGAGGGTAGGCTTAAGTAGGTCAGATCATGTTAGGGCCCAGGGAGGGGTTAGTTGAGGGTAGGCTTAAGTAGGTCAGATCATGTTAGGGTCCAGGGAGGGGTTTGTTGAAGGTAGGCTGGGCATGATGAGGTCAAGGAGGTTAGATCTAACCTCCCTGGGTAAGGTCAGGTAAGGTCAGGGTCTTATTGGGTTAGGCTCGAAGGGTTAGAGTCTCTTAAAGCGAGCTGTTAGGCTTTACATAGATTCCAAGGGGTGGGTATAGAGGGTTGGGTATGAGGAGCAGGGAGGAATAGAGGGTGGAGAGGGGGGAAACAAGAAGGGTATTTGAGAGGGCCGGTTCAAGGGGTATTTCAAGAGAACAGTGACGGGTCTGGTCTTTTGAGGGAATGTTATCACAGCATGTTTAGCCTCGTTCACGTCATCTCTCTCTCCCTCTGACGTTCGACGTCGGTGACCATCGTTGGTGTGACGCCACTTTGCTGCTGATGTCTCTTCCACTGAGTCTGCTGGGTTGGGGTCGGTTTTGGGTTTTGGACAGCTGAATGGATTTACTTCAGAAGAATTCTTCGTGAACTCGAGCGAATGATTATTTTTCAATCAATTTTATTTTTTATGTGTCATCAGGAGAGGGATGGCATGATCTGAGTCATGTTTCAGAGGCTTTATTTTTAGGTTTTGTGAAAAAAGGTAACAGTTTGTTTTTTTCTTTTTGTATTATCCAAATCATGATTTTGTTATAGCCTCGAGCTTGACCGTCATTTAATATGCATTATTTTTATTATTATTAGTATTATTATTATTAATACTATTATTATTCAGAAGATGAACCCTATTCATTGACGTGAAGCAAAATTTAAAGACTTTCAAGTAACTTGATTTGGATTTTACAGAAAGAAACGATACTAGATAAGATAAAGGGAATCCTATATATATATATATATATATATATATATATATATATATATATATATATATATATATATATATATATATATATAGCATATATGACTTCACAGTGGGTATATTAGGAGAGATGTTAGCTTTTAAATGGGCAATAGGAAACAAGTACTGTCAGTGATATCGAAGGTACTAGGTTAAATCAATACTACATTATAGACACTATTAGAAACTAGTGGGGAGAGAAAAACCTTCAGCTACATGAAAATATATGTGGTAATATGTGACAGTAAATATTTTAATCACTAAGTGGCCGAGTATCAGCTCTTGTGAAAACACACCGTTGATGGCTCTACAAATGCAGTTAAAAAAAAAAAGGATTTAATAAACAAACCCTTGCCATAAGTAAGGGCTTCGTTGTTGCAAGGTCGTTAAAGTTAGTCTTGACCCTCTTTTTTTTTAAAGAAATAATTTTTTTTTATTCTTAAAAGTATCCACTTGCACAGTTGCACGTTTAATCTCATTCAGGGATCACGAAAGCAAGGTTTGTCTTCGTTGCTTTGAGATGAAGTAGCCGACGAAAACCTGTCCTCATATTTCTCGTGAAAAAACACCAATTTAGAGTAAATCTAAAGACACATGTATACACACACACACACACACACTCACATACACACAAACGAGGGAAGGTTGGTGAGGTAATATGGAAATGCAGCAAGGAATGGAGAAGTTGTAGCTACTTCGAGGTTAAAATTGGAATGGAAATGAAGGAAGGAATGGAGAAGATGTAGCTACTTCAAGGTTAAAACTGGAATGGAAATAAAGCATGGAATGGGGAAGATGCAGCTACTTCAAGGTTAAAATTGGAATGGAAATAAAGCAAGGAATGGAGAAATTGTAGCTACTTCAAGGTTAAAATTGGAATGGAAATGAAGCAAGGAATGGAGAAGTAGCTACTTCAACGTTAAAACTGGAATGGAAATAAAGCAAGGAATGGAGAAGATGTAGCTACTTTAAGGTTAAAATTGGAATGGAAATAAAGCAGGGAATGGAGAAGTTGTAGCTACTTCAAGGTTAAAACTAGAATGGAAATAAAGCAAGGAATGGAGAAATTGTAGCTACTTCAAGGTTAAAATTGGAATGGAAATGAAGCAAGGAATGGAGAAGTTGTAGCTACTTCAAGGTTAAAATTGGAATGGAAATGAAGCAAGGAATGGAGAAGTTGTAGCTACTTCAAGGTTAAAATTGGAATGGAAATAAAGCAGGGAATGGAGAAGTTGTAGCTACTTCAAGGTTAAAACTAGAATGGAAATAAAGCAAGGAATGGAGAAATTGTAGCTACTTCAAGGTTAAAATTGGAATGGAAATGAAGCAAGGAATGGAGAAGTTGTAACTACTTCAAGGTTAAAGTTGGAATGGAAATAATGCAAAGAATGGAGAAGTTGTAGCTACTTCAAGGTTAAAATGGGAATGGAAATGCAGCGAGGAATGGAGAAGTTGTAGCTACTTCAGAGTTAAAATTGGAAGGAAGAGGATGTGGTATTTCAATTGTAGAACATGCAACTGTTGCCAGACGGACATAAGCTGCCGTTGCCACTGGTGTTTTTTTTTTTCTGAAACATGTTCCCTTGTTTTCTTCATTGTTGTGTGTCCTTCCCTGGATCCTCACTATTTCGGTAGATTTGCTACAAAACTTGAATAACGGTGAAAAGTATATATACTGTTTACAGTATTGCTGGCAGTGTTGATATGCTTAGCTGTTTAAGTCATGCTTCTAGGTTATTTTCCCATTACACTGAAGTTAAAAAAAAAACACTGTAATGAATCGTTTGCCCTGTCACCCTTCACAGATACACCACCAACTGGCTGCGTATGCCTGCCTGGCTATAAATCCACAATTGACACAAACATGGGAGGGAATGTGATAACTGTCGCGTTAGGTGCAAAGTTTTGTCAGTTTTAGATCGATGAAGGCAGCGCATTGATTGCCTCTTGACATCAGCTGTAACTTTTCGATGGCTAAATCTCAAAATCAAGTTGCACGATAATAACATTCTTTTAGAAAAATGTGTTACACATTAAAAGTTATTACTATCATTATTTAGTTAGCTTTGTTGTCACTTTACCATCATCACCATCAAATTCATCGTTATCACTATTGCTGTTGTGGCTAACAAGTTGACTGTGATTGTTACATTTAACAAACTTGTGTTAGTTGTCTGGCAAATAAGATTGTAATCTCGTCCTTAGTTTCATGCAGCGCAAAATGAAACGACACAGTTTAGTGGTTGAAGAAAAGAGGCAAAAATAAATAAATAAATAATGAGAAAGTGTATTATCTCTCTTCTAATTCAAGTCATCTCTTCCCGGACTCCTTCCATCTCGTCTAGAATGATTAAAAAAAGTTCTTTCTTATTAGTTAGTTTTGAATGAGGTGAAAATTATAATTGTTGTGTTATAGTGGAGGCTAGTAACTGAATTTTTTCATCCTTACTAGAGGGACAAACACTTACCCATAGTTAGGATTTTTTGTGTGAAAATTTTGCCAAATAAAACATTAAAGATTACTGATCAATTACATCTTTCTTTTTCAGGAGCTAGGACGCACGCCTCGATGGTCAGTTCTTTTGACTGTGAGTTAAGATTTGTCATGACAAACAGGTTTTTATAAGGTATATTACATCGTATTTAGCAAATGGGAGTATTTGCAAAACATCCACTTATAATTGAAATGTAAATTGCATTGTAGAGAGTGAATTGACATGCAATTTATTTTTCATATTTTAGTTGTCATATTTTACCAGGTGCAAATGTTGCTTGTGTCATTTGCACTGAACTAAGAAGGCTCATTTGTCATTACTTTTTTATACAGCAGGCTGAAAAATGTTTCCGTTGATCGTGGTCGTCTTCTTTTAGAAGTTTATGGTTAATATTTAATGTTAGTCCTCTGGTGAATTATACTGGAATTTATCGTCAGACGGATTGGGAATAGCTTGTCTTGAAGAAATTTCAGAAAATCTGCGAAACGTCCACAACTCAGAAATGAATTAAGGCTTTATTTTATTTTTTACGAATAAGAATTGTGATTTATGCCAGAGCGAGATGAGGATAAAAAAATTTTTTTCATAATCAAATAACATGGCCACTTTCAAGTACAGCTCTTTCTCTTCCCATCGAAACCTTTCTGTAGTTGCTCCCAAATCTTGCTAGAGTGGGTGGTAAATATTAACCCCTAGGCAGATCTCACGCGAATCTCACCAGTTTTCACTTATATATGATATTTAAGCTGCATTGCAACTCCTGTTCATTAGCCCTCACGTTGTTAGCATGAACATTTTGCGATAGTAGAACTTTAGAGGACAGTATAAGGTAGTGGGTGTGAGGATTTTGAAACTGAAACTGTCCTGTTTGCTTGAATTCATCACTATATCCTGTGTACTGCTCTTTGAGTCGACATGTCTGAAGGGGCGGGACATGATAAGAGGTATAGACAAAAACAATAGAATAGTATTTATATACCTGACAAACATGCACATTAACAACTAGAACGCTATTAGCAACTGAAATAAGAATGTATGTACCTGTCTGGGTGGAAGTGTCGAAGAACGCACACGAAGTCTCAACTGTCATGGTGGCAATGGTCCCATCTGTGATCTGGGCGCAGGAATCTCGACGCCCCCTTGATTTCGACATCTCTTCACTCTGGGTGCTCTGGCGTCGGAAGTTCCTCGCCCTCATGATGTCCTCAGTAGTAGACTGACGGCGAAATCCTCTGGAGATGAGAATTTCTTCCGTAGTGGACTGCCTGCGGAGGCCCCTTTCCTTGGGAGAATGCTCCCTGGATGAGCACGTGGATGAGGAATCTGGAGATCGAGGGGACCGCGATGAACGTCTTCCTCTGCCGTGGTACTCTACAGCTGTAGTGGACTGCCGTCTCAGCCTACTTCTGGGAGATGTTTCGCGGGAGTTCGAGTCACTTGCCTCTGGGGATAAGTGTGGCCTGGAGTCTCGTCTTGCTTTTCTTCCCAAGGACAGTTCTTCTGCTGCAGCTGAGTCAGGGGATAACGAATCTCTGCGACCTTTTCTTGGCAGGCCATCTGTCTCTGGGGCGTCTGGTGACAGGAAAGGCCGTGAGCCTCTCCTTGACCCTGGAATTGGCAGACCTTCTTCAATTGCAGTTGATTGTCTTCTGAGGCCTCTGTATTTTGGGGATGGCTCTCTGCTACCTCTGCCAGATCCTCTCTCAGGAGACACTTGGGGACGAGAGTCTCTTCTCCCACGATAGATTTGGGTTGTGGAATCTCGACGAATTGTAGTTGTTGGTGACGAAGGGGCGGGTGAAGAAACTGGGGATCTGGGTTCTATGATTCCGGGTTCTGACTGGTCTTTGCCGCTTGATACTTGGGAAACCAAGGAGGTCTGGGACACGTGTGACTCGGCTGAGGCCTGCGTCGTAACGGTAGGCCTAGGCACCAAGTCCCTAGGTTCGGGAGAGGAAACATGCCTAGGGGAGTGTATTTCAGGTCGGTCAGGAGAAGCAGTCTTATCGATACTATTTCTTGAGGATCTGGGATAGACTTGTGTTGTAGAATCGCGACGTTCCTTTTTTTCTTGTTCTAAAGAGTCTCTTCTTCGGCGTAGAATCTCCGCCACACTTTCTCTTCTGGCTAGAAATTTGGCGATATCTGTTCGTATGTCCGTGCCGCTTTGTCTTCTCTTTTTCATTTCGGCCGAAGATTCCCGCCTGGTTTTGTTGCGGGGCACGTCCACCATGGAGTCTCTGCGCCGCCATGGTAAGGACTTGGCTATATCGGCGAGGGATTCTCTCCTTGTAAGATCTCTACTCTCCCTACGGGTTAGCGGTCCCACTGGGGTGCTGGTGTTCGACGTGCAGGTGCTGGTCGAGCGCTGCTCTGTCGTTTCCCGGCGACCCCAGTCGCGAAGGATGTCGGTGAGTTGCGCCAGAGAGGATCGGCGACGGCGGGTTGTGGGCGGCGAGGTCTCCCTCACCTCCCGCGGCGGCTCGATGGTGGTGATTTGAGCCGAAGAATCCCGCCGGCCCACCCGCGGCCTCGGCGACGAACTCTCGCTGTGGATCTCATCGTAGCCATTGCCTCCCTCCCAAACGAGTCCCACCTGGTGACTCAGGATTGGGAGGTTACACACAAAGCAAATGGCTGACATCCTCCTGCGGGGAGACGTAAAGGGTTAGCGGAAAGTTTTCTTCTGAATTTCAGTTGTGGGACATTTTTTTTTTTTTATTATATGACGACATATTTGGCTCAGGGTGTCGGCCAAGAGATACACACACACACAAGGCATGCTGTTTTAGTTTTAGGTTGATAT
This sequence comes from Macrobrachium rosenbergii, assembly GCA_039081455.1. NCBI lineage: Eukaryota > Metazoa > Arthropoda > Malacostraca > Decapoda > Palaemonidae > Macrobrachium > Macrobrachium rosenbergii. The sequence continues at coordinate 18,726,596 of JANJGK010000022.1, read as the reverse complement.
ACTTAAGTCTTACTTAAGAGTAAAATTCGTGAGATTAGAACAATTTATAATGATACTGAATATCCGTAAGGTGATGACAGGGGTGATTCCATATGTTTGCGAGTAACCTCCAGACTTATTCTATAATAAGATTTTTCTTTTATATTTAAAGAGAAAGCGTGATTATCTTTTTATTATTGCCTACAAAAGCAGATTCAACTGAAATGTCTGGAGATAACATTTATTTCATCACAAAATACCATTTCCTGGAGGTTACCCTTGAAGTATGATGAATATGATGATTAAGACCTTTACTATTAAGATGAGTTACTCAGGCAAAACTACACAGTGACATAGAACTACGAAGAGTCTAACTATTGACAAAATTTATTTTATATATGTTGGGTATGTCTCTTACACTAACCTACGGGATGTTTAATATATTTAAAATCTAGTGAAACGCAGCTGTTTCAGTATGTAGGTGTGTACATGTTCTGTTGAGTTTCCGAATCTATCTCTCTCTCTCTCTCTCTCTCTCTCTCTCTCTCTCTCTCTCTCTCTCTCTCTCTCTCTCTCTCTCTGTTTCACTATGTAGGGAAAGACTGATCTGTACATATTCTGATATGTTTCCGAAGCTAGCTCTCTCTCTCTCTCTCTCTCTCTCTCTCTGTTTCAGTATGTAGGGGAAGAAGTCTTTTCTGTACATATTCTGTAGTGTTTCCGAAGCTCTCTCTCTCTCTCTCTCTCTCTCTCTCTCTCTCTCTCTCTCTCTCTCTCTCTCTCTCCTCTCTCTCTCTCTCTTTCAGTATGTATGGGAAGCAGTTTTTTCTGTACACATTCTGTTGTGTTTCGGAATCTCTCTCTCTCTCTCTCTCTCTCTCTCTCTCTCTCTCTCTCTCTCTCTCTCTCTCTCTCTCTCTCTCTCTCTCTCTGTTTCAGTATGTATGGGAAGAAGTCTTTTCTGGTCATATTCTGTTGTGTTTCGGAATCTCTCTCTCTCTCTCTCTCTCTCTCTCTCTCTCTCTCTCTCTCTCTCTCTCTCTCTCTCTCTCTCAGCATTACTTACAAATTCAATACAAAGCGCTCATTTTTTCTAATTGATTTCGTAAAAATTTTGAGGGAAATGTCGTTCTATTTTGGATAAATGCTCAGTATATATAAATATATAGATAGAGAGAGAGAGAGAATTATATGTAAAGTTATCGGACTAACATCACATTACCGTCTACTTGGTGTTGGCTGGTCATGTTGAACGTGTTGGGAGGAAGAAATACACTTTTCGTAGAGTATCCCATGAAATCCCGATATTGGTATCGTTTTCTTTAAAAGCCATAAGAGAGAACCAACACATCATTTATTCTGGGGTACTATTACATTTGGATTTTCAAAGGGGGCCGATTTGCAGGTAGTTTGTTTTCTCGTCCATGGCCGTTCTTTTGATTCAGTTATGCATGTACGTGGTGTATGTTAGGAGCATTTAATTATTTTATTTTTTGTATGGAAGGGGTTGCAATTATATTGCAAAAAAAATTATATAGATAGTCGTTAAAGACTGGCTAACTGATTTTTGTTTATGCCCTTTTACAGCCAGTGATCATATCTCCACCTTTAACCTTATGTATTTAGCTCTCTCTCTCTCTCTCTCTCTCTCTCTCTCTCTCTCTCTCTCTCTCTCTCTCTCTCTCTCTCTCTCAGATAGTGTCATGTAGTAGTTTAAATAATGTGTAAATGTTAGCATGTTGTCTTTGTAGATTTGAATCGCAAAATTATTAGAAGATTTTAACATAATGTGTTACATAAATCTGTGTAAGGGTCTTGTCTTTGAACAAGGCCTTTGTGAATGGTGAACTCGTGTTTCTGTTCGTTCTTATCGAGTTAATTTGTGTGTTTATGTTTGAAAATCTCAAATGAGAATTGTAGTAGTGGTCTTCATGTCGTCTACATAATGTGTCATTTTGTAAACAGAAAATGATTCACCTTAGCAAAACAAAGTAAACAGTTCTTATTTCTAAGATTTTATATCCAGGTTCACACGATATGGTGTACTCTCCATTTCAATGATGGGTGGAAGTGAAAAGCAATGTACGCGAATATATATATGTACTGTGTGCTTAAGACAGGTCGTTTTATGAATAAAGTTCTACATACAACATCTTCTATGACAGGTTCATGTGATCTCGGTAGAAATTGTCATTGCAAATGAGTTTTTAAATGATTTGAAGGCTTTCGCCCTGTCAGGTTTGTTGTTTTTTTTCCATAAAAACATAAAAACACCGTGGTAGATAACAGCTGTCCACAGAAATTGATGTAATAACTGTGTCCAGCATTACTTCAGAAAGTAGATGGTATAGAGATGGGTAGATAGATTAAAAAAAAAAGTGGGGGGCGATGGATTTACAAACGGGACCGACTGACAGAACTAAATTAGGGAGGGGGAGGGGGGCGGGAAATCGACAGGATGTAAAAAAAAAAAAATTAAAATCACCTGTCAGAAATGATAAAGGATATATTAACTACTCATTTAAATTTCTATATTTAGTCAATTTTGTGTATCTTCATGCACCAGTATATATACGACTTTCAACTTTTGATTTTTATCATTACTCAGAGTTAGCGGCTGAAGTTAACTTGTTTTTTTTTTTGTTTTTGTTTAAAGACAGAGACTGTTAATGAGATCATGCAGTGGTTTAGACAGTGGTACTTTTCTCGTTTATTTACGATCGAGGTTTAAAAAAGGCGAGCTTATGGTATATATATATATATGTATCCAGTGGCCATCTGGAGTGGTTCTGTTTATTTTTATTTTGTCCACGAGCGCAAGAACAAACAGGCAAACAGGAAACAGACACATGTGGAACGTAGATTTTAGTTTGAGGCTTCTATTATGAAGAGTTTCATCCTTTTAGTTTATTTAGGTTAACGGCGGTAGTCTTGTACTGATCTTTTTCGCTTCAGTTTCCTTTTTTTTTTTTTTTTTTTTTTTTTTGCTTCGGTTTGCGTCATGATGATTACTTTAATTCTCTTCGCCTTGCTTCTAAGTGTTAATATTTTATTATAAATAATTTTTGTACATATGAATATACAAACATATATATGTATATATACACACTATATATATAAATGCATATATATAAATATATGCACATTATATATATATATATATATATATATATATATATATATATATATATATATATATATATATATATATATATATATATATATATATATGTATATATATATGACTGACTCATGAAGGGACACCTGCTCATTAGTGTGAAGCCAAAATCACCCTTAAAGTCATAGTTACGACTTCTCGGTCACGTTGAGTTTCACAACGGCAGTTCATGAATCAGTGTGTAAATGAGATCACCTATGTATTCAGTTCTATTATCCATTACGATATGACATCTTTCTCGCGGTACTCTAATGTGACGAAAATCGTGTGGTTTTTGAGACGGAATTGAACAACATATCCTTGGCGAGTTTAAAGTCAAAACCTTTATGACGGCTTGTTGCATTTATTATTTTGACCTGGGTAACGACCTTGTATGGCAAGTGCTGAAAAACGCTTGAATATTGAGCTCTTTTTAGTAGATTTAATTCTAACGTTTACTGCAGTGGGACTGACTGGAAGATTATTGGGAAATTTGTCGTAAATATAGCTTGAAAAATGGCAAAATTGTATATAACCCCTAATATTTTTTAGACTACTGGAGATACATCGTTGTGACATCAATTATGACCAAAATTTTCCATGGATCAGTTAAAAAAATATGACTCATTAGATGATGTAGTATGTTGTAATATCTCTTAAGATGCATTCATCTGTGGCTAGCAATTTAGAAAAGGCATTGCAAAGAAATCTTGAAAAACAGTAATGGTGACAGATGGCCGACGCACACTTGAATAAAATCCCGACGCAATTCTCTTTTACAGAAAATATATGTCGACGTCTTCGTAGACCTGTATCTTGGAAACTCTTCATTGGCGTGATCAGTACAAAATCACCGTCGGCTTTCTCATTTGTTTAGTGATTTCATTTAGATGCTCAGTCGTAAGAGAATACGTCTCGACACGAAAGAGAGACAGAATTACACGATGATCAGAGAAGTTACTTTACGAAGGGCCAGATCTGTGAATGTTTTTTCCCTCTTTTCTTTATTTTAATTATTATGTTTTTTTTTACCTTTTATGTACTCGAATCAAAGGCCTACTCTATGCTTTTGTAGTCGGTTTTGCCTGACTCTCAAAACCCACTTTTTGTTAGTACGGGTACAGTTTAAGCCCTTATTTATATTTGGATAGATTGAGTTGCCTAACTTTCAAAATCCCCTTTTTTGATTTGGTTCCGAAAGCTGCCTGTGGGTAATGCGGGTAAAATTTAAGCCCTACTCTTATGTTTTGATAGATGGTTTTGCCAAACTTTGAAAAACCACTTTTTAATTTGGCTCTGAAGGCTGCCTGTGGTTAATGCGAATAAAATTTAAGCCCTACTCTTATGTTTTGTTAGATGGTTTTGCCTAACTTTGAAAATCCATTTTTCAACTTGGTTCTGAAAGCTGCTTGTGGTTAATGCGAATAAAATTTAAGCCCTTATTTATGCTTTGATAGATTGCCAAACTTTCAAAATCCCTTTTTTGAATTGGTTCCGAAAGCTACCTGTGGTTAATACGGGTAAAATGTAAGCCCTACTCTTATGTATCCACTTTTTAATTTGGTTCCAAAAACTACCTGTGGTTAATGCGGATGAAATTTAATGTCTGAGATACCGGCACACCTATCCTGCAATTATTTCTCTCCTTAATTTAGCTTTTCCTTTCCAAACATGATGTTTTACATTTTCATTAGTTTAGATGTGATTTACACTCTGAACTAAGGATTGCTTTGCTTTCTTTTAAAACTACATTGTGCAATATATCTTTTATCTAAGTATCAAATTTGATATATGACCAGTTTCTGTGATTTTTTGGGGGTAAGGTATTTATTTCTTTATAGCCTTTTATCTCTCGAGCAACATGCTCAAAGGAACTTTTACCCAAGTATATTTGGTCATGCATTTTTACATTAGAATCTAATTTATTTGTTAGTATCATTTGGAACTATTTTTAGCACGTCATATGAATCATTATTTTATTGCATATCTCATATTGCCCAAATTTAATGCCCTCTCTTTATAACTATGAAACCTATGGCATCATTTTTCTTTCAGCTTTAACATCATTGATTGGGTTGTTATTGTTTTAATATTTTTAGTTTTGCCTTTGTTTTTTACAAAGATCGTAACGTCTTCTCCTCATGCATCTCAGTACTGTCTGTAAAAAAATATAATGTTTTTAGTTTTACCTTTATTTTTTACAAAAATCTTTACGTCTTTTCTTCATACATCTCAGTACTTAATGTTTTTCTATATTCTAAACGAAATGAGATGCGTTTGAGTTGCAAGGCACGTGAAATTCATTTCCCCTCTGTAATAAAATTATTCTTGATGGGAAGGCAACATATGGCTTCAGAAACGCTAGAAATATAGTTAAATGATGAGGAAAATAAAAGTAACTAGCAATTAGATTTAAACATCTTTAAGTGAAATGACTCAGACTGCACTAAAATAGCAACTGCTCTTCTGTTTAAACCTTTCATTAATAAACAGTATTCCTTCGTGTTTTAAGCTATTTCATTTATGCAGTTACTTTTTCATAATCGCGTAGACAACTGTATTGCTCTAAAATAGAGGACTGCCGTATCTGCAAAAATACAAAACTGAGAAAAATGGTAGATACTCCCTTGCCTTATTACTGATTTTGCAGATACTACAAATGGGACCCCCCTAAATAAAGCATTGAAGAATCATTCTGAAACTGCAGTAACTTGTGTATTAGTGTTCCACGAGCGCAATAGGTGGCATGTCTCAGTTTCGAAAATTTTATAGATACTGCAGTTTTCCATTTTAGGGCAGTGTATATTATGGTATTTTTCTGAAAACACATACTTCTAGATGTCTCAGTTTTATAGTTTTCAGGAAAGTATATTACTTAGTTTTGGCATTGGTTTGGCATGTAAAGAACGGGCTTAAATCTTCAAGCAATTGGTGTTTAAAGATATTGAAATATGACATTTTTAAGGAATAAGGTAATGAAAGGATTGATCCTGTAGCATTTGGATTTTTGGTTCTTTTAACTGAAGAAAATGAATCTGCGTGTGGACATCTTTCATATTTTAAATTATTTTTATCATATGTTTCATATCCTGACGCGTGATGCATCCTAGTTATCCTACATTTTAACCGACGTCCTGTCAAGATCGATTTAGGTTTAATGTTTTTGTTACCCAGTCCTATAAAATAAACTCTTGAATTTGCTAATAGATAATCTTTTTTAATTCTTAAATTTTTTTTCACTGGGAGTTGGGCATTCGGGCCTGTAATTAAATCTATCAGATGCTTTCGGATTTGACAAAGAATAATACTGATATCTTGAATGTGCCTTCAGACAGCCCATCGTATAACTGTTATTTTCAATATGTTTTGGAAAGTTACTGCATAAAATTGATCTCTTTAATGTGCTTGCCCTCATCCCATGGGATTACTTCACAAAATTGATCTACCTAACACGTTTGCACATATCCCATCACATAATATAGTAGAGAGCTATATCAGGTTTTAAGACAGCTGCGTATTATTCAAACCTGCATCATTCTTCTGCACATCCTGGTGTCTAACGAACAACTAGATCACGCTATTATAACATTCCACTTAGTCTTTGCTTTTAAATGTTTTATGTGTGAGAGATTTTCCCTCTGGGAATTCGTAAAACATTCAGAGATCTGGCGACATCTACCGTCCTCAGCGAGACCAAGTTGAGTTAGAGAAGGTGGCCCCTAGTGCTAGTAGGTATTTGTGGTTTATAAACCCAGGCGATAAACTTCCAGATATCTGTCATAATTTTTTTTTTTTGAAAGGACGACCTTCTTCCTTGTTATTGCTTTAAAGTCCCAATCGCGGAAGGACACCTGTGTGTTTAAGAAAAAATATATACATGAGAATATAGTTAAGAATGCAAAGGTAACTTTTAAACTTTTTTTTTCTTGGGGGGAGGGGGGAGTTCCTGGCCTGTATGGCATCTTTGTGGCTAGAGAAGAAATTCGAAGTTATTTTTTTTAAAGATGACTGCGATAGGACATCTGCGTGTTACAGAATGAGGCATAGAATTACGAATCAATATTCGAACCTTAATTTTATATATATATTTTTTAGGAAGCTGTGTGTTTAGAGAATAAATATATATGTGTAATTATTGTTATTTTTTTTCTTGATAGCTGTTACTGTTTGGTGTAGAGAGGAGATTACATAACCAACGAATTTTTTATTTAGAAAATCTCGTATTCCTTTTCCTCATTATGATTCTGATGTTCGTTTGCTTTAAAAGAAGCTTTTATTATTAGGTGGAACGAGGAGTGATTTGTATGTTGTTATGCTGAAATTCCGAGTAAATTCTTGGTTAGGCAATTAAGATTAATTTGGAAATAGAAAAATGACAAAAAAAGGAAGATTCTGGTGTTGTAAATACCTGTAATAGACGAGAAAAAATCATGAGTTAAAATTACAGACTATAAAAATGAATTTATGATTAAAACTATGAAAAAAAGGGACCAGGTATCAATGCATTGGTAACATTTGTAAATCATGAAAAACAAATACACAAGGAAAATGTGTCCTGAATCTAATTTGGGGAAGCAGGGAAAGAAGCATAAGCCGAATTCATGAATTTCCTTCAGTATATTTTTTTTACTTGTATTGACTTTTTAAGGAAATAGAATATGTCATCAGTTCTCTTGCATTAAATTTTGTGTCCCTCAGGAGTTGAGGACAATCCTATGGAAGCAGAGCGGGATGCAGGAGTTGATATATGTCGCTAGGTGTTATGTGTGTGGACAGTCTTAGGACGAGGAAAGCCAAGGAGGTTCATTGGTAACTCACGAAGATAACACAAGGGGGTGCCTAAGGTTCACTTTTGGGACTATATGTATTTTTATATAGAAAATTTTTTTTTTCTTTTGAGGGATGGGAAACCTGGGTTTGTTTTTTTTTTTTATTAATTTGTTCTTTTCCTCCTTTTCTGTATATAATTTTTGTTTTGGTTTCAAGGGATCTAAACCACAAATACCACTCACCAGGTTTTACCTGATAGCCAGAGCTAAATGGTGGGGGTTCACCTGGATCGCTCCCATAATGGAGAAGAGTGTTCGTCTTCCTCCTCCTCCACGATGATTGAGGCGGTGATAGAGCTGCCCACTCCTGCAAAGGGGGTAAGGAAGGGGGTAGGGGGGTGGGGGAGGGAATTCGGAGGTGGGTATAGGGCACAGGCACACGCAAATGTGCACGCACGTTGGGGGGAAAGAGAAGAAAGACACGCCTCGTTTTAGTTCTCTTCTATTAAGGGGACCTGAGCAAATCTTAGAGCAGAATTCCTTATTTTTTATTATTTTATTGGGAAGGGAAGGGTATGGGAGGGGCCTGGAGGATACGCGGAAGGGGTATGATATTGGTTTCGTTGAGGTGGGGGTTTTGGGGGGGGGCGGTGTTGTTGGTCCTTGGGCATAAGTTTGAGAGATAGAACCTGATGCATGGTATTTCATCCCTGACTGCTAACACTTTTATAGTCGTCTAGATTTGAAAAAAGGATGCTAGAATATTTTTCTCTTTTTGCCAAAGAGAGGAAATCGTTGCTTCATTACTGTCGATGGTAATTAATGATTACATGTTAATTACTCCTTCTGGTGAAACACACTGACCTTGATTTATATCCTTCCACGGATAACAGAAATCCTCTCCAATTCCTTCTCTACTTCTGTGACACTAGGAATTTTCACGGAATTCTCACAGAAAATTCTGTGATGAACTGTGAATATTTGCCTAAGGGAGCAGAAGGGTGCCATAGTTATGGCACAAGTTGAAACGGTTAATAACTTGAAATAGAAATATGACTATTGTGTGACCTTTTGCTTGACATTATTCGGTATGCAGCGACTGGTATTTAGGTGCGGGTTTTTTTTTTCCTCCATCAAAATGGTATGCGCATAACTCGACTCTTTTTGTTATTTTGTTTTTTTTTAAAGTGCAGTTGCAAGTTTTACAAGAAACAAATAATAATAATTGATTATTGTAAAATATTGGTATAGGATACTCGAAATTTGATAAGTGGGAGTAGACGCACATTTTATTTCATTAACTCAAAGGGAAACTCGTTTAAGTATGAGGGATCTTAATTAATTTAGATAAACCCCTATCCATTGAGGTTTGATTTTATATGAAATAATAGGTACATGTCTTACAGTTTAAAGTTACTTCTTAACTAAAATGAACATAGATTTTGAATTTTAATGGAAGTAGTTGCTGAATTCTTTGCTAATCTTTTCAAATTGCAACTTCTGCTAATAGGCTATACTTGAATTTGTATAAATTTCAGTGCATACGTATATTGTTTGTCGTTCTCTATATTCCTTATGTAGCATTGATTCACCAGTCCACCGCGAATGGAGAAGTAATCAATTACTGTTCAGATAAATGAAATTCATTCAACCGAATTAAGTTTAGTAACGCATTCGCATGATCACTGGTCTGTTTTGGATTTTAAGTATGAAAAATCAGTTAAGTAGGACTCGTGATTTATTTCCAATTTATATGTATCTTTCTACCACTCCCTGCCCGTGCCTGCCTGCAAGCAACGTTTTTGGACGTAGGCAGATTGTTGCCAAGTGAAAATGTAAAAATATAGAGTTTTGAAAATATAATTCATGGTCTATTTAAAATCTTAGAAATAAGGATGAAAATGTAACTTATAGATGGACGGTTCTTTTACAATTATGACAATAAGTATTTTACGGAATTTACGCTTCTGAATAGTTGTAGAAACGACGGAAAAATTGCTGAATGGTGAGTGTTATTTTGATACCAATTATTTCTTTCCGCTGCTCATTGCAAATCTGTATTTCCAGTTTTTCCTCTTATTGACAATTGTATTTACAGTTTTTCCTCTCGTTGACAATTGTATTTACAGTTTTTCCTCATTGATAAATGTATTTACAGTTTTTCCTCTCATTGACAATTGTATTTATAGTTTTTCCTCTTACTGACAATTGTATTTACAGTTTTTCCTCTCATTGACAATTGTATTTACAGTTTTTCCTCTCATTGACAAATGTATTTACAGTTTTTCGTCTCATTGACAGTTGTATTTACAGTTTTTCCTCTCATTGACAATTATATTTATAGTTTCTCCTCTCATTGACAATTAAAGGTGATTTTTTAAAATTTTTTCTAACAAGTAAAACGTGTCTAAGTAATCAGTTTCACACGACGATAAAAGTGTCAGCACCAGCGATGTCCTCATAGTTAGATTTCATCATATTTAAAGCTGGCAAACTGCAAGAGAATTATAGGCACAGGAGATGAATAAATCAATATTTTTTTTACACAAGGTACACATGAATTATTGAGAGACTGAAAAAACCCTTCTAATTAGACACATATGGTTATTCAAGGATACCTGTATTGGTACATGTAACGGTTAGAGTTCAGTAACAAGTGAAAAATTAATTACAGTGAATAACGGTTGCGAACTGACAAAGTCAACAATGAAGAGAATGAAGAAAATGATGAATAGAGAGAGACAGGGATAACACATGTAAAGAATGAATTGCTTATGGTAACACTTGAATTATCATGATATCAGTGAAGAGTAGATACTTGGAATACATGAAGTAGCTTTTTTTTTCTTTTGTCACTTGAGAGGTCGGGTCAAACCAGCACCTTTTCTGACAACCTCTGGTGTCATGCTGCCAACAACCTTTGCACAGAGGGACCAACAGTTTTTCTTTTTTTTCTTTTTTCTTTTGGCCACAGTTACAGTCACACTGTTCTGGAACACAGACACGAACTCTGTGCAAAGGTTTGCTCTGTTATGATCACAGACGGGTGTCAGAAAAAGGTCCTGTATGACGCCGCTTCGTCACCAAGAGTAGGGTGTATCCATCACACACTTCGTTTTGTATAATATCTATTATGATATTATCGTTCCTTCGCTGTCAAGAGTATTATTATTATTATTATTAGTGAAGAAAAGCGCAATGATGTCATTGTAAATATATCTTGAAAATATATGCAGACCGAGAGCTTTTGAGAACCTGCTCGTTTTCGCGAAAGCTCTCGCTTTGTATATATATTTTTAATATATATTTACACTGACATCATTATGGATTGATTCACCATTTTAGTCACTCATGCAATTATTATTATTATTATTATTATTATTATTATTATTATTATTATTATTATTATTATTATTATTATTATTGATAATGAATGCTCATTTCTAAAATCGTGTTTTCCTTGTGAGGAATGTTTCGGCAGCCATGAAAAGTACTTTATTTTTTTGTAATATCTTGAGTTGCGACAAGAAATAATTGACGTAGGAGCGAATGGAAAAGTGTTTCCGTAACTGGAACTAATTCTACTTTTTGAGCTAATCAAACGGGATACTCTGAATATTGTAGATCGATTCTTGCGTAATTATTTCCTGTGAATATTCTAGATCGGTTCATGCCTAAATTATTTCCTGTGAATATTCTAGATCGATTCGTTCCGAATTATTTCCTGTGAAAATTCTAGATCGATTCGTTCCTAATTATTTCCTGTGAAAATTTTAGATCGGTTCTCGCCTAATTATTTCCTGTGAAAATTCTAGATCGATTCTTGCCAAATTATTTCCTGTGAATATTTTAGATCGATTCTTGCCTAGTTATTTCCTGTGAATATTTTAGATCGATTCTTGCCTAATTTTTTCCCGTGAATATTCTAGATCGGTTCTCCCCCCCCCCCCCCTTTTTTTTGCCAATACGAGAAATGCTTCAGGAAGGGATCCTTGTGCCCTCGGGTTGACTGGGCCGAAAGAGGGGGGAAAATGAAAAAGTATTTTGAGGGACAGAAGTAGGATAGAACCCCAAAGAAAAAAAAGAGGTTCAAGGGTCTAGGTAGAAAAGCCTCGTTGCATTTTTAATCTACAAAGGAAATAATGTATTGTATAGTGAAAAAATTGTTTATGAAGTTCCAGTTATGTGTCTCATGCATAATGTAATCTTGTATAGCAGTTGTGCGAGACCGTGAGTGAAAACAATATTTGCTTAGTCATCCTATAAACTAAGCGGAAATTCGAAATGCGTTTTCTGTAAAATAAAATATGAAAGAGCTGATTTTCTCTTGTGATTGAGTTGAAGTCGAGATAAGACATAATTCCTTTTATCTTTGTTTATTTTCCTGTTGGCATTGTTTATAATTATTGCCAGGCATAAGTCTTATAGTAATCAATTCTTTAAAGCAGTATGTGAAGACGTTGTGTAAATTGTATAAATTCCATTATTTTATTGATAGTTTTCAACTTTCCATTGTAATTTCATGTACAGCGGCGGCAGTGCCGTCAGTGCACCTCACTTGATGGGCTGTAGGCATTGCTGAAGGGTGCTTGCAGCGTCCTTTGGCCCTATATATATATATATATATATATATATATATATATATATATATATATATATATATATATATATGTATATATATATATATATATATATATATATATATATATATATATATATATATATGTATATATATTGTGTGTGTGTAGATATACACACACACATATATGTGTATATATATATATACATATATACATAGATAGATAGATATACTGTACATACATATACATATACATATATATATACATATATATTGTAATTTTGTTGTTTGGAGAGATGAATTACGAAGAAATTGAAATTAAGCATGACAGTGGTCCACAGAAAGTTTATATGTATAAATCAAGAACCCAAATCGGACGAGCGACCTCTGCCCCATATATTTGTAATAGAATCAAGACGGGTTAAAACCAAAGCCACAATTTAGCCGCTCAGTAGAAACGAAAAACAACTTTCAGACTTTTCAAGTTTTAAATTTTGAGTCTGTCTCGCATTTATGTCTCATCATCGTTCATCGGTCGTGTCTCCTCCTGGTTTTGTTTTTATTAAAGGGCAGCGGAAGTAGGAAGATAATTCTGCAGCAAATGGCTGATCAGAGTATGGGTCGAAATAATAGTAGTAGAAAAGTGGGCTCGAGGTTTAGCTGAGTGGAGCAGTGTCCAAAATATCACTTGTAGAAACGAGGCGGAGAAAAGCCACCTTGCCATGTGGTAGGAAGATGATTTCAGGGATAAAGTGAGGGTTATTGTACTCTCAGACGAATTGTCCTTGCAAAGTGCGATGGTGCAAAGTATGTTATCCGAGAATGAGACCCCATTACTCCTAAAGACAGGTTGATAAAACCAAGGGTAGATCTGTTTCGCATATGACAGAGGAGAGAACTCGCGGTATAGTACCCGAATATATATATATATATATATATATATATATATATATATATATATATATATATATATATATATATATATATATATATATATATATAATCTATATATTTATATACTAACATTTATCTTGAAACGAGATTATATATATATCTATATATATATATATATATATATATATATATATATATATATATATATATATATATATATATATATATATATATATGTATATATATATACAGTATATAACATTTATCCATCTCGAAACGGGATTTTACGGTAGGTTATAATTATTTTCAAAGTAAATTCCCAAGTATTGCATTTACTAAGTTAAAAAAAACTTAGTAAATGACATTACCGCAGAATAATAAAAAAAAAAATCATGCCTAATTTTGTGCAAGATACGATATACCGCATAATCAACGTTATGTTGAAATAATAATGATAATAATAATAATAATAATAATAATAATGATAATAATAATAATAATAATAATAATAATTATTATTATTATTATTATTATTATTATTATTATTATTATTATTATTATTATTATTATTATTATTATTATTATTATTATTATTATTTCAGGAGCGCTACCGCAGTTGCGCAATATATGCCTTCTTTTTATGAACAAAACAGCGCCTTCTCATTTTATGGAACTTTATCGCTTCGTTCATTGACCTCGAAGAAAACAGGCGGTTTAGTGTTTTTCCTCGTCACGAACGAAGCGTTTGTGTTTTGATCTATATTTTCTTATTGAAATTGAACAAAACATTTTTTTTTCTAGAAATTATGGGCGATTTTTCTGCATATTTACAAATCCGATTTTTTTGTTTTTTTACTGTTTTGTAACGAACAAAACCAGCGCCTTTTGGTAGATTTAATCAGAACTAAAACTGAAATTTTTGGGGGGATGGGGTCGGGTCTATATTACTGAAAAAAAAAAAAAATTTTTAGATTTTTCGATAAGTAGTGCAGAAGCTTTAGCTTGCCTTATTTTTTCATTCAACGAATGATTTGCTAGTTTTTTATTACAACAAATTTGGCATCTTGATATATATATATATATATATATATATATATATATATATATATATGTGTGTGTGTGTGTGTGTGTGTGTGCGTATGCATGTATGTGTGTATGTGTATGTATATATAATGTATATATATATATAGATATATATAGACATACATATACAGTATATATGTATATGTATATAATATATATATATATATATATATATATATATATATATATATATATATATATATATATGATTATTATCACTTTTGTACGTGATTCATTTATCACACATTACCACAGGTGAAAAATAAGAAACGGGGTGTAGGACCTACACCCCGTTTCTTATTTTTCACCTGTGGTAATGTGTGATATATATATATATATATATATATATATATATACAGTATATAACAGCTATTTGAAAATTGAATTGCGAAGCAATACAAATAACCTTTCCTCGCAGGGCACATTATTTTCAACTACAGAACTCCAATTAATAGTAAAGTTGCGTTCAGTTGTACGTGCATGGGTTCCTGGATTAAGGCAATAGAAATTAGTAAACGAACGACGTAAACTTTCAGGCGTAACTTGGCTATTTTTAAAAGGCGGTAGCATCTGTATTCTCGAGTTGCGGTAACGAATGTGATAATTACCCAGTTGATAATTTTATGAACAGGATATGGTTCTATCTACTTCATACCTTTTTAGTTTTCTGTAAAAGAAAACTATTGTGCCGGCTTTGTCTGTCCGTCCGCACTTTTTTCTGTCCGCACTTATTCTGTCCGCCCTCAGATCTTAAAAACTACTGAGGCTAGAGGACTGCAAATTGGTACGTTGTTCATCCACCCTCCAATCATCAAACATACCAAATTGCAGCCCTCTAGCCTCTGTAGTTTTTATTTGATATCAGGTTAAAGTTAGCCATGATCGTGCTTCTGGCAACGATATAGGCCAGGTCACCACCAGGCCGTTGTTAAAGTCTCATGGGCCGCGGCTCAGGAAATGACAGCTGTTTTTTTTTGTCATAACGGAGCTTAGCTCGGTTTGTATGGATAACTATTCACCACTTTTATATATATATATATATATATATATATATATATATATACATATATATATATATATATATATATATATATACATATATATATATATGTATATATATATATGTATATATATATATATATATATACATACATACATACATACATACATACATATATATATATATATATATATATATATATATATATATATATATATATATATATATATATATATATATATATATATATATCTTTGTGTATGTGTGTGTGAGAGAGAGAGAGAGAGAGAGAGAGAGAGAGAGAGAGAGAGAGATCAATAGCGTCGAATTTGGCTCCCTATACGCAGGCCATTGCCAGACATTTCACATAACGTGCCTTTTTGTGTTGGCGATTTAGGACTTTGGAAATGGGGAACCTATTAGAAAAATGTTCAGGTGTTTTATAAGGCTGGAATTAGCCAGTTTTATTCTCTTCGCAGCTCAGACTTTTTCTAGAAAGCCCTGCCTTTCATCTTTGAAGCTGTGACGTCAGATTGACCTGAAAATAAGTCTAAGTAAAATTCAACTATCTTTGGGTCCCTTGTTTAAAAAAAAATTTTTTTTTTTTTTTGTATGATATAAGCATTCCTAACAAACTTTTCTTTAGATATTTTACGAGATGATCTGTATTACATGCTCCTCGACATATCGATTTTCCGCTAAGTCTGCCGTAAGTGGAATTTTATCGCGAGATTTCAGGAAAGGACAACGAACTGTGCTAATTAGTTGTCTCTGTAGGTGTGGTGTTACACAGAACAGTAAAAATTGTTAGCTATTGATCGCTGCAGCTATGGACTTACTGAACATTATAAAATGCTAGGTAGTGATATATGTAACTGTGGTGTTACAGAACAATATAAAATGCTTACAGAACAGTATAAAATGCTAGCTAGTGATATATATAGCTGTGGTGTTCCAGAACACTATAAAATGCTAGGTAGTGATCTCTGTAGCTGTGGTGTTACAGAACAATGTAACATGCTGATCTGTGTGTCTGTAGTGTTACAGAACAGTATAAAATGCAAACTAGTGATCTTTGTTGCGGTTGTGCTTAATCACACTTTTAAATCGTAAAGCAGCGTATTATCATGAAAAGTTTTTTTATATATATTGAAATAAAATAGAAATAAAGGCTTAGTCGAAACAAGATACTTCAATTTCTAAACTTCATACGAGTGCATTTTCAGAAATGGTAGACTTAAATTCATTTCTTCTTATCCAATAACGCTATTGTGTGCTCAAATGTTATCTTTAAATTAACAGATATGTCTTTGAAGATGGGATGAGGGTTATAAACTTAATCATGAAACGTATTACTAAAGGCATGTCAATGTACAGATATTTTTTTGCCATTCGCATATTCATTGTATGAAACAGTTGCTTTGAATTTGAAAAGCCTTTTCTCCACCAATGTTATACATTTTCCCGTTTGTTTCATAGCTTTATTCAGGTCTGGGCTAGATAAGGGGGCTGGGTTCCCCATCACTCTGGATTTAGCTTTGAAGAAAATGTCTACCCCGGCACAAAGTGTATTGGCGTACAAAAACTTAAGGATGAAACCATTGGGATCAAATTTATCTGCCTTCCGGGAAAAGGTTGTTGGTAATGAATTATTTATATATATATATATATATATATATATATATATATATATATATATATATATATATATATATATATATATATTTCTCACTCTCCTACTCTTCTGGTTATGTGAGTATGGTGAATAGATTATTGAGTGCGGTCTGGTAATTCGTGTTTTGATTTTTTAAAAATTTTAAATGCCAAGTGCTACCGCTGAAACCTGCAACGAAGCTTAAGAGTTTGATATTATTATTATTATTATTATTATTATTATTATTATTATTATTATTATTATTATTATTATTATTATTATTATTATTATTATTATTATCATTATTAAGAAGATGAACCCTATTCATATGGCACAAGCCCACCCCAGGGGCCACTGACTTGAAATTCTTAAGCTTCCAAAGAATATTATGGTGTTCATTCGAAAGAAGTAACAGAACGTAAAGGGAAATACAGAAAGAGGAGTCAGTTATAAGAAAAGGAGATAAACTAACAAATAAATAAATAGATAAAAAATGAGTGTAAAGTATTAAAATTCAAGGAGAATTGTATTAGGGGTAGTAATGCATTGTAACTTCGCTTCGAACTTCTCAAGTTTCAACTGCACGACATCCTCAGTAGGGAGACTATTCCACAGTCCAACGGTGTGAGGAAAAAAGGACCTTTGGAACTGAGAAGTATTGAGTAATTGAGGAGTGCGACCAAGTACATGCATATAAGGCTAAGACATCTGTAGATAATTAAAGGAGGGAAAACCTAAAAAGATTTGGCTAGCTTTCATGAAACGGATGAGGGAATAAGGGGATGTATAAATAAAAATATAAAGTACTTTAGACGAAAAAGAAAATAGTACAAGCAGTCCAGTTGGGATTTGGCTTCTAAATAGCTTGTCTAATTTTCAGTGACGTATTTTCATGCTGTGAAAGTCTGTGCATACTCTCTTAAGTATTTTTTCCCTCCCCCTCCCCTCTCCCCCCCTCCCCTGACACATCTAAAATGAGCGGACATCTAAACGTATGTCTAATTTTTCGTGATATATTTTTTGTTATAAGAATCTAGGCGTAGCGCCCGAGACTGTGATAGGACCGTGTCCTGAATTTCGAACTTATATAACTAACTTGTTTTTCGTGTAGCTGAAACCAGTGTATAATAAAAATCCACAATTACATATATAAATTGTATTATTTATAACAGATAAACTAGTAAAAAATGCGCCGAAGCAATCGAGTTTTCTGTACAGCGTATAATCATGGCCACCGAAAATAGATCTATCTTTCGGTGGCCTCGGTATAATGTTGTATGAGCCGCGGCCCATGAAACTTTAACCACGACCCGGACGATTACGGGTAACTTTAACCTCAAATCAAATAAAAACTACTGAGGCCAGAGGGCTGCTGTTTGGTCTGTTTGATGTTTTTAAGATCTGAGGGCGGACAGAATAAAGCGCGGACGGACAGACAAAGCCGGCACAATAATTTTCTTTTACACAAAACTAAAACAAAGAAATGAAGAGTGTTCCTCCACAGTGTTTACGTAAATAATAACTTATTTATATAGTTCTGGATTTTTATCATTCAACAGTTCTCCTCGGCATTGCGAATTTCTTAGGTTTAAATCAGTCTTCCGTTATGAACAGAATAGAGTGATCTGTAATTACTATTTTTGGTGTATATCAAGTACACAACGAAATATGACTATTTATAATGAAACTGAAGCGCTTTGATGAATTACAGAATGAAAGGTATTGTGCACTGGAAAGTGTTGTAGGAGATATGTGAAGAAATTTAAAATTCGCAGAATTAGTACAGACAGAAATAGCACTTACAGAAGAGTTTGCATTTCGCGAGTGCGAGAATGTTACGAATTATAAAAGCGTTTTACCGTAACACAGGTCTTGATAAATTAGTCATTGATCACATTAAGATGTAGGACAGACGTTGTCAGATGAATTAATCTATTTTTCTGTGCGATGTTTCCGAAATTTCTAAGATATTCCTCGAAAATTTATTTTTCTGTTTGTTTTCAGTGCCAAAGGGCAGTCAGCATAAGTTGTCAGTGAAGACTGAATCTTCATATGGGGGTAGTGCTTTCATTGCGCCTCACGCGATGCACTGTAGGCATTACTAAAGGTTCTTTGCAGCGCCCCTTCGGCCCCTTAGCCGCAACCCCTGTCATTCCTTTTACTGTACCTCCGTTCATATTCTCTTTCTTCCATCTGACTTTCCACCCTTTGAGGTTTTCCTCCTGTTACACCTTTCAGACTTCCTTTACTCTTAATTTCCCCTTCAGCGCTGAATGACCTCAGGGATCCCAGCGCTTGGCCTTTGGACTAAGTTTTATATTCCACTTCCAATTCCACTGAAGACGTGCTTTGGTTAAAGGGTAGCATTCAGTAAACGTGTATATAGTATCCGTAGCGTTTTCCAAGAACGGTTGGAACAAAGCGTTGCTGTGTATTTTTATCTTTTTTTTAAAGATAAATAAAGTTAGACGAATGTTATTTTCTATTTTTTCAAAAGAATGGTTTTGATGTGAACATTTTGTCTTTGACGTATCACCAAATTTTTCCTTATTAAGTGGAAAGATCTGTCATATTTTGTGTTAATCTTGATAAAAAAATTTTTTTGTCATTACCATTTATAAAATCCATACATGGCCAAAAATACTCACATGGTAATGAACCAAAAATCGTATTGAAAATACTTTATAAAAACTGGAAATGATATAAAATTTTCATCTTTGAGAAGAAAAACCAGAATTAATTCTAATTCTGGTTTTTCTGATTCTTCGCAAAATGGAAATTTTATATAATTTCCAGTTCTTATAAAGTACTTTCAATAGAATTTTTGACCCATTACCATGTGAGTGTTTATACACAAGCATGGATTGTATAAATGGTAATGACAAAAATTTTTTTTTAGCAAGATTAATACAAAATATGACAGATCTTTTCAGTTAATAAGGTCTTCCAAACGTAAATGACCATATTTACTGCGACGCCAAGGTCTAGGATAAGACATTCCATGAATAACAGAGTTTGTTTTAAATGTCCAGTTTCAGGTAGAGGCAGGGGTCAGTCGTGGGTGTGGGAGGTGGGAGATTCGAATTCGCGGGTGGTGTTTTGGGGTGGGGGTGGCGTTATATTTGGCCGGGGATGTCGGTGACCATAATCATTGTGACGCCAGTTTGTAAAATAGAATAATTAATTCAGTATAAGTAGTTTTTACGTCTTGGATAATTAATTCAATATTCGTAGGCTTTGCATTTTGAATAATTAATTCAGTATAAGTAGTTTTGCATCTTGGATAATTAAACAAAATAAGATTTTGCGTTTGGAATAAATTCAGCATAACTAAGTTTTGCATTCGCAATAATTACACCAATGCAAATCTTCTTCACAATCCCGTGAATATGTTTATAAAATACAAAATCTACATTTATGTAAAGTACTGTATTTACAAATAATAAAATGAATTCCAGGAGCTTAATTACACCAATATAAGTAGGTTTCACATTTTCAATAATTAAATCAACATAAGTAATTTTTGCACTTTGAATAAGTCATTCAATATAGTTAGGTTTTGCATTTGCGTCAAGGCAGGCGAGTAGGGGGCGGGGGTGGGTGGTCCCGTTTACCGAGTGGGAGGTGAGAGGTTTGAGTAGGGGCAGCGTAATGTTTCTGGGCCCCGGGTATGGGTATGGCGGGGGAGGGAGGGAGGGAGTGTGTTGGGGGTGGGGGGACAGACTCTTGAGAACCAGGAAGGAAACATCTGTCAGTTGCTACGTCCTCCAGGAAATGAGTTCAGTGAATTTCTCCAATTCTTTTTTTTTTTTTTTTTTTTTTTGTCATTTATTTCCTCTGGATCACAGAGGTCTGGCTTCTGATTCCTTCTCACCTCCCCTCCCCCCACCCTAATTCCTATTTGTTCCCCCTCCCCCTTCCCTCCATTTTCCCCACCCCTTTCACCACTTAGGCTCAGTAAACGTCTTTGGGGCATTAGCCAGAAATATGGTTGGAGGAGATTTCGTTGTTCTTTGGGGTTTTTTGTGATGTTTTTCCGTATTCGTTTTGCTTAGGATAGGTGTGTACTTTCTCTCTCTCTCTCTCTCTCTCTCTCTCTCTCTCTCTCTCTCTCTCTCTCTCTCTCTCTCTCTCTCTCTCATTTTTATATTTTTTTCCTCCGTATTCATTTTGCTTTGGTGGGTACTCTCTCTCTCTCTCTCTCTCTCTCTCTCTCTCTCTCTCTCTCTCTGTCTCTCTCTCTCTCTCTCTCTCTCTCTCATTTTTAGAATTTTTTCTCTTCCGTGTTCATCTTGCTTTGGTGGGTACTCTCTCTCTCTCTCTCTCTCTCTCTCTCTCTCTCTCTCTCTCTCTCTCTCTCTCTCTCTCTCTCTCTCTCTCTCTTCCACCAACAGCCCATTCTTTTCATCTCTCTCCTAACTCTCTCTTACGCGAGGTTGCGGAAGAAATACTTATTTGCCTCCAATAAGGAAGTTATTACTCTGCTTCGGTTTGTTCGTCTGTTGGCCGCCGGGCATGCGCAGAAAGACATACGTCTGGTTTCACGAAAATTGAACATTGGCCGTAAGGTTATAAACCTCCGTAGAGGGGTATAGCTCCGTCAGTGCGCTGATTACTTAAGGATCTTTGCGGCGTCCCTACGGCCCCTAGCTGCAACCCCTTTCGTTCCCTTTACTGTACCTCCGTTCACATTCTCTTTCTTCCATCTGACTTTCCTTAACCCTCTCCTGACAGTTGGTTCATAGTGCAGCTGCGAGGTTGTCTTTTTTTTTTTTTTTATTAGACCTTTCAAACCATTTTGGTGTCTGCGTCCGTTTCAGCGCTGAATGCCCTCATAGGTGCCAGCGCTTGGCCTTTGGCCCTAAATTCTATATGCTATATTCTGTACTATAAGACTGGTAGCAAGGGGGTTAGATTATAGAGGAGATCTGGATGAGGTACTTTTTTATATCTCGATATATTTGTTGATTTATGTATGTCAGTTTATTTATTTATTAATTTTTTCCCGTGGAGAACGGGGTTGATTTATGTATGTCTCTGTTTGTTAGTTTATTTATTTATTTATTTATTTTTTTTTTTGTGGATAAGGGGTTAAATTCCCTAACCCCGGCGGAGAGGAGGCTCCCAGCGTCCTAACTCTCCCGTTACAATTTTTTTATTTTTATTTTTAGGTGGCGTCGCAACACTTCGTGCCGTGGTCGCTCGCTTTACACTTGACATTCACCCGTGGGCAGACTAAAGTTCTCTGGCGCCGCAGTCGAGTGCATTTCGCTGTGCGGTTATCTAAGTTGTGCTCCGAATTATCGTGAGCGTCTTTTAACAAGCTCTCGAATAAGTGATCTGTGTAAGTAGGAGATGGGAATAGTGAAAGTGTGTTCCTAGGAGAGAGTGTAAATATATATATATATAATATATAATATATATATATATATATATATATATATATATATATATATATATATATATATATATATATATATATATATATATATATATATATATATATATATATATTCAAGCTCTTCAAAATTAGTACGTAAATTTGGAGCCTGCGGAATGCGAAGCTCCCAGATATTAAGCATATGGAATTTAAAAAATTACTTTCCTTGACTTAGGGTTAAATGTTGCAACATCAGGTTGGTTAACATATTAGTCTCCTAGCGATATAAGTCCGAACGGGCGGGAGTGAATTTTGTAAAAGGATCGCATTGAAATTGTCATTGTGCAATGCGAAATGCACAAAGGTAAAATTTACAAACATTCAGTAAGTAAAGTTTCCATATTCTCAGATTCTTCTGCATTTTAATCTTTATAACGAGCATTACAACAGCTTCCTTTTCTTGATTCAAGTTTCTGTTTTAATATGAAAGTATTATAGTTTCGTCTCTTAAATGACTAACTATTGTATTCGGCTATTCCTCCGTGGTACACTTGTCGTCCTTCTTTTGCGAGGCTTCAGAGCGTATGTTACACCACGAACAGTACTTTTCAGATGATAATAATAATAATAATAATAATAATAATAATAATAATAATAATAATAATAATAATAATAATAATAATAATACATCACGAACAGTATTCTTTCAGATAACTACAACAATAATAGCCAAGTCTTCACCGTTTTCCCTTACATTTCCCTCTTTAATCTTTTGCACTCTATCGACCGAGATATACTCTTAAGCGCACCACTCCTGAAGGTCTGTTACAGAAACAGTTATTTTCAAACCGTTGATACTTATCTCACATTGTTGTTTGTTCTCCGGCAGGCCGGGATTAATCAGATGGATTCTGTCGGTTCGTCCCTTACATTAAATTTGAAGAGCTGTTTCACCTAGCACAGTTTTCTCACATTGTAAATGCGTAATCTACATTGTTCTGCAGTATCTTCGTTTCTCTGTTCTAGTTTAGCAGTTGGCATCTTTCAGTAAACCAAATATGCTCTGTAGTGAACACCTCTTTGCCATAGTCAAATCGGATGTTTTCCCCTAACAATAAATGCGCAATTCACACTTTCTTCTTGTGACATAACTTCTTTAATCACCTGTGTTAATCACCTGTGTTTGGGTCACTTTACGTCATTTTCAACATGGATATCCTCTTCTTCAGTGTACGGTTCTTGAAGATTTGTCATGACGGTAACAGTTTTTTTTTTTTTTTCTAAAATAAAAAGGAGCTAACCCAAGCGGTTCTTTTTCTGCCATACCGTCTTTAAACAGTTGCACCACTTTACGCCAGTTTTAACAGAGATATTCTCTTCTTCAGCGTTCGGTTCCTGAAGATTTGTCACATCTGTAACAGTTGTCTTTTTGAAAAATAGCCCCAAAAAATGGCTAATCCAAATGGTCCTTTTCTGCCACACCATCTTTAAACAGTCGCACTTTTCGTCGCCTTGCGTTTGACCCTAAGCTTGCTCTCCGTCCTCCTTGAAAATTGCGTTTCTTACCTCTCTTGTGCACCAGAACACTTGGGATAGGGCAGCTGCTGCTCATTTTCGGTTGGGGTGTCGTTGCTGTGGCAGTCTTTAATAGAATGTTGTCGGTCATCTCGTCCCACGGGCCTGTGGGACTCGCACCTGCACTGCTGGCCTCCACCGCCATCGTCAGACTAACGTTCCTGTGCACTGAATCAGCGAGCTGTGGAGGCTGTGTGTGAGTGAGTGTGAGTGGCCCCGTCCCTTCCGTGGTTTCTCTAAATACTCCTTCGACCTTTAGCAGCCTTTTCCTCTTTAAGTACATTCCCTTCTCTCCGTCTTTTATCCGCAAATCTATTTGCTCTTTAACCTTACTCTGTTTTCTCTTTCCTGTGGAATAATTTTTTTTTTTTTGGAAACTCCCACTTCTTGTGCCCTCAATATGTCTGTCTCCAGGTTTCCGGTGGATTGTTATTCATCCTTCTTTTCTCTTCTTCGCTTTGTCCTTGCATTTGTTATTCAAGCCGTGGTCTTCTTTTAGCCTTCCTTTTTAGCATTCTTCTATAGAGAGAGAGAGAGAGAGAGAGAGAGAGAGAGAGAGAGAGAGAGAGAGAGAGAGAGAGAGAGTCTTGTATTTTTGCATTTTACGCAGACCCGTTTTTTTTAACTCCTTGTGTCGTACCGTATTTTAATAATTGACTTGAATTTTTGTTTGTTTATTTATTAATATGTTGATTTATTCTTTCTTTTCTAATGACCGATCTCTTCTTTCTCTATTTCCCATTACCTTCTGTTACTTCTTTCCAATGAACGCCATAATATTCTTTGGAAGCTTGAATTTCAGATCAGTGGCCCCTGTGGTAGGCTTGTTCCATACGGATAGGGTTCGTCTTCTGAATAATAATAATAATAATAATAATAATAATAATAATAATAATAATAATAATAAATAAATAAATATGTATTATCCTCCAACAAACTGTC
>JANJGK010000022.1:18682132-18701484 GCA_039081455.1 Macrobrachium rosenbergii | reverse complement strand
TTTTGAATGGATAATGATAACGATTTTACTTTTACATTGGCTGTATTAATGAGAGAGAGAGAGAGAGAGAGAGAGAGAGAGAGAGAGAGAGAGAGAGAGAGAGAGTTTTGAATGGGTGATGATAATAATTTTACTTTTACATTGTCAGTATTAATGAGGGGAAGAGAGAGAGAGAGAGAGAGAGAGAGAGAGAGAGAGAGAGAGAGCGAGAGTTTGGAGTGGCTAATAATAATTTTACTTTTAAATTGGCTGTATTCATCAAGTTGCCTTTTTTTAATGAAGACTTTCGGGCAAATGCCCCTCACAGTCTGTACTCTTGATGACTTATGTTTTTTGTTTTTCCGACCTTGTCGTGATTGCAGTTGTCCTTATACGGTCAAGAATGAGCAGTCAATTTTATCTTTTCTTCTTGAATGATCGAGTTTAGAACAACAAAATTTGACGATAAATATTTTTTCTTTGGTTAGAACTTGAAGAAAAGACGCTAATTTATTTATTTTACTTTTTCATTTATGTTCATGTAGAGTATATAATATTTAGTGTAAAACTTAGGCAAGTTCTTATAAAACAACTTCAAGAAGAAAGAAGATGTCTATTTAGGATGGCAAACGATATGGTCAACGTCTCTTTTACGGGAAGCAATGAATCACAGGATGCCGAAAGCAATTGCTTCTCTGACACCGCCTTTGTCAGAAAGGAACTCTTTCACAGGAGGTAAAAAGATCTCGGAGAAAAGTAAACATCCAATAATTAAAATGAAAATAAAATTTAATGTCTTAATAATTAGCTCATCGTGTATTTTTCAAAGAGTTACTGTGTTTTTATATTGTTATTATTAATGCTCTGGGTTGCATGTTAGCTATTTGTGATGATCTACATGAACACCATATTTTTTGGAAGCTTGAATTTCAAGTCAGTGGCTCCTGTGGTGGGCTTGTTCCATATGAATAGGGTTCGCCTTCTGGATATAATAATAATAATAATTAATAATAATAATAATAATAATAATAATAATAATAATAATAATATTCTTTGGAAGCTTGAATTTCAGGTCAGTGGCCCCTGTGGTGGGCTTGTTCCATATGAATAGGGTTCGTCTTATGAGTAATAATAATCATAACGATAATAATAATGGAACAAGAGTTTGTACTGGCATATAGCCAACAGAACCCAGCAGTAACAAAGTCTGCCTATTCACCCAACTGTAAATATATAAATGTAATCGGTTGCTTGCTTTAAGAACTTGCACTTAAAATACTCCAGATAAATAATTTCCGTTTCCAAGCCTGCTGGTTGATTGATTGATTTACGGGCATTAAAACTGGCGTCGCAGTATCTAGGTAATTGACGCCGAGAGAAAATTGAATAGGAACCTAAATATGTCTTAAGTCAAAAAGGAAAGCTGTAAATGAAGACATCTAGAAAAATTATATGCAGTATATACAATCATATATATGTGAATAGGTACATGTATATTGCATATACATCTACACATACTGTACATGTATATGATCTAAATTTTGTCAAGGCGTAATAAAAAATACGTGTATAAATTCTTTTAAAGCTGTGTGATCTATAGTATTAGTGTTATCAGTACCATATCTATCTATCTATCTATCTATCTATCTATCTATCTATCTATCTATCTATCTATCTATCTATCTATCTATCTATCTATCTATATATATATATATATATATATATATATATATATATATATATATATATATATATATATATATATATATATATATATATATATTTAATACTGAATGATCAATGCAAGGGTTAACTTTGCATTCTGCAAATCACTGCGAATCGCTATGAACGGACGCTGTGCTTAAGTTAATTATTCCTTCCTTTCAGATCTCCACTAACGCAGACTGCCTCCAAGTCGCCGAATGCAGGTAAGATGACAATTTCCTTCACAGTAAATATTATAGTAGCCAATACTATATATCTATTTATTTACTAATTTGTCAGTTTATTTTTTACTTCTCTAAAACTGATCTCTTCTTTTTGTGTTTCCCGTTCCTTTTGGTACTTTCAAATGAACGCCGCATTTTTTGGAAGCTTGAAATTCAAGTCTATGGCCCCTTTGGGCTCGTTTGATATGGACAGGATTAATTTTCTGAAAAATAATAATGAATTTCTGACTCACATCGGGATCGAACCCAGGTCTTTCAATTGAAAGGCCTGGGTTCGATCATGATGTGAGTCAGAAATGTATCTCTGTATAAATTAAATGTATAAATTAAATGCCGTAGAAACAGCTATAATTTTTAATGCAACTGCCCTCAGAGAAGGTCTCCTCCCTAATAATAATAATAATAATAATAATAATAATAATAATAATAATAATAATAATAATAATAATAATAATAATAATAATAATAATTCCTTCATGACTGTCAATATAGTGTTTGTCACCAGGTCCGTTCGGCCGCTGGTAGATTCTGGAAGCAGCCTGGTACTTGCCAGTAATTTTTTTCCCCTGGTATTGTTTGGTACTGACTGAATTGGATGTAAGTAGGCCAACTGTAAATGTAGCTTTCAGTTGATTCAGAATATTAGTTTGAAGTTTGCGGTCTATATTTCCCAGTGCTGTAACTCATAACTCATTTACGCCCTTCCCCGAATACCTCCTTCCGGTCGTTCGTGGATGGGATTGTGGCGAAAAGGCTTCTTCTCCTTTTAGCAAAGCTCACGAAGGAAGCTGAAAGAATTCTGCTTCTTTTGCGCCACTTGCGTTTACGCGAGAAGAATATGGTAATTGATTAGATTGTCTAAACGGGGCCACATGGAAGTTGTAACTTGTCGCTTGGTCATTGCACGGTGGGTTTGTAAATGCATGGGTATGGGTATTAACAAAAATGCCCCGTAAGGGGGTAGTGCCGTCAGTGCATATTACTTAAGGTTCTTTGGAGCGTCCCTTCGGCCCCTAGCTGCAACCCCTTTCATTCCTTTTACTCTACCTCCGTTCATATTCTCTTCCGTCTTCCTTTCCACCCTCTCCTAACAATTGTTTCATGTGCAGTTGGGAGGATTTCCTCTTGTTAAACCTTTCAGACTTTTTTTACTGTCAGTTTCCGTTTCGGCGCTGAATGATCTCATTGGTCCCAGTGCTTGGCCTTTGGCCTAAATTCTGTTACATACGTCACGTACCAGGATTTTGCAGTCGTAATCTTACAAACATATGCTACGTACCAGGATTTTGCAGTCGTAAGCTTACAAACATATGCTACGTACCAGGATTTTGCAGTCGTAAGCTTACAAACATACGGTACATACCAGGATTTTGCAGTCGTAAGCTTACAAACATATGCTACCGGGACTTTGCAGTCACACGCTTACAAACACACGCAGCTGTGATTTTCCAGCGACTATTGGCTTCTCCGTTCAAGGTTTGGTGGCAAAGAATTTAGAAGTATAACTAGATGTGATATTTTAACGTTGTTGAAGCCGTTTTATCAATTGTCTATAAGAAATCCTCTGTAGTAGGGAATGGCAATTGAGATTGAATTATATTAAATAATGAAAATTGAGAATTGCAAAATAGGCTTTCTGCTAATTTCTGCTTAGATATATATTATAGAATTTGGGAGCTGACTCAGAACAGGAAAATCAGTTTTAAATAATGAGAATTAGCTTTTGGACGTGAGAATTACTTCGAAAATTTGTTTAGGCATCTTCATTAATTAAAAACTTGAAAATAGGTTTAGAACTGGACGATTGATGTATGAAATTTCATTTTATTATGAACAAAGGAATTTGTTTATGACAGTGTATGTGGTCTAGAGCATATTAGTTCATTTAAAATATATTAATTTTTATATATGTTGGTAACTAATGTAAAGCCAGAGTATTTTACCGCATGGATATTATTAAAAAAAGAATATTTTATAAAAAGGAAATTATTTTTGGACATGGAGATAATTTTAGATCACGAGAATACCTGGCCGACTTTGATAGTTGAAAAGGAAATGTTTTTCTCCGGATGATTTTATTTTTATTTTCCCAATTAAATATTTTTTTGGAAACGGAGGTAACATGAGCTTGTTATCACGGAACTACTTTCTTTCGCGGCGTTTGGAGCAATTCTCAAACTGGAATTCTTAGAAAGTGGAATTCTCAGAAAGTGGAATTGTCAGAGAGTGAAATTCTCAGAAAGTGAAATTCTCAGAGAGTGAAATTCTCAGAGAGTAAAATTCTCAAAGTTGAATTCTCAGAAAGTGAAATTTTCAGAAAGTGGAATTCTAAGAAAGTGAAACCCTCAGAGAATGAAATTCTTAGAAAGTGGAATTCTCAGAAAGTGAAATTCTCAGGAAGTGGAAATTTCAGAAAGTGAAATTCCCAGAGAGTGAAATTTTCAGAAAGGGAAGTTATCAGAAAGTGGAATTTTCAGAAAGTGATTTTCTTAGAAAATGAAATTCTCAGAAAGTGGTACTCTCAGAGAGTCAAATTCTCAGAAAATCAAATTCTCAGAAAGTGGAATTCTCAGAAAATGAAATTCTCAGAAAATGAAATTCTCAGAAAATCAAATTCTCAGAAAGTGAAATTCTCAAAAAGTTAAATTCTCAGAAACCACTCACTGGAAAGATGCAAGGCAAAAAATAAACGTAAGGACTCCATCACGGCACTTTGAGTCAAGACTGAGGAAGGCAACAGGCATCTTGGGAAGTCCCGGGAAGAAGCGACGCTTCTTGACATCCTATCTTTGAAATCTTGTCCGAACCTTCCCCCTTGATTGACGCTTCCATCCCCCCCCTGTCAGCTGGAATTCCCCTCCCCGACCACCACCGTCACCGCGGGGGTGACAGAATGACTGATGGTGACGTCACTCCTCAGCTGTGTTCTCTCATTGGTCGGTTTGAATCGGTTCTTGTAACAGTCATTTGCCTGGCAAAGCTAGACCTGGGGTTTCAAGATTCGCGTTTTCTCTCTCTCTCTCTCTCTCTCTTATTATTATTATTATTATTATTGAAGATTTTACGCTACATTATTATTATTATTATTATTATTATTATTATTATTATTATTATTATTATTATTATTATTATTATTATTAAGAATAAGATATGTAAAAAAAATTGTAATTGAAAATTACGTACCGTTTTGAAATTTAAATTAAGAATGAAATTAACGTTTTGGAATTCATCCAGTGCTGGAGAATTTAAGTGAATTCTCATATATTAAATTCAAAGACGCTAACCAGTTCAACTAACTCAGGAATTCGACTA
The DNA here is from genome assembly GCA_039081455.1 of Macrobrachium rosenbergii. Taxonomy (NCBI): domain Eukaryota; kingdom Metazoa; phylum Arthropoda; class Malacostraca; order Decapoda; family Palaemonidae; genus Macrobrachium; species Macrobrachium rosenbergii. The sequence continues at coordinate 18,696,244 of JANJGK010000022.1, read as the reverse complement.
AAATTCACATAAAACTGATATATCTACGCAACATTATGAATTTTAGGTTAGAGGTGACAGAAATAATTAATGATGTTGAATAAATCTGATGTTTTGGAGTCTATCTAACATTTATGGTTAACTGTGACAACATGTAATGCACATTGCGAGGTAGGATAAATATGCCACTGTGGCGTTGATCTAATTTTTTGGAATATAAAGAAATAATTGGTTATGGCCCTCGCGAATTACTCGTCCAAAAAATATCTGGATAAGTATTTGGTAATTTACTCCAGATAATATCAGAGGTAGTTCGGCAGTTGTTAAACTTATGAGGGGTGTCACAGTTATGACGCACTAATATATATATATATATATATATATATATATATATATATATATATTATATATATATATATATATATTATATATATATATATATATATATTATATATATATATATATATATATATATATATATATATATATATATATATATATATATAAATAAAACCGCAGTGACCTTGATGTTTTTGCACTTTTGTACACTTGTCAACAAGCCAAAAATCCGAAATACTTTTTCCTAGATATAATCTCTTGTGTACTTGCATATATATATATATATATATATATATATATATATATATATATATATATATATATATATATATACATATATATATGTATATAGTATGTATATATATATAACTGAATCACGAATTATGGAACGTGATGATTGTATAAATAAAGGCAAATGCCACGAAGGAGAAGTGAAACAACGAAGTGGTTGCCAGGCCTTTTGACTCATGGTCCTTTACTGGCTAGTAAAGGACCGTGTGTCGAAAGGCCTAGCAACCACTCCGTTGTTGCACTTGTCCTTCGTGGCATTTGCCTTATATATATATGTATATATACATATATATAATATATATATATATACTGTATGTATATATATATATATATATTATATATATATATATATTATATATATATATATATATATATATATATATATATATATATATATATATATATATATATATATATATATATATATATATATATATATATAATCAAGTGGACCGGAGATTGTATCAAGTCGAGTAAAATTAATGATGAAACTAAGTATTCCAGTATTAATAACAGTTGTAGTAGTAACTTTGAAACGTGACCTGACAAAAAGATCTGCTATCTGAGTGAAACAAGCTGCCAAGTTCATAGACATGCAGAAACTCATCTCTTAGTGTCAACAAGCATGTTGCAACAACTGCAGTTGCATCATTGCCTACTCGTCCAATGACGCAGCATCATTTATTTACATCGCTACGACGATACTCCTCTTAAATTCGCCAGTTTGCGGTACATCACATGAACTTTCCCTTATCGGGGTAGTGCCGTCAGTGCACCTCGTGCGGGGCACTGTAGGCATTACTTAAGGTTCTTTGCAGAGTGCCTTCGGCCCCTTGCTGCAATCCTTTTCGTTCCTTTTACTGCACCTCCTTTCATATTCTTTCTTCCATCTTACTTTCCACCCTCTCCTAACACTTTATTCATAGTGCAACTGCGAGGTTTTCCTTCTGTTACACCTTTTAAACTTTTACTGTCAATTTGTTTCAGCGCTGAATGACCTCATAGGTCCCAGTGCTTGGCCTCTGGCCTAAATTCTAGATTCAGTTCAATCAAAAAACTTGAATTCAGCGTGATTATGGCTTCGACAACATAAATTTAATTTTGATGTTAAAAATATTAAAGCATACAGAAAACTGATTATGTTATTGTCAAAGTAAACTCGGTATTGGCTTAAAAATCTATAATACTTATGCAGAAATGATTTCAGTACCGTCAACGTGAATTCAGTATTGATTTTAGGATCTAAATTATAATTTCAAAAATAATGTGGACGAGGTAGATTTCTGTGCTCATCATAAAATTTTCAACGCAAATTCGATTTCAGTATCAATATATATCGAAGTTAAATACTGTACAACACTGAAATTACTTCAGTAAAAATATGAAAAATAATGTTCAACACGAATGCAATTTCAGTTTATGTTTCAAAGTGATTACTGTACAACACAAACTCTTCGGTAAAGATATAAAAAATAATGTTCTACACGAATGCAGTTTCAGTATCGACGTAAATACTGCCCAATACTGAAATTCCTTCAATAAAAGTCTGAAAAATGATTATAATACCTTGAGCGATCATTAAAACGATACTTCCAACGCAAATTCTGCATTTCTAAAGTACTTGGAGCCAGTTAAGATTCCTTCTTCAGTAGTATAAACCAGTTGAGAACAGGGAATTTCATTGCATGATCATCCGTAACGCAGACTGCTTATTAAACCTCGGTGCATAGGTTTGTGATTATAACATCTCTTGTGTTTAGTAATTAGGGCTGGGTAATGATAACATTGAGCACGCAAGCCCTTCACTGTCTCACCTTACTTCAGGCACACGACGGTGATTTTATTGATGTTTAAACATCAGTATTGTAATTATTAATAGTAATTCTAGTAGTATTCGTAGTAATAATATTTAGGGCATAAGTAGTGATAGTATAGCATTAGTAGCAGTAATATTATTGAGACCAATTTTTATGATGAATAATATCGACCTTTGTGAAGAATATTTAGTGAACGCTTAGGAATTTCCCAGTCACGGAAGACATTACCTTAGCAAGAAGTCATAACATTTTTTTTATATTAATATTTTTTTCAATAATGAGAAGTTAAATTTTTTTTAACCTATATTAGGACGAATAGTGTGGCTTTATCTTACAGTCAGTAATCATGAGGACAGAATTTACTTAAAATAATAATATGATATGACGTATAGAACTTGTAAACATCACAAAGTGGGAATATGATTTGTAAAAGCTTTTATTTTTCACCAGTCGCCCAAGAGCTGTACCGAGTTGGGGGGCGGGGATAGTGCGGTCAGTATACTTCTTACGGTGCACTGTAGGCATCATTTAAGCTTCTCTGTAGCGTCCCTTTGTCCCCTACCTGTAACCCCTTTCATTCCTTTTACTGCACCTCCTTTCATCTTCCCTTTCTTCCACCTTACTTTCCACCTTCTCCTAACAATTGTTTTATGAGGTGCAATTGCGAGGCTTCCCTCCTGTTACACCTTTCAAACCTTTTTACTTTAAATTTTCCTTTCAGCGCTGAATGACCTCCTAGGCCCAGCGCTTGTCCTATAGCCTAAATTTTGAATTCCATTCTATTCCTAAGAGCTGTAGCATTGGTCGGGTTATATTACTAACATTTATAGCAATGTTCAGTCAGTTTATCATTCTGTATTTAGTCGATTTTAAATCTTAAGAAATATGTTAAACTGAATTTATTGATATATGAAGATTCACATTTTATGTTGGGTTCCTGAATCACCAAGTTGATTTTCCCATTTTTACTAATCGACAGTTATCAGTTACCCCTGATTGCTCTCAGAGTTTGAGTGTTTTAATTCATTGACTATAGCAGCACATTCATAATGCTTGTCTATTCTCAAAATTAGGAATCAATATAGAATTAAAAATTGAATGAACGCACCGCACAGTCAACTATATATATATATATATATATATATATATATATATATATATATATATATATATATATATATATATATATATATATATATGTATATGTATGTATGTATGTCTATATATATACAGTATGTCTATTCTCAAAATTAGGAATGAATATATAATTAAAAATTGAATGAACGCACCGAACAGTCAACTATATATATATATATATATATATATATATATATATATATATATATATATATATATATATATATATATTGTATATATATAATGTATATCTATTAACATATATATATATATATATATATATATATATATATATATATATATATATATATATATATATATATATATATATATATTGAAAAGCGAGAATGGATTTTAAGTCGTCATCAATTCCGTTCCCACGAAGACCAAGTTATTCTAACTATTCAAAATTTTTAAAACAATTTAAAAGTAGGCCCCAAAAAGTTAGAGAAAAAATAACTGAAAATCAAGCCGAGAAAAGACGCAGAAATCAACCATTTCCGGAACACCAAAATAAGTAAAAACGAAATAGCGGCCACATTACTAATCCCCATCAATGATGGACCGAGGTTTTTCCGATACCGCCTGACATTACAGAAACATTCTGCAGATGTTTTGTTTGATTTTAACCTTTCTTATGTAAATTTATGTTCTGGGGTTTCATCGAGTGCTTAAGTGATGCAAGGGTTATTGGTATTTTTAGGCCTTAGCGCCCCCCTGCTTAGTACTACAGTCATGCATTCATAAGCACGCAATAAGATGACTGTATCTATATGTTACAGGCAGACAGTGCAACCAGGCATTTCGCGAACTGCTTGAAATATCAGGCAGATAGTGAACTGCCTGGTTTCGCTATCTGCCTATAAAATATATAGGAAATCATAAGGTTAGTTATTATATATACTGAAAGTCAGTCGCTAAATTGTGATTATAATTTATACAAGAAATATTTTTTGGAAAACAATAATACTACTCGAAATTACAAGATGTACAGTACTGGGTCTTTCGTCTATAAGTGAAATATGGATACAACTATCCGTAGACTTTTTTAACCCGCTGTACTCCTTAGTATCTACAATCCTGGCGATTCGAAAAGTTAAAGTTGAGTATACTTTAGTTTACCCAGACCACTGAGCTGATTAACAGCTCTCCTAGGGCTGGCCCGAAGGATTAGATTTATTTTACGTGGCTAAGAACCAACTGGTTACCTAGCAACGGGACCTACAGCTTATTGTGGAATCAGAACCACATTACAACGAGATTTGAATTTCTATCACCAGAAATAAATTCCTCTACTTCTTCATTGGCCGGTCGGAGAATCGAACGCGGGCCCAGCAGAGTGCTATCCGAGAACGTTACCAACCCGTCCAGTGAGGAACTAACTTTAAATGTTAGGTACATAGATGAATACGCGGAGTTATGAAAATGAGGTCTTTAAGATCACCAGTGTTTCTGTCCTTAAATAACTGTATATGGTGGTCGAAGTGAGTAGACATCTACCGTAATTGAGCTTGGTCAAATATCATTGATTGTAATCATAGCAGTAATGTCTACTAGGACAAGTTTTCTTATTTTAGATTTTTGAAAATTTTATTAGAATGTATCGGTGCTGTGTTACTGTAGGTGAAATAATTCCCTCCCTCCTTACGGCTGCAACCGATGAGCTATTCATGTTACTGTTACCTGTGATGTGGTACTTTTATCACGACATGATAGCGGTTCTCGCAAAGTATGCTTTCATCGCCGCTTATGTTAGCGTTACTCACAAGGTATGCTTTCGTCACCGCATATGTTGGCGTTACTCGCGTTGCACTGTTTAACCACTACATATGTTACCGATAATGTCGATATCGCTTTTATCAGTACATTATTAATTTAAGAATTCACTTACACTTTTATTTATTTATTTGTTAATTTCTTAATTTATCTGTTTTTCTAGTCACTTATCTCCCCTTTCTCTATTTCCCACTAGCTTCAGTTACTTCTTTCGAATGAATACCATATTCTTTGGAAGCTTGAATTTCAAGTCAGTAATAATAATAATAATAATAATAATAATAATAATAATAATAATAATAATAATAATAATAATAATAATAATAATAAGAAAGAACTTCTTTGAGGCAAGTTTTGTTGAATAAAGTGGCTGCATTTGCGAATGATTTTATACTGAGTTTTCTCAATTCTCCTAATAATTCGGATTTGCCGCACATCTATATTAGTCAATAATTGGCCAATTGTTCATACTGCGATGGATAAAACAGCGTATTTCTTGATGTGCGGGAAAAGCGAATTATTAGAAGAATTGAGAAAAATCAGTGTAAAATCAATTCGCAAAATGCAGCCATTTTATTGAATAATAATAATAATAATAATAATAATAATAATAATAATAATAATAATAATAATAATAACCTTCATTCGTAACTACCGTTAACTTAATGTTTTGTCACTACTTCATTCGTTATTAAGGTTTCCGGACTTAATTATGGTATATATTTCTTTTACTGCTATTTCGCATGTTACTGCCGTTATTAATATACCACTTTAACCGCTGTTCTTTGTGCTAACTCATTTCCTGTCATACTGAAACTCTTAGGCTTTTAGTAATTGCTACTTTTAGTTATTGCTACTTTTAGTTATTGCTACTGGTTTTGACTGAGTACCAGTCTCATCTCATCTCCGTCTTTTTGCTATATTTTTATCTTCCGCTCTTAGTTCCCACTAAAGTGTTAGTTTATTTTATGTATTTATTTATTTTTCTTGTTTTTGTTTTTCCTGGAACATTAATATTATCCGTGCATCGGACCTTGCTTGAACTACAGGGCTTTAATGAACTTTCTCTTGTCTCCGTACCAATTTACTTTGTTTGTTATTATTATTATTATTATTATTATTATTATTATTATTATTATTATTATTATTATGCAATGAAAATCCACAATTATATGAATAAACTGTATTGATATGCAAAAGATATAATTTTTCGTTTATATGATTATGAATTTTTATTACATAATAGGTTATCACGATATTGTGAATTTCTTCTTCTTCTTCTTCTTCTTCTTCTTCTTCTTCTTCTTCTTCTTCTTCTTCTTCTTCTTCTTCTTCTTCTTCTTCTTCTTCTTCTTCTTCTTCTTCTTATTATTATTATTATTATTATTATTATTATTATTATTATTCCGGATGCAACTACGTTAGTGTAATCGACAAGAACGTTGCTTTCCAATGCTGTTTGTTTAGCTGCGTATAATCCTCCTTAGCAAAGTATCCATGCTCATTCTACGACTATTTCCGTTACTCTCTCCATTCTCATTCTACTCCTACTCTCGTTACTCCCTCTACTTTAATTTACTCTAGGAATTCCATACCCATCAAAAAATTCTACCGCTCGTCTCTATGTCACGTACCTGTGCATTGAAAGTTCCAACGAACAATCGCCATCTCTTATTCAAATTCAGTTGTTTATCCTACTACCGCCGTCACTGACGCTGTTGGTAATACTGCCTTTTCTAATATAATACTAATATTGGTCCGGGTAGCAAATTCCTGAGATGTATGCTAGTATTGCACCAGCCCCGGTTTTTTTTCCCATGCCCCTAGGTTAGGTTAGGTTAGGGGTTAGGTTGGGGTAGATTATATAGTAGCCCCGGAGTAATTTGGGTGTGGGAAAGATAATGGGATTATTTCCAAGAAAATTCTATTTTCAGTTTTTAAGATATGGCGTCCCGCTTTTTTGAGGGAAAGGTCCTGGTACGCGGTTACATCTCGGAAAAATGCGTCCGGGTACTTTTAATATTGATGCTACCAGTGCTACAGTCTTATTAACGTTCATGTTTGTACTGTCATATGGCAATTTTAACTTTAAGGATTATAATTCTTGCGGGATGTTGTAGTTGGTCAGTTGTTTGTGTTAGATTCATCCCCGTGTTAATAATTACTGATACCAATGCTGCAACGACAGTAATGATAATTACTATTATTATCATTGTTAATAATAAAATTATTCAACTGCTTTAATGCCATAACCATTATGGCCGATGGATGCCCAGCAGATTGATCTTTCCAGTAGATTGCCTGCACGGGCAGCAGGTTTCAGTCGATTATTGTATACTTTCTAAAAAGAAGTTTCTTAGGGAAAGAAGCTTCTTGGTTAAAGAAGTTTTTTCAGGAAAGTCAAGAGAATTATGCGAGTTTATTCAAATAACAGTGAATATCCACAACACTGCGATGAGGAGTGTTTCTCAGTGTTGTGGGCATTTCTCCGTGTTGCGGAATGTCCACAACACTGCGATGAGTGTTAGGAATAGGAAGGACCCAAGTACAGTATTCCTCATTTGTGCGAATGGAAAGTAAACATAACTGACTGTTGTAACTGTACTTTAAAACATGACGGTGATAGAAGACAAGGTACAGTACAGACAGCAGATTAGATCCTTGGAGCGGTACGCAGTCAACGGAAGCTCGAACCGAGGATTTTTAATTCCATTTTTCATTCTGCATACTTGTATAGGCCCCGTAGGGGGGGTTAGCTCCGTCAGTGCGCCTCACGAAATGCACTGTAGGCATTTCTGCAGCGTCTCTTCGGTTCCTAGCTGCGACCCCTTTCATCCCTTTTATTGTACCTCCGTTCGTATTCTCTTCCTTCTATCTTACTTTCCACCCTCTCCTAGCAATGGCTTCATTGTGCAACTGCGAGGCTTTCCTCCTGTTATGCCTTTCAAACCTTTTTACTGTCAATTTCCGTTTCATCGCTGAATGACCTCTTAGGTCCCAGGGGTTGGCCTTAATTTTATAATCCATACCTGTGTAACTTGGAGATTATAGCCGATAGTGAGTCAGGTTACACATAAAAGAAAAATATATGGGTATTCTTTACGTTTTAAACTTGCATGTGGGTGGTGTTCCTTATTCCCAAGTCTGGAATATTTTCCTCAACGTTACGTTGCTTAGAAATTTTCATTGTACATCTATCAAAAACCTTCTGAGGAAAATCATGACACCATTTGTCTCTTATAAGAATAGTGTGATGGGCTTTGTATGAGTCACACATTGGATTACATTCTTTGAAAAATGGAAAATGTTTCTTTCGACTGTAAGTAATTCAACATTCATCGTGTGGTGATTATGTTGAATTACCCCTGTAACATTCTTAGCTTGGAAATCTTACATAGAGTGAAATCCCACTGATTTCAACAATGTAGATTTGACTCGAGAGTTTTTTGCAAATTTCTGATGTTATTTGTCCTGTTTTTAAATAGCTAAGATGTAATTCTTGATGCTGTTTGTCCTTTCTTTAAATGGCCAAGATGTAACTCCTGTGGCTGTTTGTCTTTTCTTTCAATAGCCGTGGTGTAACTACTGGCGCTGTTTGTCAATTCTTTAGATAGCCATGATATAACTCCTGAGGCTGTTTGTCTTTTCTTTAAATAGCCATGATGTAACTCGTGAGGCTGTTTGTCTTTTCTTTAAATGGCCATGGTGTAACTCCTGTGGCTGTTTGTCTTTTCTTTCAATAGCCACGATGTAACTCTTGAGGCTGTTTGTCTTTTATTCCAATAGCCGTGATGTAACTCGTGAGGCTGTTTGTCTTTTATTTCAGTGGCTACGGTGTAACTCTTGATGTTATTTATCCTCTCTGTAAATAGCGAGATGTAACTCTTGATGTTATTTGTCTTTCTTTAAATAGCTAATATGTAAATCTTGATGTTATCTGTCCTTTCTTAAATAGCCATGATTTAATTCTTGATGTTTTTTGTCCAATCTTTAAATAGTCATATCATTCTCAAGGTTATTTGTCCTCTCTTTAAATAGCCATGTTGTAATTCTTGATGTTATTTGTCGTTCTGTAAATAGCTAAGATGTAATCTTGATGACATTTGTCATTTCTTTAAATAGCCATGATGTACCTCTCGATGTTATTATTCCTTTCTTTAAATAACCATGATGTAATTCGTGATGTTATTTGTCCTTTCTTTTAAAAGACATGAAGTAATTCTTGATGTTATTTGTCCTGTAGCCATGAGTGTCATTCTTGATGTTATATGTCCTTTCTTTAAACGGAGGAGATGTAATTCCTGATGTCATTTGTCCTTTCTTCAAATAGCATAATGCAATTCTTGAGGTTATAAGTCCTATCTTCAAGTAGCCATGATGGAATCCTTGATGTTATTTGTCCTTTCTTTAAATGGGGAAGATGTAATTCTTGGTGTTATTCGTCCTTCAAATAGCATGATGTAATTATGTTATATGTCATTTCTTTAAATAGCCATGATGTAATTCTTGATGTCATATGCCCTTTCTTTAAATAGCCAAATGAAATTCTTAATAGCATTTGTCCCTTCTTTAAATGCCAAAGATTCAGTTCTTGACGTTATTTGTCCTTTCTTTAAATGGTCATGATGTAACCATTGATGTTATTTGTCCTGTCTTTGAATAGCCATGATGTCATTCTTTAAATACGCATTGTATAATTCTTGATGTCATTTTTCCCTTCTTTAAATGCCTCAGATATAATTCTTTGGTCTGGAAATTTGATATTTATTAATTTTATTTAGTTTCTTACCATCTTACGATTATTGTCTTGCAGTGGAAGTTTAGGGAGTTGGCAGATTTACTGAATTTGTATCCTATTTGTTATATTCGGATATTTCAGTGGTTAAAATAGTGTAATAAACAATGCCAAATTTGATTTTTATGTCTGGGTGACGTTTGAAAAACTACATTAAGTTTCGATAGCTGGATGGTAGTTGAATATGGTGCTGTATAAATATTTAAGAGAATATATATATATATATATATATATATATATATATATATATATATATATATATATATATAACTTAATTTTTTTGTCACGTGTGCTATGTGTACACAGAGATTTTGATGTTAAGTATTCACGCCTATGAATATAAATATTTTTACTCTCCATTATATGAAAATATTTGCATCATAATGCAGATTATTGCGTTTTTTCGTAGTTCAATAAACATGAAAGAATGAGAAATTCTTGGTATGAAATATGTAAAATATAATATGGAGGATTAAACAAAAAATTCTTTTCCTGTAGCTAATTGTTAATCGTTTCACAGTGGCGATCGAACAGTACGTAAAGATTGAGCTACCTTAGCGAAGAACAGTGGAGAAATATTTAATAAAAATGGGTTAGGAAATTGCAGGTAGTTTTACCGCGAATATTCGTTTCAGTGCGTTTTGGTGAAAATAATGAGCATTCATATTTTATATATATTTGTATATAGGTAAATATTATATATATATATATATATATATATATATATATATATATATATATATATATATATATATATATATATATATATATATATATATATATATATATATATATATATATATATATAAACCGTTCGAAGAGTAAAAACCTGTGACTTTATGTATTTTTAAACTAGTGATCATTATCGAGATACAAGTTATTGGAAGTGATGACAGTGATGATGATGATGATGATGGCGAATGATAGGATAAAGTAAAAATGGCTCTGGAATAAATATATGATGATAAGATGACATTTCTCACCTGAAGGAATCCAAGGTGAATTGCCAGTAAAAGAAGAATTAAATGAATGAGTTGACAGTCTTTCGTCTTTGCTTATTAGTAAGTTCTGCTTTTGCCTTTCAAAAGATGTTTTTTTTTTAAAATTATTTGTTTGTTTGTTTTTGTTGTTGTTGTTGCTTACCGAGGCTGTTACGTCGTCTCGCGGGGTGGTCGACGTTCACATGGGGTTCGGTGATGGCTCGCCGACCCACGAACTGTCGGCGTCTGAGGACCGCTCCGAGGACCCTGGCTCCGGCAGCGGCGGCCCCAGTGGTCCCCCTGGTGCTGTACCCTCGCTGCTCCCCCCCCCCGACCACCGCCCCGCCTCCGCCCTCACTCTGCTGCGTGGCAATGGGTGCTTTTTAGTCCGCGCCTCCTCCGCTCACCGCCCCTGGCACTAAGGGGCGCCCGAGCGGCGGCGGCGTCACGCTTCCTCTACGGCACCACCGCACCAACACCTCCTCCCACCTTCAGCAGAAGCGCCGCCCCCCCAGTGGCGCCGGGCCCCCATCCAGTGGTGCCTCCCTCTGTGTAGGGGGAGAGGGGAACGGGAAGAGTAGGAGGAGGAGGAGGAGGAGGGGGAGGAGGAGGAGGAGGAAGAAGATGATGAGCTGTGAGGGGAAGTCGGTGGGGAATGTGAAAAAGGCCCTTTGCAACGAGTCACCCAACTGGTTCTTCCGTCCTTCTTCCTTCCTTCCTTCCTTCCTCGGCTCCTACATTCCTGAGGGCGGCAGCAGCCTGGCTCCCGAGGCTGACCTACTAAGCTTCATCGTCGAGAAGGAGCTACTTCCTCTTCTTCTTCTTCTTTTTCTTCTTCTTCTTCTTCTTCTTCTTCAGCAGCGTCGTCCTTTTTCCTCTTCCTCCTCCTCCTCCTCCTCCCCGTCCTCCTCACTTCCTCTGCAGGTGGCAGGGGGTATCACCCTAGAGGAATTGGGACCCAGTGGTAGGCATGCACGCAAACACTCAAGCACTCACTCACTCACTCGCTCGCACACGCACTCATTCACGCACGCATCCATGCATACACCCACACACACGCACGCACGCACGCACACACACAGACGCGCGCGCGCATGCACAACCCCCCCAGGGATATGTTCTGCTGTTGAAAGGTCTTCACACGACCCTTCAATGTTCACGCTCTCCGAAATACTCGTCTTATTTTTTTTTCTTTATTATTTCTCAAAAAAAAATCGTCTATCGCCGGAAACGGACTCGCAGGCACTCTGACAATAACAAAATAGGATGTAGGGGGAGGGGGTGGGCGATCTAGTTTCGCTTCCGCTTTCACTCTCTCACTTTCTCTCTCTATCTCTCTTTCTCTCTCTCTCTCTCTCTCTCACTCTCTCTCTCTCTTTTCCTCAAAGGAAGCAGATCTGATCCACTGTTATCTTCGTCATCACCACCGCGATCATCATCAGCTCATTCATCGTCATATCTTTGCAATTTCTCCTTCACTTTGCTTTCTAAACCGAAGGCTTCGATTTGCCGCAGAGTAAAATCACGGCGGGTCGCATTTTCTTAGTTTCCATGACAAAGAGGGGCAAAAGAACAACGGATTTCTCTTCACTAACTGATTTTCCTCACTTGTTTTTACTCTTATATATATTTTTCCTCAAGGAGGACTCGGCCCTCCTACTGATGCTTTATATTCTCCATCACGACAATTATTTTCTTGCTGGAGTGGAATGCAATAACCGTTAAATCAAAGAACAATACTTTCCTTTAATCGGATTTCCACTTTCCCTTCACTTGTATTTTCTAGCTTTTTTTTTTTTTTTGGCGCTAAGATCGGACAAGAATTAGGGGAGGCACACAGTCGCACCTACAAGCACTTGAGTTGCATCGAGAGAGAAACTCTTCATCCCATAACGATCCGGCTGGTTTTCGGTGGTGGTGGTCCTAGGTGGTGTTTTGTCTGTGGGGGAGAGAGATAAATTAAAACAATTAGAGTCGATGGTAAGTGATAAGTGCGTATGATATAAGAATATGCGAAATGATTGAAAAAAAAAAAACCATGTGTATGAGAGACTGTATTTTAACCCCCCCCAAAAAAAAATACAGTCTCTCATATACATTATTGAGGCTCTTTTTCACTCATTTCCGGTCACGGTATAGTGCTGCACCATAGATAATAAGCGAAATACAATGCTTGGAAATTTGCTAGGTATTTTTGAAAGTGTATATTAAACTGGAATGAGTCTCAGTGGGGGATGGGTATATATAGTTTAGAATCAGTCAAGAGAGCTATGCTCCTTTTGAATAACATTTTTCTTTTTATTGTACGAATGTTTGTGACCCAACATCATTCTAGAATTATCTAGAAGAAATGCAGAATTACGCAGCATCCCTGTCAGTCTCTGATGCCTATAGAGTAAACATTTTAAGTTTCTTTCAAATTCAACCTTTTTTTAAAGTATACTTAGTTTCAACCTTTAGTTTTTTTTAAAGTATACTTAGTTCGACTAACATTGGAACGTTTTCAAATGTTAGTTCGACTAAGATTTTACCGTTTTCAAATCTTAGTTCGTCCAAGATTTAAAATCTTCAAAACTTCAGTTCGGCTTTTATTTGACCTTTTACTTTTCTGTAAAGAAAACTATTGTGCCGGTTTTGTCTGACCGTCCGCACTTTTTTCTGTCCGCTCTCAGATCTTAAAAACTACTGAGGCTAGAGGGCTGCAAATTGGTATGTTGATTATCCGCCCTCCAATCATCACACATACCAAATTGCAGCCCTCTAGCCTCAGTAGTTTTGATTTTATTTAAGGTTAAAGTTAGCCATAATGGTGCGTCTGGTAACGATATAGGACAGGCCACAACCGGGCCGTGGTTAAAGCTCCATGGGCGCGGCTCATACAGCATTATACAGAGACCACCGAAAGATAGATCTATTTTCGGTGGCCTTGTTAATACGCTGTAGCGACTGTACAGAAAACTCGACTGCGCCGAAGACACTTCGGCGCAATTTTTATTTG
>JANJGK010000022.1:18672132-18679632 GCA_039081455.1 Macrobrachium rosenbergii | reverse complement strand
GTAGACTTTTTCCCTACTCTCTTGTCACACCCAAAAGGCGTGGGTTCGATTCCTGGCTGAGGCAGAGGCAGCTATATAAAATTATGTACTATTTTTCTGGATGCAAGTGATTCTCAAGCGAGAGTGATTTCGATATTAAGGGGTATTTGTTACCTGATGTGTCAGAGTGTGTGTGTGTGTGTATGTGTATGTGCGTGTATATGTACGTATGTATGTATGTATATATACACAGATTTATATATATATATATATATATATATATATATATATATATATGTATGTATGTATGTATGTATGTATGTATGTATGTATGTATGTATGTATGTATGTATGTATGTATTATTCGTTGTCTACTCAGCGTCGCATCCCGATGGCAGTCGATGCAACCTACCGCAACTTATTTGCGTCTAGTACACTTTGTGGGATACGCAATGACGTCATTGCCAATTGCTACAATCTGATTTATTGGTTCCGTTGACCCAGTTACATGTGGATTGTTTTGGCCGTTTCTTTCTTATCGTTGTATCTGTGCAGCTTTTTATCTAAATGTTTGTTGCGAAAATATTTTTAGTTTTCTTTAAAAGAAAACTATTGTGCCGGCTTTGTCTGTCCGTCCGCACTTTTTGTGTCCGCACTTTTTCTGTCCGCCCTCAGATCTTGAAAACTACTGAGGCTACAGGGCTGCAAATTGGTATGTTGATCATCCACCCTCCAGTCATCAAACATACCAAATTGCAGCTCTCTAGAACCAGTAGTTTTTGTTTTATTTAAGGCTAAATTTAGCCATAATCGTGCTTCTGGCAACGATATAGGCCAGGCCACCACCGTCCGTAGTTAAAGGTTTTATGGGCCGCGGCTCATACAGCATTATACCGATACCATCAAAAGATGGATGTATTTTCGGTGGCCTTGATTGTACAGAAAACTCGATTGCGCCGAAGAAAGTTCGACGCATTGTTTATATTTGAAGAAAAAACATGTGTTTTAGATTCGCGCTTGAAAGAGATTAAAAGGCGCCTTGATGAGTGAAATAATTGTATATTGACAAAATCATGAGTCACAGTTGCATGTCATCTGCGATTGATTTTTTTGCTTTGTACATTTTCATATTTCCTGTATATCCAGTGTATTTAAATTGCTTTTGATGAGGAGCATTTCTTTATGCTTCTTTTTACTGGCGTAATATGATTTAAAGGAATTGTTTTGTAGTGTGTATGTGATATTATTATTATTGTTGTTATTATTATTATTATTATTATTATTATTATTATTTAAAGGAATTGTTTTGTAGTGTGTATGTGATATTATTATTATTATTATTATTATTATTATTATTATTAATTATTATTATTATTAGTATTATTATTATTGTTGTTGTTGTTATTATTATTATTAGTTAAATATGAATTAAGCGTATTATTTGAAAGTTTGTATGTGATATTTAAGTGCTCTCTTTCCTCATTATTGTTATTATTATTATTATTATTATTATTATTATTATTATTATTATTATTATTATTATTATTATTGTGCAGTTTGATTTAATCGTATTATTTTAAAGTTCGTATTTGATATTTCCAGTAAGTGCTCCCTTTCGTTTATTATTATTATTATTATTATTATTATTATTATTATTATTATTATTATTATTCTGTTTACCAGTGTAATGTGGCTTAAAGGTATTATTCAAAGTTTATATGTGATATACTAGTGCTACTTTATATTATTATTATTATTATTATTATTTTTATTATTATTATTATTATTGATAACAGATTTTATACACTGCTGAAGATGATGTTATAACGTCTTGCAGCTATATTTTTTTCAAATTACATTCCGTTGACATTACGCTTTTGATATGTGTAATACTTCCAAGCTCAATGCATTAAATCGATCATAAAATAATTTTTCTATTTAATGTTGAATATTGTTATGTATCTAGTATATAAAAGTCAAAAGTTTCCCAACCTTTAAAATGTATAAACAGACGGTGGAGCATTAGACGTCAATTCTCAGTTCTACAAAAATTTCTCCCCGACGACGACGACTTTTGACCTCAGATTTTGAGACGCCAGGTGCGCATATCATAGCGGTGGTTTCCCCACGCTGCGCTGATTTTGGTCAGCGAGGTCTTTGTGGTCGGGGGGGTGGGGCGGAGGGTAGGGGGTTGACATTTGACCTTTGGAGAATGTATGCCGGAAACGCTTACGGTTTTTTTATTTATTAATTTTTTTTTTTTTTTTTTGCAAATGCCACTGCCATTTTTCAGCAAATCGAAATTTAAATTTCAGGACTTGTACGTAAAAAGTGTTCGACATATACTTGCCAATTGCACATTTATGTTTTACGTTTTTGGCAAATTGTAAATATTTTTTTTTTTTTTGTAGACGTTTTTGGTTGTTGGGAATCACGTATACAGATTGTTTATTAGAAAGGGAAATAGGTAAGGCTTTAAAAGGACTACCAAGACGCTGTCGTTTAGACCTTTATATATATATATATATATATATTATATATATATATATATACACATATATGTATTTATATATACACACACACATATATATATATATATATATATATATATATATATTAATATATATATATATATATATATATATATATATATGTATGCAAACATACATATACTGTATATATATACATATATATACACACACACACATATATATATATATATATATATATATATATATATATATATATATATATATATGTATTTATATCTATTTAGGGTTTCTTGTATATTCTCTCTCAGATGTACTCCCACATATGTATTGTTTTGCTGTCCTTTCTAAGAAGTATGTTCTCTGTCGCAAACGGTTCAGGAAAAAACAAAATTCGACGAAGAGGCAGTCAGTGGTTTTATAGATAAACTCTATTTAAAGTTCCTAAATTTTAATTTATGATAAACACGAAAGTGTCATTCAGAGAAGGGAGTTCAGTCGATTCGCCACGCTCGCTGTAGTCTGATATATTTCGATCTTATAAATTAAGTTTATATTGTATCCGCAAAGAAATACAGCTGTCAGTTCAGTGTATCCGTCTTTCTGCGTACTGGGTAGCTTATCACTCCTATATCGCTTTGTCGTTCGTTTACAAAATAAAAAGAACCTCCCTAGTGGGGTAATGCCGTCAGTGCACCTCATGCTGTGCCCTGTAGGCATTCCTTATTTCTCTGCAGCGTCCCTTCGGCCCCTAGCTTCAACCTCTTTCATTTCTTTAACTGCCCCTCCGTTCATATTCTCTTTCTTCCATCTTACTTTCCACCCTCTTCTAACAGTTGCTTCACAGTGCAACTGCGAGGTTTTCCTTTCAGACCATTTTTACTGTCAGTTTCCGTTTCAGCGCTGAATGACCTGATAGGTCCCAGAGCTTGGCCTTTGGACTAAATTCTGTATCCTTTTCCGTTCTGTAAAGTATAAGAATTTTCTTATTGTTTGTGAGGGAAAACGTAAATGGCCCGATTGATGTGGTTACCCGTGTTAATCACTCTCAGAATCTGAACGCACCGGAATGCAAAGTTGATCGCTTGTATGCACTGCATAGAGGTATTTCAGTGTCGATAAATTTGTTTTTGCGTTTGTCTTGTATATTTACGAACGCTTGTCATTGCTTGTCCTTCGCAGCTGTTAACTCCGTTTATATGTGAGCCGAATGTTCTCTCGTTTTTAGAAGTCTTGTATCATTAATGAGGTGGAGAGACTTTTCGGAATAAAAAAGATTGTAGGTGGTCCGAACATTTTTTTTCTTTTTTCTTTATTCTTTTTTATCTTTATTTTTCATCTTTATTAATTTTTTTCATCTTGACTTTTTTATTTTTTTTATTTTATCCCTATTCTTTCGAAGCGATTTTTCGCATATGAAGCTGTACGTGGGCGGATTAAAGTTCGCGATTTCTTTTGCCCCTGTTCCGATTCGCAGAATCGCCGATTGAGGGACTCGAGCGGCCCTTCAGATACCTGGGTGCAAAGCGATGAAAGGGGGCCGTCGGGTACTTTGAAGTGAAAGAGAATTACTGAGGGATTGTGAAACAGGAGGATACGTTTTTTAAGAATAGGAGGCCAAGCATTATTAGCCCGTTACTAGAATTACCGTGGCAGAAGGGGAATTATATTCTCGAATATCTTGAGAACCATTATTCCGAAAGAGAGGTACGAGACACTTGCAGAAGTTAAGGTGCAAGAAATTCCAAGAGTCTTTATTGAGTGAAGTAATCAGAGAGAGAGAGAGAGAGAGAGAGAGAGAGAGAGAGAGAGAGAGAGAGAGAGAGAGAGAGAGAGATACCAGTAAACTTTATATTAATCTAATTTGGAATTCTTGTGCTACTAAAGTTAAAAATCGAGTTTTCTGTAAAGCGTATAATGCTGTATTAAACTCTCAGCCGCGGCCCATTAAACTCTCAACCGCTGCCCATGAAACGTTCACCCACGGCCCGGTGGTGGCCTGTGTTGTTGGCGCCTATAGCGGTGCTAGAAGCACGATCATGGCTAACTTTAACCTTAAATAAAATAAAAACTACTGATTCTAGAGAGCTGCAATTTGGTATGTTTGATGATTGGAGGGTGGATGATCAACATACCAATTTGCAGCCCTCTAGCCTCAGTAGTTTTTAAGATATGAGGGCGGACAGAAAAAGTGCGGACAGAAAAAGGTGCTGACAGAAAAAGGTGCGGACAGAAAAAGTGTAGACAGAATAAAGTGCGGACGGACAGACGAAGCCGGAACAATAATTTTCTTTTACAGAAAACTAAACGGGAACTAACATGTAGTTATGGAAGTTACCTTTTGAAAATGTCAAGTCAAGGAGTTTATCAGCGTTGCAGTTATGGTGCTCGTTGTTTACAATTTGCAGTCGAGTCTATTTCAAATACTTTTCTGGCATTGCAAGTGCTAACTTACTTAGAATGTATATACACATTCTGTATATATGTTGACACATGAAAGGAAGATATTGCAACGCAGGACATGAGCGTGTGCACGCCTAGGATATTTGGTCATGTGTCAAAAATGGCGAGCATCATCATTATTATTATTATTATTATTATTATTATTATTATTATTATTATTATGATTATTATTATTATTATTATTATTATTATTCAGAAGATAAGTTAGTGGACAGGAGAGGAAGATTCATAAAGTGCTGGGCAGATTTCGTGAAAGGGCCATTGGTTAGAAGGGGCATTAAAATATGACGATCGTTCTGTGTGCAGGCCTACGAAGGGAAAATATATATAATATTATTTATCAAATCACCGTGACATTTTATATGCATAAGCATTAAGCCGCAAATTTGATTTAATGTCCAGTTCGCTCTACCTCGGAAATAATACCGAGGGGGATTTATAATTGAGGAGTGATAGTCACCTCTGATGAACTTGACCCACCGGCGGTAGCTATCTCTGAATCTATTGACTAGGAGTGCTCTGTACCCGGGGTAGAGCGAACTGGATATTAAATGAAATTTGTAGCTTAATGTTTGTGCGTGTGTGTGTGTGTGTATACCGTATGTATATATATATATATATATATGTGTGTGTGTATATGTATGTATGACTGATTTACGAAAATATAGAACGTGATGAATATATAAATAAAGGCAATTCCACGAAGGAGAGTGAAACAATGGAGTAGTGCTAGGCCTTTCGACTTACTGTCCTTTACACACATATATATATATATATATATATATATATATATATATATATATATATATATATATATATATATATATATATACATATATATATATATATATATATATATATATATATATATATATATATATATATATATATATATATATATAGTGCGTGTATTTGTGCGTGTGAGCACGCACAGGCTTGTTTATGTGCGTAATTGAAACGGCGATCCCAATAAAATTTAGAATTTTACCACTAAACTTCTTGGTAGATTTTGAAACGTTTTCCCCTCAAACCCCTGAAATCCAAGCGTTGAAATCAGATTGAATAAAACAAAAAGAATAGCTCCCTCCACCCCGGAATTCGAACCGACGTTGTTGAGAGCCATTTCAGCAATACAACTAATGAGACATGACGAAGGTATAGTTCTATTGCAGCACTGAAATATATATACTCTCTCTTTCTTTCTTTCTCACTCTGGCAACGAACTCAGATTTCGAGGGTTTCGGTATAGAAAACCTTCCCCAAATTACTGGGTAAACGAGAATTTAGGAGTTCATCGTGTTGGTCTGTTTGTGTGCACACAAACCCATACACACAATATATTTATGTATACATTGTGTATATGTATGTATGTATGTGTATGTATATATATATATATGTATATATATATATATATATATATATATATATATATATATAGAGGAGAGAGAGAGAGAGAGAGAGAGAGAGAGAGAGCGAGAGAGAGAGAGAGAGAGAGAGAGAGAGAGAGAGAGAGAGAGGGAGATATTACATATATATAATATACATATACGTATATATATAGAGAGAGAAAGATTATATATATATGTGTGTGTGAACACTTTATATATATATATATATATATATATATATATATATATATATATATATATATATATGTGTGTGTGTGTGTGTGTGTGTGTGTGTGTGTGTGTGTATGGTTGTGTATGTTGGTCGGTGTACGTATGTACGTATGTGTTCGATTTCGTGCTGGTAGCATCACTACTGCCCTAGATACGGTGCTTTCACGGGGCAGGTTGATGTCGTCGCCATCGGTTTTGATGTTAGGTTGCGCAATGTCTGGGGAAAATGAGGCCCTGACTATCTATCTATATATCTATCTGTCTGTCCATCTATCTGTCTATCTGTCTATCTATCTGGCCGTCGTGTTTACCCATCTGTCACCATCACAAAGACTAAGCGTTTTCGGAGCGGGGCATCCCACCTTATATTATTATTATTATTATTTTTATTATTATTATTATTATTATTATTATTATTATTATTATTATTATTATTATTATTATTATTATTAATTTTTTTAGGAGCGCCGTTTATTCACGTAAAAAATATCCCGACCTGGTTTCGTTGTAGGTAATGTTTCCAGAAGTCCTGTGTATGTGTGTGTGTGTATGTATGTATGTGTGAAGGTAGAATGGTATGGACTTCGGAGCGCGCATGCGAGCCTCGCTCTCCTCTGAAAATCAACAAGTGGTCGATGAGACCCGAGAGGTTGCCAGATGTTCGATTCCCTGACGCCCACTCTGCTTCTCCCTCCCTCCCAGGGGGGCAGCAACATATGCTGATAATGCTACTGCTACTGTTGTTGCTACTGCAATTGCAATTGCTACTGCTGCTGCTGCTACTTTTTTTGGAGGAGGGTTGGGGGGAAGGGGGGGGGGGTGTGCTGGTGCTGTGGTGGACGAAAAATGGGGAATTGTCAGCACTGCAGAGATCTGTTTGGGAGGTGTGGATGCCATCAAGGTAGACGCAGATAGATGTTATTTTGTACAAGGCTTCCCCTTTTTTTATT
>JANJGK010000022.1:18664640-18672032 GCA_039081455.1 Macrobrachium rosenbergii | reverse complement strand
TCTGCAATTTTAGCAAATGGTGATTGTATGTCGTTTTTAGGTGGTGCAATGAAATCAGACTGTAATTGAGACCCCGACCTGGCTGCTGGCTGAAGGATTACATTGGGACTACTGTGTGGAGACAACATTGGTTTTCGTGTGGAATGTGCCGCCTTGCTGGAACTCCATTGGAAGGACTTCTCTGTTGGAATCACCTCGTTGGGTTGCGTCACGGCTGTTGCTGGTAGAACATTAACTGGTCTCTTCGCATAAACGGGGTGTGTAGTAGATGCTGCAGTTTCTTGTATTGGTAATTCAGTAGTTGGTTGATGGAAGTTTACTGGAGGACTTGATTCTGTAGGAGCTGTTTTCACTGGCTTGTCTGTTATGGGTTTGGCTGTGGTACTGTGGCGTGCACTTTCAAAAGAAGTGACTGCTCCAAAAGAACTGAAAGATGGAATTGTTTGTACCTTTGGTCGTGGACTTGTAAACGCTCCTGGGCTTACTTCATTGACAGATTGTACTTCACCAGGTCGTGGAAAGTTACTCTGCTTAGGACTGGTGAGTTGCCATGTGCTTGGTTTGTCAGAAGCCCTAGATGATTCAGTTGTTTGAGGAATATTTGGTTTAGTTGAACTTATTAGTGGTGGTATAGTGGATGGTTCCCTTAGGATTGGCCTCAGTGATGTGGCCTGGGCTCCACTGCTGTAAGAGTTTGCGGGTGTTATGGAACGCCTTGTTGTGGTATGTCTAAAAACAAATGGTTCCTGCGTAGTTGTTAATTGAAATCTTGAAGGATCAAAGGTAAATGGTCCCCTAGCTGTGGTTATAATAGGTGGAGCTGTTGATAAAGAAACTTGTCTGTTAAATGAATTTTGAGAATTTAGTGAGCGGAAAGGAAATTTTTCTTTTATCGGTGGAAGTGTTGGAGTGAACCGACTTGGGATCGGTAAAAATCCACCATTCTGAATATGAGGTCTGAATAAATTAATATCCTTTTCCAGATCTATCTGCTGTGATTCATCAACTGTATTAGTTGCTGGACGGCTGAATGCAGCCAAGAATGGTGAAAGAGGAGTAGTAATAGAAGGCTGTGTTACTGGAATAGGGGAAAGTACATTACCTTTAGAATTTGCATGTGCATTGTGTGGAAATAGTGCTAAGGAAGGTCGGTCTTCATTCAAAGAGAAACCGCGGATCCTATTTGCTTCGTCACTTACTTCTAATGTTGATATAGAAGACGGAACGTCCTCAAAAATGTGAGCAGTTGTTGGTCTGGGAGTTGATATTCGGTGGAATGATGGACGGGAATTAAGAATAACAGGTCTCAGTGTTGTTACTACAGGTAAAGGTGAAGTTAATGTGGGCCGAGAAGATGTTACCAAAGGTGCCGGTGAAGTTACAGTTAGTCGTGGTGTTGTCACAGAAGGCAGTGTTGCTTTTGCTGTAGCTATGTGGTTTGGAGGAGGATTATTTGGAGTTGTTGTTACTAAAGGTTTTCCCCCTAAAGAGAAAAATTGGAAAAATGGGGCTCTAGTTGTAGATGTTGATATTGAATGCCTAGGTGTAGTAGTTAATGTGTGCTTTGGTTTGATGGTAGTTATTTGGTCTCTCTGTGTAGAGGTAAATAATATTTGCCTTGGGTGTGAGGTTGTAACTCGCCTAGGCTTTGCTGTGGATATGTGTTGTGGTTCAAAATTTTGTATTGATTGTTGCTGAAGAATCTGGAAAATATTTGGATTTGAAATAGGCAGAGCAGGAAAATTACCTAGATCAGATGTAAGAGGAGTGTTGTGCTTTATTTCATTTGCAGTTGTCTGAGGTCTTGAAAACTTTGTTGCAAAGGAAGTATGAGGTGTAACAGGATCCAGTGTGTCTATGGTCAGTAGAGATGGAATTGGTTGTGGTCTTGGTGTTGTGGGGGATGCAAATGGTGGACGGAAGGTTGTAATGTGAGGTCCAGAGTTTACTGTAGGTATTTGTGATTGGGTAAAACCAGATGTGGATACTGCTGGAAAACTTGTGGGACGTCGCCTCACTCCAAATCCTGGTGTAGATGAAGTAAAGAGGCCAATGGTAGCTAAGGAAGATGGAGTAAAATTATCACTTGAAGTAGTTGACAGTGGGGATGGGGAGAAACCATTGAGCCTCTGTGGCTGATTTGGAGGAACTAAAGGATCAGGGTTTTCTTCAGAGCCTGTATGGGCAGAGGCTCCTATTTTAAATGAACTTGATGAGCTAGAACCAGGTCTGAATGACTGGAAGCTAAATCCTGTGAAAGGGGGCTCTGGAGAGTTTATCACTGTGACAGGATCAGTACTTGTAGTAACTGGTGCACCATCTGGTAATGTTGTACTAGAAGGACTGGTAAATAAGCTACTTGGATCAGATTTTAATATATCTGGGAAATTTGAGGTGGGCAGGGGCCTTTTTGTTGTCACTACTGGTCGTTGTGATGAAACGTCTGGAAGGAAAGTGTTTAGTTTTGGTCTTCTTGATGTAAAAGAGGGTACGTTAGTGGTTAGTGTTGGTCTTCTCAGAATGTTACTGGGGTTAGATGATGTGATGGATGAATGGGGGGATGTGGTGATAGTTGGTTCAGTTGATGAAACAAATGAAGTAGGTGATGAGATTGGTGTTTGTAAAGAAGTAATTGTTGGTCGAAGGGAAGTGAAAGGTGAATGAAGGGAAGCTGTAGATGAGGGGTGAGAAAAGGGTGTTACTGAGTTTGCAGTGGATGCTGTTGGCCGAGAGGTAAAGAATGATTGAAAAATGTTTGCAGTAGATCCAGTGTTAAACTGAGGTCTGCGAGATGTTGAGAATGGAAAAGCAGAAGTTGTAGAAGTTGGTGATGGTCTAGTTTGTGGAATGCGACTAAACTCAAAAGCAGTAGTTGAAAATATATCTGGTACTCTTGGAGCAGTTGATTTTCTCGTTGAATGAGTTGTTATGGTTGATAACGGCTTTGGGGTCGGGGTACTTTCACTGAGAGAAGAGACTGGATGAAGTTGCGTTATTGGTGCTCGGAAAGGGGCACCCGGTACTAAGGAAGACAGTGGTAATGGCTGATGAGTGGAGGAAACTGGAGCAGCAGAGGTTTTAGTTGTGGAAGGTGAAACTGGGCGTTGCAAAGTGGCAGGTTTAACTGACTTTGAGGGGTGGATTGATGGAGTTGTTGGACGAGGTCTTAAAAACCTAGAAGTTGTGGATATTGACTGAGGCCGTAATGTTGCTGGAGTGTTGCCTTTATTTGACGCAGGACGAAGAAGTCTCGATGAAGTGGTGGGAGGTTTTTGAGAAACTGGAGGAGGTTCAAAACGAAAACTTGGAGCTTCCTCTGGGACAAGGCTTTGAGATTTAGATGAAATCCGTTGTAAATCTAATTCGTTCTCATTTGAAAGTATATCAGAAGTAGTAATTACTCTTGATTGCTTTGAAGCTGGTTTGGATGTTGTATGATGAGTGGATTGGACTTGAGGTGACGTTGTTGATCTCGATAATGATGGAATCCTTACTCTTTTTCTAATAGAAGTTGATGCTGCTGTTGTTGGAGATCTAGTTGGGGATTGTGTCACTACTGCTGGTTCATATGACTGGCTCTTTCCATCTGTCAGTTCTCGTGTTGATGCTATTGAAACTCCTGATTGTTCAGGTGCTTGTGCTATTGGTGTAATTTCATTGACTTTGGAAACTCCAGAAAAATCTTGAACATTTCTTGAATCATCAACTCCTTGCACTGGAGTGTCATGAGACTGTTGAGGTTCCGAAGAGACTTCCTTGTTATTTTTGGGTTGTAGTCTTTTTCCAAAAGCCTCAAAATCATTCACATTTTCTGTATCAAAAGCTGTCCAATCAATAACTTCAGAACCAGATTCTTGTGTATCAGGTACTGAAATGGGGCGTCTCATTTTAACTACACGAGCCCTCCCATTGCGTCCTTTAACAAAGCTTTCTGAGATCTTTTCAGAATTTGGAGGTACAGCAATACTTACAACTTCTTGTGACTCATCAGGAGTAGAATCATTGTCTGTTTGCCTCAGAGTGTCTGCACCAACTAACTTTTCCATTGGTATTGAATTACTTGAAGCATCAACTCGAACCCCTACAATTCTCAATTTAGATTTAGGTGTCGAGGGTTGATCCAGCTTATCCTTTTGAGAAGGCTTTTTCTCATTTCCTATTACATTCTTTTTGTGGCCCATCTCCTCTTTTTCCTTCTCCATCTCAATTACTGCTTCATCACTTTTCAAGACAGTTTCCTTTACCATCTGGTTTATATTATGAACGTCAGATATCACCCCTGTGACAGGCTTCCAAGTTTCTTTAACATCTTGAAGTAATCTGGCAGGTTCAATTTCCTGCACCTTTCGATTAATTTTTTGCACATCAGATACCACCCCTGTGACTGGTCTCAAAGTCTCTCTAACACCTTGAAGTATTTTCTCAGCTTCAGTTACCTGTACCTTCTGGTTAATTTTTTTCACATCAGACATCACCCCTGCAACAGACTTCAAAATCTCTTTAACATCTTGAATCTCTCTCACAGCTTCCATTTCCTGTGCCTTCTGGTTAATTCTTTGCCCGTCAGATAACACCCCTCTGACAGGTGTGAAGGTCGCTTTAGCATCTTGAAGTAGCCTCATAGCTTCAGTTTCCTGTGCAGAAGTTTGTGAGGTCTCTTTGATATCCTGAAATAATTTCGCAGCTTCTGTTTCCTGTACTCTGTGGTTGATTTTTTGCACATCAGATATCACATCTGCGACAGAAGGTCTGAAGGTCTCTTTGACATCCTGAAGTAACTTCTTGGCTTCTGTTTCCTGTTCCTTGTGGTTGATTTTTTGCACTTCAGATATCACACCTGCGACAGGGAGTCTGAAGTTCTCTTTGACATCTTGAAGTAATCTCACAGCTTCAAGGACGGCATCACTGGGAACATCCTGCTCCCCCGACACCGAGGACCATAGAAAGAGGCTCAGCCCTGTCACCACCACAACCTGAAATTAAATCGAAGACTTGGATGAGTAACAATGAAGGGTTTTTTTTATTATCTGTATTGAGAAGAATTAAATCAAGAAATTTTGGCCCAAGATAGCTACTAAACTTGAATGTTTTTTTTGTATTTGACTTTAACTTAAGCTTGAATGCTCTTATACTCTCTGGTGCATTGTAAACTGGCATAATTCAATGCAAAATACGCTCGGACATAGTGATGTCCCTTGCTTGGTATGAATAATACAGTATGTTGGTAAATATTTTTGACAGTGAAACTACTGCGAAACAAATATGCCACGATTTCGTCATATTGAAAGAGTAGTGGGTCCTGTTGCTTTAAGAAACTTCTATAAATTGAACATTAGATGGTTGGCTTGATGTTAATACCTACGAAGCTCAAGAAAGAGAGGAGGCTATGTATATTTGTATATTTTACTCCGTGTATGCGTAAGGGGGACGGATGTGCTTCTTATCAGGTTTTATACTTTACAGTTGTTGGAAATGGGTATCTATGTTGCGTATGTGTGTGAGCGACCGTACGTATCGATCTTATCACTTTCTAGTTTTCTGAAAAGAAAACTCTTGTGCCGGCTTTGTCTGTCCGTCAGCACTTTTTCTGTCCGCCCTCAGATCTTAAAAACTACTGAGGCTGGAGGGCTGCAAATTGGTAAGTTGATCATCCACCCTCCAATCTTCAAACATACCAAATTGCAGCCCTCTAGTCTCAGTAGTTTTTATTTTATTTAAGGTTAAAGTTAGTTATAATCGTGCATCTGGCAACGATATAGGCCATGCCACCATCGGGTCGTGGTTAAAGTTTCATGGGCCGCAGCTCATACAGCATTATACCGAGACCACCGAAAGATAGATCTGTTTTCGGTGGCCTTGATTATACGCTGTAGCAGGTATACAGAAAACTCGATTGCTCCAGAGTTTACTTGTTGTATACTGAGTATCATATGTTTTCATTAGCACCCGGCGATATATGATCTTCCTTGGTATAATAGTTAAAGTTTTATGTTTCTTTACATATTTTTAAGGTCAACTCCCAGTTCATATTCATTGATTATTTTGTGCTCGCCTTTTCCAGTGTCTTCAGAGTATTTGCTGGACCTATTATTATTATTATTATTATTATTATTATTATTATTATTATTATTATTATTATTATTATTATTATTATTATAGATTAACTTCAGTGCATGTATATTTATGTTAGTAATTGTCCCTTCTTAATTCTCAATCAGATTTCATCTGTATTTTATACAAACAGTTTTCGTCTCGGCGTCGATAACCATTGCTCTTGTGACGCCAGCGTATGATTACAAATCAGTCAATCAGTGTTTCATGGATCAGCTGATAGTATGATAAATTAATTTTCTCAGGGGAACTTCTTATTCTTCCACAACGTCCCTTGATAAATTGCACCAGTTTTATAATCTGTTCAGGTCTAGTAGAATGATAAAGTGAGATTATAAATTATGAGAAAATACTAATGAGATGAGAGAATCTGCGATGGAAATTTGGTTCGCATGCTTTTTTTATCTATTATCTTTCACGCATGCTGCCTCTCTCTCAGTTGCCTTGAATTAAGTTTGATTAAGTTTGCGTGTCAAAGAAAACTATTTTATCTCGATGAACTTGAGACGTGTTTCTCTTGGTAAAAGATTGTAATGTGTAGTTTGTCCATCGATGGTTGTTAAAAGGATTGTTGTAGAGGAAAGGCATACATTGTATAAAAACAAGAGAGGCAGAAGTTACAGAAGCTTGGGTCAGTAGACGCGTCTCAACTTCATATTAGGTCAGTAGAAGCGTCTCAACTTCAGCTTAGGTCAGTAGACGCATCTCAACTTCAGCTTAGCTCAGTAGACGCGTCTCAACTTCATATTAGGTCAGTAGACGCGTCTCATCTTCAGCTTAGGTCAGTAGACGCGTCTCAACTTCAGCTTAGCTCAGTAGACGCGTCTCAACTTCATATTAGGTCAGTAGATGCGTCTCATCTTCAGCTTAGGTCAGTAGAAGCGTCTCAACTTCATATTAGGTCAGTAGACGCGTCTCATCTTCAGCTTAGCTCAGTAGACGCGTCTCAACTTCATATTAGGTCAGTAGACGCGTCTCATCTTCAGCTTAGGTCAGTAGAAGCGTCTCAACTTCATATTAGGTCAGTAGACACGTCTCATCTTCAGCTTAGCTCAGTAGACGCGTCTCAACTTCATATTAGGTCAGTAGACGCGTCTCATCTTCAGCTTAGGTCAGTAGAAGCGTCTCAACTTCATATTAGGTCAGTAGACGCGTCTCATCTTCAGCTTAGCTCAGTAGACGCGTCTCAACTTCATATTAGGTCAGTAGACGCGTCTCATCTTCAGCTTAGGTCAGTAGAAGCGTCTCAACTTCATATTAGGTCAGTAGACGCGTCTCATC
>JANJGK010000022.1:18639640-18659640 GCA_039081455.1 Macrobrachium rosenbergii | reverse complement strand
CTTCAGAAAACCTACCCAGTATCGATTACTTAATTGAGACACAATGCTGCCCATCTGAACAGTATTGACCACCCCAGGTAAAGAAAGTAAGTTATTTTCTTAGAATTTGCGTTTTTTTAGGTACTAGCTCCTGGGTGTGAAATTGCTATTTGGTGAGTTCATGACGTGAGGAAGTTATATTTTTTCATTGCGCATGTGAGTTATATGGAATTTTTTCCTCTTAAAATCTATATATTTTTTTGAGAAAATTACTTTTGTTGTTAATTATGATATTAACCATTATTTTGGAAAGCAAGTGCAACATTACCAGTTGTTGAAATATTAATATTACAACACCAAAAACAATTCACAAGCGACCCGACTACAACAGCTGCTAATCAAAAATATTTTATAGTGATATAGACCATTATTTGGTTGTAATTTTATCATTAGTATTTCAGCTGGTAACCCCAACATCATCAGTTTTTGAAATACTAATGTTATAACAAGCACGAACAGTTGACGCTACCAATAACAGTTTCTTATAAAAATATCTTAGTGATACTAACAATCATTTGGTTGTAATTTTATCATCAGCATTTCAGCTGGTAACTCCAACTTACCAGTTGTTGAAATATTAATGATATAACAACCACGAATAGATAGCACTCCCAATAACAAAACAAAACAAAAAAAAAAAAACAAGGAAGTCTCTCGTAATTAGAAAGTCCTTCCCACGAAGAAGTCCGAGGGAGTATACCTTCTCTCTCCCCAAGTCGCACCGAAAACAATATTTCAAAGTCAAAGGCCAGTGGGTTCTTCCCTCTTTCCACTGATTAGCGTTTTTCCTCGCAGGCGACAACAGACAAGCAAGCAAGCGCTTTCCTTCACTTTCGACTTGTGGACGAAAGCAACGTTTATGGATCCTTTTGCTTCCATAATGATGACGGCCGCTTGCTTAGTGCTTTGTGGTGTCTTGTCTTGTCGTTGCAGAGTCCTTGGTCGGAGGGTTCTCTCTCTCTCTCTCTCTCTCTCTCTCTCTCTCTCTCTCTCTCTCTCTCTCTCTCTCTCTCTTTCCTTCTGTGTCTGTAGGTCTCTCTCTCTCTCTCTCTCTCGCTCTCTCTCTCTCTCTCTCTTTCCTTCTGTGTCTGTAGGTCTCTCTCTCTCTCTCTCTCTCTCTCTCTCTCTCTCTCTCTCTCTCTCTCTCTCTCTCTCTCTCTTTGAAGACGGTCTCTTTCTTATTGCTTTGTGGGGTCTATCCTGTTGCAAAGTCCTCGGTCAGAGATTTCTCTCTCTCTCTCTCTCTCTCTCTCTCTCTCTCTCACACACACACATATACAATTTATAGCCATTCTGATCTTGAAAGAGAAAGTTATAACAGTTAAATACTGATAATTCAGAATCCCTTTTTGAACAACTTTTGAAACATCAGCCACAGAGATAGCCATGATACATGTTATAACCAAGACGGACGTGTAATTAGAAAGAAATTTGACTTTTAACATTAATTCAACGAATAAAGTTTCTTTTGCTAGTTTTCGACGGAAAATAAAACTTTTGAGTTGAGTCTGAGGTCTATGTGTCCAGAAGATATTTCCTTGGGGGTCAGAACTTGAGTGGCGATTGTACCTGTAGCTGATATTTAGTTTTTGTCTGACACATACACACACACACACACACATATATATATATATATATATATATATATAATATACACATATATATAATATATATACACACACACGCGCACACACATATACATATATATATATGTATGTATATGTATATATACTTACATACACGCATACGTACGTACAACTTAACAGGAAATAAAACGATAGCATTCCCGTTTATTGGTTGTGGTGTGGCTTTACCTAATGATCAGGGGCGTGGGGCTTACAGCCCCATATCCCACAAGCTATATTGCTAAATACCAGAGAAATGACATATATATTACGACATATATATATGAGTATATGTATGTATGTATGTGTATAAAATTTGGTACAAATGCCTTTCGGCTGATCACTACACACGACGTATTCTGTAATTTATGCGTCATATCTTAACAGTTTTCCATTGTTATTTTTGTTGCATATGTTAACCTTTACTCTTCTATTTCTTGTTCTGTACCTGGCTGCTTTCCCTAGGGCATGTAACAGCTGCTTTCCGAACTAAAGTAGTTTTCCGTTTGGGAAAAATAATAACTACGCAGCAAATTTAATGAAAAATGTTTTTTTCAGGTGATGTGCTTGAGTGCTTTAAAGCACATAAAACGTGTCTCTCCGTGCTCTGAAGATATTTGATAATTAAATTGACGCGTGTGATTTCATGATGTTCATTGCTGATGAAAATCTGTGTCTGGAAGAAAGGAAAGGGGGATCTGTCAATCACACAGAGAGAGAGAGAGAGAGAGAGAGAGAGAGACTTACTTAAATGAAAGTATTAAGTGTGGCCTGCAAGGTAAAAAAGTAAATTAACGTAACTGTAAGAAAATGATGAACAGCACGAGATAATGTTACGTGAGAAAAAGGCATTTCTGCTTGCGCGTAACTGTGTGTATGTGTGTGTGTGTGTGTGTGTGTGTGCTTTTGGGGATGGAGCCCTTGGGGGGGGGGGATTGTCTTCTCTGTTAGTTGGGGAGGGGGAGGACTGAACCATTAAACTCCTTGTGGTAAAGCTCACCTTTTGGAGCCGATTCTGCCAGATGGTCCCGGCAGATGACCACCTGTTCGGCCAAAGTCTTTTGTGTATTTGCAACGACGCAACGGCTTAGGAAACAACAACAACAACAACAACAATATGAGAGACTTTAGATGAGGGGGATGACTCTACTGTTGTTTTTGCAGAAGCAAAAAAAAAAAGAGGTAAAACAATACAAAAAATAGCTTCGAAACTCGAGCTCTAAATTTAGCCACATATGGCGATGAGTGAAGTCTTTAGTTGATTGGTTGCGAGGGTAATTATAGTATGCTTTTTCTCGATAATTGAGTTCTGTTATTTTCATCCTTTTACTTTTGTTTCTCTCTAATTAATTCCAGGTCTCCAGTACTACAGGTGTAGGTTGATACACCTGTGTCGTGTGTATTTGCCGTGCGGTACACTCTGGCTGTATCTTATGGGATTGAATTATATATAGTTTATATATATATATATTATATATATGTATATTTATATATATATAGATATATATATATATATATATATATATATATATATATATTTGTATATAATATATATATGTATACATATATATTATAAACTCAAAAGTAATCCATTTTCCTTTTTCTTATTTGGCTGCCCGTGAGATCCCGCAAGTTTACTGTAGCTGGTATGTGATAATAATAATAATAATAATAATAATAATAATAATAATAATAATAATAATAATAATAATAATAATAATAACAGCAGTGTGTTCGTCAGCTAAGAAGTGAACAGAGTAATATTATTATTCCATACCCACTCAAGTTTTCCTGGAAACGGCTCACTGGTGAAAAAGCAGTACAGTAGCAGTAGTAAAAGTAGAAGTATAAGCAGTCACCATGATAATAAAAGGAGAAAGTTTTCCAAGAAAGCGACGCGGAAGTCGTCATAATTAAAAAAAAAAAAAAAAACAAGAGAAAAGTTTATCGTAAAAGTAAACTCGAATACTTGGAGTTCTTCCTTGTTTTTTTAATGGAAGACGTCAGTCTAATTTTTTTTCAACTCATTTTCTTTAAAATTGTTGGGTGTTGTTGTTTTTTGACGTAAGGTAATATATTTTTAGTCGTTTGTGCCTTGTTTGTGCCTTGATATGCTGGTGATGTTTTACCTCGTTTTGAAAGGATTCAGTCTCCGTTCGTCTGTATATATGTATATATATATATATATATATATATATATATATATATATTATACTGTATACATATATGTGTGTATATATATATATATATATATATATATATATATATATATATATATATATATATATATATATATGAGAGAGAGAGAGAGAGAGAGAGAGAGAGAGAGAGAGAGAGAGAGAGAGAGAGAGAGAGACGCTGAATATATCTTGTCTATCTATCAATATCTCTTCATATATATATTACTTACTTATTTATGTGTAATAAGTACTTGGGCGCACACATGCACATACATATATGTGTTTATGTATGTATGAATGCATGTAAATACAGAGAGAGAGAGAGAGAGAGAGAGAGAGAGAGAGAGAGGAGAAATGAATAGTCGTTTAATTGCAATGCTAGTTTTTTATCTCTATCATTGGCCTCAGGTTTCCACGGAACTCCTGCCGACTATTTTTGGTATCTCAGTTTCATCGCCACCCACAATTGCTAACGAAATGGTTTAGCCAGAAACTGAAAGCTTATTTTATTTTTAGTAGCCTTTTCTTGTTAGTCTCTTAAGATTTAATTTGTTTTTCTTACTGGTATTTATTATTCCAATTTCGGCTTGTTTTGAAAAAATTCCATCTACCAATATATCAATATATTCATTGTCCATATACGTATGTATGCATATCTGTGTATATATGTGTATATATATGTGTGTGTGTGGTTGTATGTATATATATATATATATATATATATATATATATATATATAGAGAGAGAGAGAGAGAGAGAGAGAGAGAGAGAGAGAGAGAGAGAGAGAGAGAGAGAGAGAGAGCGTCAGCGCTAGAAGAAACGAATATATGCTCTTAATTCAATTTCTGTTTTTACTTTTATCATTCGTGCCTGGTTTCCACGGAACAATTTAGCTGCTGTTCATTTTGGCATTGCAATTTGTTCCTGAACCACAATTGCAGGCGAAATGGTCTAGCCAGCAATATTAAAAACTAAAGCAACAGGAAAGTTTTCTGTGTAATGTTTCTCAGTAAGTGATAATAATTACATATTATATATATTTTGATTACAAGTCTTAAGGCTTATGCATGTAGCCTATATGCAATACGGTCTCATCACTCAGTATTGGTGCTCCATTTTTGTTGAATGATCATCTACCCACCGTCATTTTAATCTCATAACTACTGCTCCGATATTCTCCAAAATTTAATATCTGTGAGAAGGCGTTATTAGGCAAAACCGTTCAACATTTCGAATGAGAATCTTTTATTTTAAGGGGAAAGAAAGGTAAGGGAATTGGAGTTTTTCAAGTTCATCCGTTTTTTTCAGAAGTATAAAAATTTTGATAATTTTTTAAACCCCTCGGCCCTGTTCATTGTTGTGATAATGTTAGATTAGTTTTACTAATATTTGCATGGTATATGCTCATTGTAATGCAGATTTAATGCCGCTGAAATTTGAATATTATTCTGAGAATCGTATTCATGATTTTGAATTCATTACACAGTCAAAGTTCCCGTATCGTATTAGACACGTACAATATAATTTTAAACTTACTTTATATACATGGCAACCTATGATGCAAGTAGATTGTGTACAAAAAAAATTTTTGAGGGGCTGAAGAGTGGATCAGGGCTTTGCTGCACTCTGATCAAAATGCATACCATATTTTTCGTGATTTATTGCCGAGCATCGCCATCAAACCAAATTCTTAGCACATTTGCATAAATTTTGCTTTGCCGCGAGTCACTCAGATGTGGTGAATTTGTAATGCCTCCAGCTTTGCCTATCATTATTCCCTCCCTCTTGTATGAGGCTGACGAACGATATTTTTCTTGCACGAATTGACTTGACGGCTAAAAGGAATTTTGAAACCTTTTAGAACATATATTGAAAGTTGTGTATTCTACTAAACGACTTAGATTTTCCCCTCTGGAACATCACAGTAGGTTTATTTTTGTTACCGAGATCATTATAGATTTTAGCATTGTGAAATGTTTTCGTTTTAATACTTTACACTCACACACTCACATGCAACATCTATATATATATATATATATATATATATATATATATATATATATATATATATATATATATATATATATATGTATGTATATGTATATATATATATAGAGAGAGAGAGAGAGAGAGAGAGCGAGAGAGAGAGAGAGAGCTATATATATATATATATATATATATATATATATATATATATATATATATATATATATATATATATATATATACACAGGTATATACATACGTATATGTATGTATGCATGCATGTATGCAGGCAAGTACGTATGAATGTATATTGTAAGATAAGCATCTTGTCTCGAAGGGCTGCACCTGATCCTTACACGAAGTGGTATGAGTTCACTGTATCCTGTAGTATAGTTTTTATTTCATGAGAAGCGTATTTTTTTTATTATTATTATGGACGGAATCCAATTACGAATGTCACGCTACCTGAAAGAGGTCGGAGGTCCCGTAATGCCTGAACCACTAATGTAAACGCCTCCCGTCACGTAATTATATATTCCATCAATCAGATACAGCAAAATAGAGTAGTTATTTAACATGTGATATCCAGTTGATTATAGATAGAGGAAGATTGCACGTGGCAAGATAATAAATCGTACGAATTGGTAAATGTTTTAGGTCAAGTGCTTTAGTGACGTCATGTTTTGTTTACAACATTGCATTGTGGGTAGGGAAGAGCTGGTCTCGAGCGTCCGCTGATTCGTCCTTGGATTGCGCTGTGTTCAGGACAAGAGAAGTAGACGTCTGTGAAAAGTTAGTATTTGTCGCATTTACCAGATTTCAGAGTGTTTTAAAAGAAGGTAGGGCTCTCCAATGTTGTAGTTTTATGTTTTAGTGGAGACTTAACCGTTTTAAAACTAGATTTTATTCAGATTTGTGTGTGTGAATTAACCCTGTTTAGGGGCTATGCCGTAAGCAAAACTTTAATCAGATATTTGTATACGTGCTCAGGTCCTACAATGAATGTCAATCATTCGTCTGTTTTGGGTTTATAACGATTTCATGTTAGCGTTGGAAAACAGTATATTGTGAAATTGCATTACAATGTTGGTATTTACGGTAAATATACAGTTTTTTGTGCGGATTCACGCGCAAGATAAACCAGTCTTCGATTCTGTATGACGTATTGTGAAACAGTCCATTACACAACCCAGTCTTGTAGAAGCCTGTCTATGCGTGGTCACCCTTCCAAGTCTGCCCAGTTATTGCAATTCATTCCCACTCCTGAATCGTGAATTTCGCTCGCCTCCGGCATCAATAAACCTCAAAGAACTCTATAATGGACATCTCGTTTGTGGTTCGAATGAATAATGATATTCAAAACCGGGATCTTTTCCGGATCCTGGTCATAACACAAAGTCTCGCAAAGAGAAGAAGTCCCTCCACCACGAATCACCGTTTGAGGACTTTGTGTTACATTGGTATTTCAAGGTGTGATTTGTGCGGTTTTCAGGGAGTGTAGGGTGGTATCGGTATATTCAGTACCTTCGGTTAAAGAATCGTTATTGTTGACAACTGGTTGACGGCAATTATATTGTATAGGTATATTTTTATTTTATTCATTTATTTATTAAAACTTCCAGGATGATGGATTTGAAACTGGTTATTTGTTTTATTATTTTTAATGAATGTGTTGGAGTAAATATAAGATATATCATAGTATTACTGTATGGAATGTTACTACTAGTGGAGACTTCCTTTTTTTGTGGTTTTGTTTTGTTTTACGAAAAAGTATTATTTTAGGTGCATCTCCCCCCGACTCGATAATGGGCCGTTGGTTTAGATACAGTGATACACAGTCGATTTGACCAGTCGGCTGCGGGATATATGCACTTATCAATTGTAGTTCCCTTTAGTTGTAAGTTATTCCCAAGGTATAGTGAATTCTGTATTGAGTAACATTTGTGGCATTCGAACCTATTTTCCCATTTGTGTGAGGACGTTAGTGTATGTATATGTTGTATACGTTTGTGTCTTTAAATGATTCCTATGCGTATATATATATATATATATATATATATATATATATATATATATATATATATATATATATATATATATATATATATATAATTTATTTTTAAACTGAAAGTGATTGTGCCATAACTCTTCCCCCCTATCCCGGCAAACCCCTTGAGCCCCATCCCTGGAACCCCCCCCCTCCCCACCCCCCGCCAACCCCGTCATCCCCCCGAGAAGTGCTACAACATACCACCGCCATCTGTTCAAGAACAAGTGGCGTTTTGCCGATTATAATTGGCCAGAAATACTAATGCGGTCTTCCTCTATAGAGGTGTCTTCAGACAGAAATGTGATGACATTGCTTATTTTTAGGGCGCAGTGTAAGGATTTACAGGTGTTTAATGGCCGTTTTATTTTATGTGTCGTTATGTGATCGTTAATTTTCATACTTGCGATATAATTTAACGAAAGGTAATGTTAGATTGCACCGGTGTTTGTCGTAAAGTGTTTTTGGTCTCAGTAATTGTAGTGGTATTAAGTGTGGAATTCTGTAATGTTTGGAAGATTGTATAATGAATGAAAAATAAGCATGACGGCATGTGGTTGTCGTTGAGTAATGCGTTTTCACGTTATTGTTTCGTATTTATTTGTTTGAGTGTTATTTAATATTCTGTTTGCGATTAACGAATGCAGTCCTATATACTTTTGAAACGCTTTCACTATATATCTCCACGAGAACAATTATTTATTTTATGTCAGAAGAGTAATTCACACGTCATCTTGAATTAATTATTGGTGAAGTTCAGTATTTTGCTGCTGTTAATATAAATGTGGGTTTATGATATAACATTAATTTCTTTCGTTGGATCACTTGAAAAAGTGTGCTGTCACGTTTGAAAGATTTATTTTGTTTATTAAATAAACGCTTGTTCCAACCTGCAATAATTCTAGATGACAGCGGAGTGGAGACGGCAAGCTTCATACTTACTCATTGAATGAGTATTGGTCACAGTTTAACATGCGAATCTGCCTCTGCTTTACGTTATTAAGTAATGAATTGTCTTCATTATTTCTGTGCTAATAATTGGGATTGAAGATTCCCGGCTTCAAAGGTCAGTCGAGGTCAGGTAGACATTGGCAAAACAGAAATTTTCGGTGGTCACAATTTTTGAATACTTATATATAATGTGTGTGTGTGTGTGTATAGAATGACAGATTAGATATATAGATAGATAGATACTTATACATATATGTATATGTATGTGTGTGTACATTAAATATATATATATATATATATATATATATATATATATATATATATATATATATATATATATATATATATATATATATTACTCGAGTGATTTGTGACTTGCGTATTACAGGATGATTTGCTTCATATTTTGCCCTACACTCATATTATCGAATATATTACTATGATATCTATATCTACAGCGAATGATATATTTGGGGCATTTTAAGAGGTCGAATACTAGCGATGCAACTATAAATACATGAAATTTCGGCTTCGAATAAATTGCAACTAACTTGTCGCGCACTGTTGCAAATCTATGAAAAATGAAAGAATGGGGAAAGTTCGCAATTTGCAGTGATAAGTTCATTTTTAGATTAATATATGTGATTTCATATATTCAAGCATGTGTAAATATATATATATATATATATATGATAGTAGGTGCAGTATGTGCTTTGGTATAGTAATAATACGCACATTTCCGCTCTCACGTGTAGTTACGTCTTATAATGTACTCGTGATTGCACATGAATGTAAAAAAGATATATATATATATATATATATATATATATATATATATATATATATATATATATACATATATATATACATATTATATATATATTTATGACTCGTGTGGCTTGGTTGGCAGCGGTCTTGTCTTTCAGTTGAAAGACCTGGTTCGATCCTGATGTGAGTCAGAAATTAATTTCTGTTCCACACGTGATTGTTTGTTGATTATTTCTATATCTATGTATATATATGTGTGTATGTGTTTTCATTATGTATATGTATGAAGTGTTTATATATGTATATATATATATGTATATATATGAGGCTATCAGTCAAGAAACATGCCAAGCGCCATCCTGGGTCAAAGTATTTTGTAACTTAATTTATTATATTTTAAGAATGGCACTTGGCATGTTTCTCGACTGAAAAGCTCATATATATACAATGTGTGTGTTTTCATTATGCATATGTATGATGTGTTTTATTTTAATATACATATGCATATATATAATAGTATATAAACATAGAGATGTGTGTTGTGTGTGTGTGAGAGAGACAGAGCGATAGAAACATGGCAAAGGGTAATCCCACGAAATCGCGCGACTCTCTGCAAATTCTCGTCACCGCCCTGTCTTCGCAATCGGCCCGAATTACACTGCTCTCTGCTCCTGCCTACGAAACAGAAACGCTGATGACTCTTTAATATCATTGCGCGAGTAATGGAAGAGCCGCCGCTTATTCAAGTGGCGTGTTGTAATGGCGCTGCATATGCAACAGTGAAATACGAGAGCGTAATTTTAATGGCAGCGATGTGTACTACAACATCCTTTGGTAATCGGGTGATGTTTCGCCGAAGGGTGAGGTTCTGAGACTGCGGGGGCGATCGGTTTGGTTCGAACTGGAAGCGAGAGTTTTTGGTGTGTTTCTCTTTTCAAGAAATGAAGGGCAAACTCCCTCACTTCTTAATTATTGTTATTATTATCATTATTATTATTATTATTATTATTATTATTATTATTATTATTATTATTATTCAGAAGCCATTGACTTGAAATTCAAGCTTCCAAAGATTATTATTAATATTATTATTATTATTATTATTATTATTATTATTATTATTATTATTATTCAGAAGATGAATCCTGTTCATATGGAACAAGCCCACAGGGAACATTGACTTCAAATTCAAACTTCCAAAGATTATTATTATTATTATTATTATTATTATTATTATTATTATTATTCAGAAATGATCCCTAACTCATATGGAACAAGCCCACATGGACCATTGACTTGAAATTTAAACTTCCAAAGATTATTATTATTATTATTATTATTATTATTATTATTATTATTATTATTATTATTATTATTATTATTATTATTATTATTAAGAGGATGAACCTTATTCATATGGAACAAGCCCACCACAGGGGTCAATGACTTGAAATTCAAGCTTCCCAAGAATACGGTGCTTATTAGGAAATAAGAGAAGTTAAAGGGATATACAGAAAGAAGAGATCTCACTTATTAAAAAAGAAAAAACAAACTAATAAATAGATGAAGATATATTAAAATGCAAGGAGAATAGCAACTTCCCTTGAACTGTTTAATGACTCTATTTCCCGCTTAATTTTGCTCTCTATAAAAATGTGAACGTATGGATACTTAAAACCACGTTCATAATTACTCATCTCTCTTTCTTTCTGGAATTTCAGGCGTGGTCGGCACCGGCCGTCAATTAGCATCGAATCTGCATAGGATATGCATCTTCCGCCGCCTCATTCTGGCCGTCCGGAGGTATGTAAATTGACAGTAGTAGATTTTCCGTATTGTGGTAAAAGCTTTCGAAAACCTTTGTACTTTCCGCTGTTCGACAACACACGAAACTGTGCCGAAGCGAATGGCCGTAGAGAAATGAAGGGAAGTTTTGATGAAGGAAGATTAGTGGATGGATAGTTTGCTTATTATTGTATACTTACGTATTTATCATTTCCGTATTGTTTCTTGATAAACGTATGTAATTACGGCATATAACTAAACGTTCAGTTAGAAGAGTTGGGAGTTGTCTTAATTTTTGAACGGATGATTGATTTAGCGCCATATATATACATATATGTATTACATTACATAAATATATATATGTGTATGTATGTATATATATATATATATATATATATATATATATATATATATATATATATATATATATGAAGCATTATCGGGACTCGGGACTGTCACTGAATTCAAGTAGTTTTACCTTTGTTTCTTATCTGATTCTTCAAGCTGTTGAGCTTCTTCTTATCATGTCAAATATCCCCACTAGTATTTATTTTCAGACGATATATTGTCAATATAAAAACCGCAATTGACTAATGACATTCATATAATTCAGTCTTGCTTAGATTCAAGGCAGGC
The DNA here is from genome assembly GCA_039081455.1 of Macrobrachium rosenbergii. Taxonomy (NCBI): domain Eukaryota; kingdom Metazoa; phylum Arthropoda; class Malacostraca; order Decapoda; family Palaemonidae; genus Macrobrachium; species Macrobrachium rosenbergii. The sequence goes on along the minus strand of JANJGK010000022.1, from coordinate 18,647,623 downwards.
ATCCGTTGCTTCAGTTGTGTTGAAAGTATCTCTCTTAACTTTCACTGGTTTTCAACAACTGAACAGAGATAAGGTCATTTGTGGTCCCTTTCCATAGGCCTCTGCACCATGAAAATTTGTCCCATGTAGGGGGTTAGTGCCATCAGTGCACCTCACCTGGTGTACTGTAGGCATTACTTAAGGTTCTCTGCAACGTCCCTTCGCCCCCCCCCCTTGCTGCAACCCTTTTCATTCCTTTTACGGTACCCCCGTTCATATTCTCTTTCTTCCATCTTACTTTCCACCCTCTCCTAATAACTGTTTCATAGTGAAACTGCTTTGAGGTTTTCTTCTTGTTAAATCTTTCAAACCACCTTTACTCTCAGTTTCCATTTCAGCGCTGAATGACCTCATAGGCCGCAGCGTTTGGCCTTTGGACTAAATTTTTTATATTCAAATTCCTACAAAAATTGTCAAGAGCCGGAATCTTTTCGTAATTTTTGTCATCGATTTTGTAAAAGAGAGAAATCTTTTTTCCGTAGTGTTGATTTCTGAATTATGGATGTGACATTTTCGTTTGTCCTAAATAAAGGGAAGGCGTTGTCTGCTTTACATTTAGGCGGAGTTATTGGGTACCTTTTTTATTTTATTTTATTTTTTTTTTGGTGGAGGGCAGCTATAAGCGGACGTTCCTTTTAAATACTGTGTATTGTGTTCTGGTAAAGGATACTTCTTTTTATGTTTAGGCCAGCTATAAATGTACTTTCGTTTATACTATATTATGTTCTGGTCGTAATGTGTTTTCTGTTTTTGTGTTTTTGTGAATATATATTGAAGTGAGTATGCTGTCCATGCAGAACATTAAAAAAAATGCTTTAGAAATAAAAAACCAGATCTGTAACTGCTTCGCCTTTATACAGTACACTCATACCCTACCTACACGCCAACACCTGTAACTTGTGCTCTCTCTCTCTCTCTCTCTCTCTCTCTCTCTCTCTCTCTCTCTCTCTCTCTCTCTCTCTCTCCATGAAGAAAGTTAAACGTAGCATTTTATAGCGTATGATTGCCGATATTAGTGGGGTCGTGTTCATTCGGTGGAAAGCGAAAACGCTTTATGACATCTTTTTTGGACGTTTTAATGGTTTATTTTTGAATGGTGTACTTCCGCCTTTCGAGTGTTTCAGCCTATTTTGAATTTACATTTAAATTGTCTTTGATTTTTAGTTCATTCGTTTATCTGCAGCCTTCCAAGACTGTATGTTATCCTGCTTTAGTTAATAATGATTTATTTAAAGCATGTTATCATTCTCATGTATTTGTTTATTGGGCGTCAAGTTCATCCTTACGTTGATTCGTATATCGTAAGATTCTTTGGAGGTGCGCTGTATCTCTTCATTTCCTTAATTATACCGCTTCCTGTTTTAAGAAAATAACTATTTACTGTCATTCATATTTCCCGATAGTCACTAATTCAATTGATTTTTTTTTTTTTTTTTTTTTTTTGCCGATTCACGTAATTCATGTAATATCCATCCTTCAAACTCAAGCGATAAAATCGAAGAAAATAATGCTCTGTAATGTCATAACTTTTTTTTTAAAAAGGGATTATGATTTACGTTTAGAGGAATGAAAAATAAAATGTTTGACTTTCGATCAATTTTTACACGATTTTTTTTTTTCGCGTGGAAACTTTGTGGGAAATATCACGCTTAGAAAACAGCTGCTGCAACTGTTTTTAATGATATATTCGTTCCCAAGTTGTTAGTGCTGTTCGCGCTTTGTGTTAGCACTTGTTTATTAGTTTGTGTGCATCTGGGCGTGTTTTTTTTTTTTAGGGCGTGTATATAGTTTGTATTTCAGTGTGAGAGAAGTTGAAGAATAATTTTTATTTTTGTGTTTTCATGTTCTCCGTAATAGCATCATCATTACGCAGCATTCACACTCATTTTTCATTGAGAGAGAGAGAGAGAGAGAGAGAGAGAGAGAGAGAGAGAGAGAGAGAGAGAGAGAGAGAGAAAGGTGCCAACGAATAACGAAGTTAATGGCAGGTTAGCAAATTTTTGCGTATATTCATTTTAGTTTTCTATAAAAGAAAACTATTGAAATGGCTGTGTCTGTCCGTCCGCACTTTTTGTGTCCGCCCTCAGATCTTAAAAATGACTGAGGCTAGAGGGCTGCAAATTGGTATGTTGATCATCCACCCTCCATCATCAAATATACCAAATTGCAGCTCACTAGCCTCAGTAGTTTTTATTTTAAAGTTGAAGTTAACCATAATCGTGCATCTGGCAACGATATAGGACAGGCCACCACCGGGCCGTGGTTAAAGTTTCATTGGCCGCAGCTCATACAGCATTATACCGAGACCATCAAAAGATAGATCTATGTTCGGTAGCCTTGATTATACGCTCTAGCGGCTGTACAGAAAACTCGATAGCGCCGAAGTTTCTTCGGCGCATTTTTTACTTGTTTAATATTCAGATTATTTTTGGACGAAAGTAATGTCTGGGTCTCATGAAGTATTTAATGTCGATATAATTTAAGAAAATTGCTTATATCTGCGGTGAGTTAATATGTCAAGTCTCTTTTCGTATACAGATTTTTTTTTTCTTTTCTCTGATGCTAAAGGAATATTCAGTAAGAATGTATCTAAAATTTCTTGTCACAAACTTGGAGATAGATGTGGTGAGATTGGTGTTTTGCAAGTTTTAGATTTTTTTTTCTAGAACTAAGACTCATTGTGGTCATTTTTATTATACAGAGATTAAAACCATTAAAATTGACAGACAGAGGATTGGAGTTTTAAATAATTTCGTATTATTATTATTATCATTATTAGAAGGTGAACCGTATTCATTTTCTGAATAATAATAATAATAATAATAATAATAATAATAATAATAATAATAATAATAAAATAGTGCTTTAAGTTTGGTCATTCTATCTTTGTGAGTATGAATTATATTGTGTACTACAGTATATTTTATTATCTTACTTTGAGTAGTTATGACATTGTTTTCTTTAAATCCGCCCTTTGAAATATATTTCCCTCTTTGCAAAGCAGTTATGTGACGCCATCGATCAGTTACGGCACGCACCCGAACTGCGTTTTCAATACGATTTTATTTAGATTCATCACGCGCGCCCGTTACCCAAGACAGTCCTGCGCATATGTATTTGAGGTTAAAAATAATAATCGCGTTTTAAAATGACTGAGAAGGGGGAGACCCCGAAAACACCGTCGCGTTCAGAAGACTTTGACTCTCGCCGCGGTAATTGTGGGAGAGACATTGGTCCGGTTCCAATGCTCCTCGCTTGTCGAACCTCGCTTGCAATACGGCCAGGGAAATCTCCCATTCAATTAACCGTCAAGAAGCGATCGTTTTCGAGTTCCCAAGCTGCATCTTTCAAGTACAGTACTGTGTCGACGTCGTTACGGTGGACGGTTCCTCGGAATGCCGTGTCACAAGGGAATGCCGTGTTATAAAGTACCATAACGGGTAAGTTTTATTGGAGTTATTGCCTCAAGAATACATTGTCTGGTGGGGTTAAGTAATCTTGAGCGCGTGTTTGCTCGGCCTCATACGTTTGTGTGTGTGTGTGTTTGTGTTTGTGTGCGTAAATTTTTGAGGATTTTGTTTATTTATATGTCCTTGTATATTGCATTCCAGCTTTGCTTATAAGTAATGCTGCATTGCTAGTAGGTCGTGGAGCACTGGTAGATTTATTTGAAGTCATGTGATCCAACAGTTCTTTGGTAAATTATTATTTTCTCTCTCTCTCTCTCTCTCTCTCTCTCTCTCTCTCTCTCTCTCTCTCTCTCTCTCTCTCTCTCTCTCTCTCTCTCTCATATATACAATTATTTATATATATACATATTATTGTATATATATGTATATATACATGTGTTTGCGTATACATACATACATAAATGAAAATGCAAATTTACCAGCGTTGGATAGCAGATCATCAGATGATAATGTCAGTACTTCATGACTTGCAGAAAATAAGACATTACGGACTAACCAAGGTAAAGCGTAATATCATCAGCTGACATAAAAGTACACATCATCTCCACGAAAATAGGCGCATAAGTTCACGTACGTTACGCATAACAGCGGTGGCTTTAGAGAAGAAACAACACAACAGTTTCTGTCAAATTCACACATTAAATGCTGAGTCTTGGATGATATAGACTTTAATGCATATGTATATATATATAATACATACATACATTATATATATATATATATATATATATATATATATATATATATATATATAATATGTATATATATATATATATATATATATATTATATATAGGTATATATATAGATTATATATTGGTATGTATATATATATATATATACACATACACACACACACACACATACAGAAGGCTTATTAAACAAGGTGTGTTCTTATTTCCAAAGCAGTGTAAACTGTATTGTCCTAAGGTCGTCATAATTAAAATGACGCCGGCCCTCTCTTCAAATGCATAATAATTTTTTTTAAATATGAGCTCATTCTCGTCATAGCTTTCGACCTATATATTTGCGGATATGTGTATGGAAGTGTTTGTACGTGAGTTCATTAGTGCCTGTCATTTTTATAATTTCATGAGAAAGTACTTGTCTCAGTCATTTTTTGACATTTATACAATGCGTATTTGTGAAAGTAGACTGTTGTTTATTTATAGGAATGTCGTGTTTCACGTGAGCTGTTGTATCACGGCGTAACGAAGTCAAAGCAAAATGCGGAAAATCATTCGACGTTGTTTATCATGAGGTAACCAAGGAAAGCCATATCTGTAGGAGGGGGTATCACTCCCTTATATATATATATATATATATATATATATATATATATATATATATATATATATATATATATATATATATATATATATATATATATATAATATGTGTGTGTGAATGTGATTTATATCTATAGGTTTAGCTCGAACTGTATTTACTTCAATGTTAAAGTCCAGTACTTATGACAGGGGTTTTTTCCACTACGTGATATGTGACTCAACCCTTTTGTGCGCCCTCTCTATGTATCTTTGACAGATTCTACGCCTCCCACAATTCATTTCAATTCTGTTTCAAGGTGGTAAACCGAAAACCCCGCCCCCGTCCCATGAAGGGGGCCATCGTCCACCAGACCTCAGGTAACCCAAAGCAAAGCCTGGCTAAAAAGAGCAAGTTGCCCAACGGTAACCATCTCCAGGAGAAGACCATCTTGAGGCTACCACCACACACGGAGATTCTTAATGCCGTCTTCGTTTCCCAATCAGAGGCAGAACCTCATGATTAGGGTGAGGGGAGGAACGTTTCCTCATTTCTCTCACTGTCCAAACCCCAAATTGGGGAGCCGCTGGGTGATTGAGGCTCTCAACCCGCCCCCCCCCCACCCCTCCATGAACACCCCGACCCCTCTTCTTCTTCTTCTTCTTCTTCTTCTTCTTCTTCTTCTTCTTCTTCTTCTTCTTCTTCTTCAACGGTGTCTTCTTTCCATTCATGGATGGTCCGCGACCTTGCAGGGTGGCGTAGTGATGTCACCACGCTCATCTCATTACGTGGAAGGTTATTGGTCGTGATGCAGTTTGAGAGAGAGAGAGAGAGAGAGAGAGAGAGAGAGAGAGAGAGAGAGAGAGAGAGAGAGAGAGAGAGAGAAAGTTGCTAAGAAAATGCATTTACCAACGATTAAATACTAAGGGTAAGAATTCGTATTTTAGCTTATTTACCTAATGATTTAATGCTAAAGACGGGAATTAATATTTTAACTAACTGCAGTGCAATTTGAACCAAAGCAGAGATTTATTTTGAAGGAAAAAAGAAGAAGAAGGAAATTAAGAAAGAAATTTTATAACCTAGCGAAAGGAGTTCGTTGTGGAAAGGCAGGTTTTTAGAACCCAATTAAAAAACAAGCAAATTAGTGCTCTATAAATCGTTTGACGATCGTCGTTGAGCGATAAATCGCACCGAGCAAAACCTATCTTAACGGGGTGTGAATAATATAGTTGTCGAGAAGACGAAGCTAATTTGGACAAGAAGCCTTTGACGTCCATAAAAGTCTTTGCGGAATGCAGTGGTTGCATTGGAAGTTATCGTAAGAACCTGTCTATAATTCTTGAAGAATCTTCACACTATCTCTTTTTTTTTTTTAAGTGAGTGTTGTATTAAATTGACCGTACCGGTAATAAAATTACTTTTTTTTTATTCCAACAGAACAGTAAATTGCAGCTGTCATTGTAAAAATACAGTACAGTTCCCTAGTAACGAGTATTAGTACTGATAATAGAATAAAAATAGAAGTGTTAGTATTGATAACTTGACTGACAACAATTAATATTAAGCAGTATATATATATATATATATATATATATATATATATATATATATATATATATATATATATATATATATATATATATATATAGAGTGTGTATATATATATATATATATATAGAATATATATATATATATATATATATATATATATATATATATTGTACATACATACACATATACATATGTATGTGTGTGCATCCAATAATGACATTACTAATAATGGTAAATTAGAAATCATTTTGAAATTTTTGCAATATCTGCTAAATCCACACTCAAATATTTTTCTGATATTTTATTCTCGGAGGAATTAAGTTCGGATTTTGGTAGAGTTGGTACGTTTTTCCCCTCTTTCACTTTATTATTAGTAATTAATACTAAGTAATATTAATTCATTCATATTAATAATAAACTGTTAGACCTTGGCTCGAGACTATACATAGAAAAAGTTTTAAGACAATGTGTTCAGTGCTTTTACTCGACCAGAATGAGATGTATTTATTTTTAACTTGGACTCTCTCATCTTGCCTTATCGTGTTGTCAGTTTGTAACGTTTACCATCGAAACTGTTCAAATGAAGCTATGTCAAAGTCCTGAGAAAATAAGAATAAAAAGAATAAAGAATAATTATATAGTATGAATAATGAAAATGCAAGCGCACACGAAATATGGGGTTTATATTTAGCAACACCATTTAAGGATAAGCTTAAGCTAATTTCCCATTGTAATATTCTGCAGTGTGACAAAAATTTCCCTTTGCAATCTTCTGCAGTGTGACAAAAATCATTGCGGGCAAAATCGCCCCCAAAAAAAGTCTACCACGTAAGCGAACGAGTGTCGTAACGCGACGATATCCCTGTCAACATTATCCTGGTTTTTCGCGCGCCATCTATCGGGACGCCGCGCTGCTGGCATAATCGCCGTGGGAAATCTCGGTGACAGACGATTGTGGGAAAATCTTTTGAGAAACTGCAGCTCTGCACGAAACGCTTTGGCAAAAGTGATGCGAATTCCTCGTAAAGGAGACATGTGAAGTTTAAGTAAGCTGGGGTTTTTTTTACCCCTTTCGTGTATGCAAGTGTCTTTGTGTACCTTTTTTTCTTGATGTACGTTCGTGAACGGGTCATTGCGTTCCAAGTCCTGACCATTATTTTTTCTGTTTCTCTCACTTTTCATCACTTTCTCACAGTACGAAAGGAGTAAAAATCTTCTCTCGTAGGAAGACGGTTTTGTACTGTGATTTTTTTTTTTCTCATCGTGACTTAATTTGTCATACAGCCGATGCTTTCTCAAGCTGTTGCAGAAATTCTGTTTACTTATTACTTAGGTAATAACTGCTGTTTTCTTTTTATATGGCCACTGTGAAGGAGTTGATGTAGTAATCTCTAGTACTTTTACATGAAGGAGTTCCCATTTCCCCCGCAAACATATTGCAATGCCTATTTTTTAGTGTTGTTTTATCAGTACATATTAGCCTGAAACATTTTCTCCATATATTTTGACTTTGTGTTTGTCCGACGTGTTTAAAGAGATAATTTGAGCAGTACAATAAATCATATAAATTGTGCCTCTCTTCAGTGACGTCATTATATGCAAGGATAGAAAGTATATTGAAAGAAACTGAAAGTGTTTTAGAATGAAACTAAATC
>JANJGK010000022.1:18593514-18639540 GCA_039081455.1 Macrobrachium rosenbergii | reverse complement strand
CCGTGCGAAGATTCACCTTGTGAACTTGACATGTACTGTTCATTTGACTAGAGCAGTGGGAGAGGTGGGCTTAGTCCACCATGTAGTATGCGCATTATATTTTGTGAAGATCTCTCTCTCTCTCTCTCTCTCTCTCTCTCTCTCTCTCTCTCTCTCTCTCTCTCCTCTCTCTCTCTCTCTCTCTCTCTCTCTCTCTCAATTACATTAAACTTGGCTCGATTCTGGGGGCCCGTTTCTATGATTGACAAGTATTTGCTTTCATTCCAGTCCTAGGTAGAATTGTCAGATGGAAAGCTGGTTCCGGGTATTTTCTGTATATTTACCGTAATATTAAGCCCCTTCTATATTAATTGTTCTATTTTACACAGTATTCTTGCAGTTGCCTTCGTTTTGCTCTGGGATTTTGAAGTTTTAACTCGGACACCTTTTCCAAATGAGGATATAACACGACCCAAATTCTGTTTAACCCGAGGTTGTCTGTGTGAAAGTACAACAGATTTAGTTTTGCATTAAAACAAATCAGCAGACCTCCTCTCTCTCTCTCTCTCTCTCTCTCCTCTCTCTCTCTCCTCTCCTCTCTCTCTCTCTCTCTCTCGTGTGTTTTAAAGAGACGAAATTGCCTCATATTATTTATACTTTCTCTCCTCCTCATTGAACCTGGCTAGTTATTTTCGCGCTTGATCGTAAAATACGTTCTGTTAGAATTTTATTTTAGGTTGCCATTCGCCAAGTCGATCATCTGATCATTTTACGGACGCTTGGTTTAAAAATTATACCTAGTTTCCGTATGCTGTTGGCTGCTGCGTCTCGGTAAAGTTATTGCTGTATTTTTGAAAGCCATTAAGATAATGGCTTATTTTTAAGTAAGTGTTGTCTCTAGCCTGCTGTGAATCTTGTGATTAGGGTTATAGGATAATTTCATTGTTTTCAAGTTATCATAGCCGTCTTTTGTCAAGGGACAAAAATGCGATATGTAAATTGCGTATATTTTCTATAACTTCCTACAGTCATTTGTTTCGTCGTAAAGTTCACCTCCCTCCTCCTCCTCCTCCTCCTCCTCCTCCTCCTCCCTCCTCCTCCTCCTCCTCCTCCTCCTCCTCCTCCTCCTCCTCCTTCTCCTCCTCTTCTTCTTCTTCTTCTTCTTCTTCTTCTTCTTCTTCTTCTTCTTCTTCTTCTTCTTCTTCTTCTTCTTCTTCTTCTTCTTTCTTCTTCTTCTTACGGGATTATTCTTCCTATATCTTTGTTTTTGTCGCGAGCAAATCCATTGGTCCACACCGGGCTTTGTCGCTGCAACAAGCAACTTCTCACGGGGAAAAATTCCGGTGATGTCATTCAGGCCGATTTTCTCATTTCGCCATGTGAATCTTCTTGCTCAACCGATTGGCGACTTTCGTTCGGCGATCTGAGTTGCTGACAGGTGTGGCTACGCAACCGAAAATAGCAAAAACATTATTAATACGGGAACACAATTGCTTGATCGTCGGCCACAAGGAAGTGCCTGGAATTCTTGAAGGAATGTCGAAGAAACGTGAGCAAGCAATTGCGGTGTATGGTTTATTTACTCGTGTAATTGCTTTCTCTCTCTCTCTCTCTCTCTCTCTCTCTCTCTCTCTCTCTCTCCTCTCTCTCTCTCTCTCTCTCTCTCTCTGAAGTGGATGCTATTCGTGTAAATCTGTATATGTGGATAAAGCACCTTGTGGAAATGGAGAGAGAGAGAGAGAGGAGAGAGAGAGAGAGACGAGAGAGAGAGAGAGAGAGAGAGAGAGAGAGAGAGAACGCAACTTCACAGCTGTTAAATACACTTGTACATCTTATTTTATAGTATCTGTGCATTTGAGGCTTACTTCCTGCTAACAGTTTTATTAACCAAAATGATAAGCTTTTTTGTCCAATATACATAAAAATGTTTGTGATGGTCCTCCTGGGAAGGGGGCGCTATCAGTATGTATCCACACACACACACACACACACACACACACACACACAACATATATATATATATATTATAATATTCATACTCGGTGTATAAATTCACAGGTGCCTACATACACTAGATATATCTATGTGCGCGCTTGATGCGATTGTGAGGGCATTGAAGTTTTTTGTATACAATTTTTAGTTTTCTGTAAAAGAAAACTATTGTGCCGGCTTTGTCTGTCCGTCCGCACTTTTTTCTGTCCGCACTTTTTCCTGTCCGCACTTTTTCTCTCTGCCCTCAGATCTTAAAACCTACTGAGGCTAGAGGGCTGCAAATTGTTATGTTGATCATCCATCCCCCAATCATCAAACATACCAATTGCAGCCCTCTAGCCTCAGTAGTTTCTGTTTTATTTAAGGTTAAAGTTAGCCATAATCGTGCTTCTGGCAACGATATAGGATAGGCCACCACCAGGCCGTGGTTAAAGTTTCATGGGCCGTGGCTCATACATCATTATACCGAAACCACCGAAAGATAGATCTATTTTCGGTGGCCTTGACTATATGCTGTAGCGGGTGTACAGAAAACTCGATTGCGCCGAAGAAACTTTCGGTGCATTTCTTACTTGTTTTATACATAATTCATGCATGTGTACCTGTGGACGTCCAGTAACAATGGAAATAATGAAATGTATATAATCTACCAGTAGAAGGTATCGGGACTTTAGCACTGCAGCATGTCAAAATTAGTAACATATTCCACTGGGCATAAGGACATCAAACGTTAGTGGGAGGCGCGGTAATGTCAGATGTCAGTAATGATGTAAACGATGAGATCCATCAACTCAAATTAAACGCGCACTGATTATACTTACTCTCTGTAAACCCCTCTACGATAATGACCGTCCCGCCTGTATTAATTAATGTATTATTAATTATATATTTATATGCATTTATTATTCATTTGGTAAGCCAGTGGAAGTCCCAGATCGACACTCTCTCTCTCTCTCTCTCTCGCTCTCTCTCTCTCTCTCTCTCTCTCTCTCTCTCTCTCTCTCATTATAATATAATTCTCGTATGTCACCATAGTTACTTTATAAGGAAAAAATCGCTGGTAGTACCGACCTTAAGTGATCTACCTCTACGGTACAGTTTTCCATAAAAGTATCGTCTCAGCGGATGACAGGGGCGTTGCAGTCCTTAAGCACAGTGTCCTCAAGGATAAAAGTGACGTGCCCTTAGAACGCAACTAACAGGAGGAGGTGCCGTGGGAGCTGCTTGGAAGGAAACGCTTAAGGTGGTTTGAGCCAACGCCTCGGGGCCATTGTCTCCAAACGCCAGGGGTTTAATGTGAGAAAAGGAAAGGAGAGAGAGAGAGAGAGAGAGAGAGAGAGAGAGAGAGAGGTATCTTTGCGTAAGAAGGACTGTGCTGTAAATCAAGTCCGCGGGACACTAAGTCATTTTTGTAGGACGAATTGTGTTTTGTGTGGCGGTAGGACTCCCAATTTTTCTTTGTTGATTTATACACACACACACACACACACACACACACCACACACACACATATATATATATATATATATAATATATATATATATATATATATATATATATATATATATATTATATATATATGTATAATATTATGACTCATATTCAATCAGGAATATCAATTACAAGTGATAAGTCCATCTGCCCTGGTTGCCGAATAGTCAGGTCGACTGGCTATCTCTGTATCTCAACTAGAGGCTCAGGTTCGAATCCTGGTCAGAGCTTATGCATTTAGCGTTCATAATTCCCCCTGGGTTGTATTTTAGGTTATAGAGAATTTGGTAACAAGGGATATTTATGGCTAAGTATTTGTGCGTATATAAATATATATATTAATATGTGTGTATGTATTTATGCATGTATGTGCAGGTATGCATATATAAATATATAGATATATTAATATATATATATATATATATATATATATATATATATATATATATAAAGGTACTGTGTATTACCTTCTAAAAAATATTTCTACAAATGTAGGTAATCGCAGTGTTTAAAAATATTTTGCAAGGCCTCACAGCGAAAGCGTTTAATATTTTCCCTATCACCGGCTGGTATACATTTCACTTTTTCATTGTTTATTTTGTTTAGAAGAAATTTTTTTAGAATGTCAGATCTTGAAGGGGGGGGGCGCTGGTGGGGGTTAGGTTTACGGAATTAGGAGCAACAACCTAAAGTAATTACAAAAGTAATTACGCGTCAGGTTTGAGCAACGCGACTAACCCGTGAGAGATTTTCGTGTCACTGGAAGCATGAGAAACACAGGAAATTCTTTTGTTTTTCTTTTGTTTTTCTTCTCCTTCCGTTTCTTCGTCCGCCTTTTGTAATTGCCAGATAATCGTCGCCGATTATGAGAGTCGCTGGACGTATTTTATCGTATTTTTCATCCGTCTTTCCCCGTTGGAATTGCTGGTTGCTTTCGGGTTGTTTGGTCGTAGTGATTGCTCCCAGCAATCGGAAGCTTTTTCTTATAGGTTTTAAAGCGGGAATTTTAGTTGCAGGAGGTGACCAGATACGTATACCATGATATTTAAACTTTTTTCATTATTCTGAAGGAAAGGACACGAGGCTCGTGTATATAAACTAATATAGATTTGTTTAAGTATGAGATGTGTCTTTATTTATAATAAATGTATGAATATTTTACACATACACACACACACACACACACACACACATATATATATATATATATATATATATATATATATATATATATATATATATATATATATATATATACATACATATACAGTATATGCTAATTGTCTCAGTAATGATCTATTATTTAACAGTCGATTTTTTCGGCATTTCTATATTATCTGTATATTTCAAATATCAGTGATGCAAGGAACGTTTTAGACACCAGGTAGGTAATCCATTCAACCCTTAATCAGACCGCAGTTTCATTAGGGGTAACAGTAAATGGTCATTGCGGTATTGAAATGGCAAGTTTTTAATTGTAATATTAGGTTAGAAGAGTAAGTTGAAGAAAACATATCGGCTAATAAGACATGTCAGAAAACTGCAAGCCCAGAACCTCCCTACCCCCCCCCCCTCTCTCTCTCTCTCTCTCTCTCTCTCTCTCTCTCTCTCTCTCTCTCTCTCTCTCTCTCTCTCTCTCTCTCTTGGTATTAGCAAATTTGTGAACTATACTCTCTTTCTGGGTTATCATGGGCTTAGTATGGTTAACGTCTTGATTGCAGGTCTCTCTCTCTCTCTCTCTCTCTCTCTCTCTCTCTCTCTCTCTCTCTCTCTCTCTCTCTCTCTCTCTCTCTCTCTCAGCGTCCTATGTTAAATTTTCCGTTGACCCGCATCAGTTTATAATAGTTGGTTGCTATTATGTCGAATGCCAAGTGCAGATGGCAGTATTTAATCGGAATATTTTTATAGATGTTAATAAGTGGTTTTTGACACAGCCTGCGAAATAAAAATCAGGTCTGGGTTTAGCTTTCTGTGAAAGAAAACTATTGTTCCGGCTTTGTCTGTCCGTCCGCACTTTTTCTGTCCGCCCTCAGACCTTAAAAACTACTGAGGCTAGAGGGCTGCAAATTGGTATGTAGATCATCCACCTTCCAATCAGTAAACATACCAAATTGCAGCCCTCTAGCCTCAGTAGTTTTTATTTTATTTAAGGTTAGATTTAGCCATGATCGTGCGTCTGGCAACGCTATAGGACAAGCCACCACCGGGCCGTGGCTGAAGGTTTCATGGGCCGCTGCTCGTACAGCATTATACCGAGACCACAGATTATACGCTGTACAGAAAATTTGATTGCGCCGAAGAAACATCGACGCATTTTTAACTTGTTTTGCTCTTGTGTAGGCCCTTGAAGTTCAATGGGAAGAGATTCCCAGTTCCCTGATGGACATGATCATTTATTATAATTAATTGGTCATCAGTATCTTTTCTCAGTCACTGCCGTACGATTCTGGAGATGCTGACTTTGGAACTCCCCCGTCTCACCAGTTGAAGAAACGGTATTTTTTTCCTTTTTTTTTTATCTTTCACCGTATTTAGTGATGTAACCATCATACCTTAAGTCCGTTAAACTTGAAGATAGGGATGAGAAAAATTAACAGCGGAAAACTACGCAAAACTTCGTGAAAGCTAATCTTATCGTCAATGGCATTTTCCCGAGATGTAACCGAGTACGTTACCTTTCCCTGAAAAAAGCGGGACGCCATATCTTAAAAACTAACTGTAGAGTTTTCTTGAAAATAGTGTCATTATGGTTTCCACTCCCAAATAACTTGCAAAGTAGTTGACTACTCTAACCTAACTTAGGGACATGGCAAGAAAACCGGGCCTGGTGCAATACTAGGAAACATCTCAAGAATTTGCGTGTCAGTATGATGGTCGCGGATTCGGCTAAAAATGATATAAATTTTTGTATGTGGATTTTTGATATGACGTCTTCGTGAGGTCAACAGATACGTCACTGATTTAAAAAAAAAAAAAAAAACGTATTTATCCCATTTTCAGTTCACCGAAGAAAAAAAAGGTATGATGAAACAGATTTCCATTAAATTGATTCTTTTTAGACGCTTTCCGGGGCCCAGGAAATCATGAATACGGTTTAGGCCTTTAAAATTATATATATATATATATATATATATATATATATATATATATATATATATATATATATATATATATATATATATATATATATATATATGTAGTATGTATGTATGTATGTATATGCATATATATATGTACATATATACATACATATATATATATACACACATATGCATATACTGTACATATACATATATCGCGCGTGCGTTCATAATTTAAGCGAGACTCCGATGCCAAAGGAGAAGACCTAAGGTGGACCTACAGCGGGACTTCTGCTGACGGAGCATCGTCAGTGGTGCCTTCCTTCCTTCCGTCCTTCCGGTAACTTCCGGCGGCGGTCGGTCAAACGTTGCGCCAGGCTGCGGCTTATTTCGGCAACGGTGGCCCTCCCCCCCCCCCCGCCCCCTGTTGTGTATGTTGGTCAGAGAAATGGTCCTGTTACCTGACGACGACCAAGGACAGCCTTGCAACCATCTCGGTGGCTATTTGTAGGCTGATTAACTCCGGGTTAAGATGAGAGGTCTTCGCTCTCTTGACAACGGTTTCTCGTTATTTATCGCCGTTGTTTTTTTATCGTTTTTTTTTTCATCTCGTTATCGTAGTTTAGCCTCTTTATAATTGTAATTTTCTATTTCGTTATCGCAGTTTTACCGTCTTGTTATCGTAGTTTTACTTTAAATCGTTATTTTCTGTCTCGTCATCGCGGTTTTCCTTTCTTGTTATCGTAGTTTTATTGTCTTATAATCGTAATTTCCTGTCTCGTTATTGTAGTTTTACTTTCTTGTTATCATAGTTTTCTGTTTCACAATCGTAGTTTGACACTTCTAATCGTAGTTTTCTATCCCGCTATCGTAATTTTACATTCGCGTTATTGTAGTGTTGTATCTCGTTATCGCAAATTTCTTGTTATTTTAGTGTTCTATCTCGTTATCGCAGTTTTGCTTTCTTGTTATCGTAGTTTTCTGTCTCGGTATCGTAATTTTACTTTCTGGTTATCGTTGTTTTCTATCTCGCTATCGTAATTTTACTCTGTTGTTATCGTAGTTTTCTATCTCGTTATCGTAGTTTTACTTTCTTGTCATCGGAGTTTTCTACCTCGTTATCGTAATTTTACTTTCTTGTTATCGTTGTTTTGCAATCTGTTCCAAGTCCTTGTAATAAATTTATTAGCACTGTTATAATTTAGTATTTGTGTGCTCTTGTTTTTTTTTAATAGCCATTCAGAACATTAATAACAATTAGTTTTGGAAGTTAACACTATATAGTAAAAGATGTCACATTTTTATGAATTAATTTTGTATTCCTTTGCTCTGGTTGTCATTATAAATAGTAAAATTAATGATTGCCATTTCCGAGTACACTCGTCATTATAAATAATAATTAATGATGGGTATTTCAGAACACATTCGTCATTATAAATAATTAATCATGGCTATTTCAGAATACACTCGTCATTATGATTAAAAATAATCATTGCTCTTTCAGAATACATTCGTCATTATGAATAATAATGATGGCTATTTCAGAATACACTCGTCATTATAAATAAAAATAAATGATTGCTCTTTCAGAATACATTCGTCATTATAGATAAATAATGATGGTTATTTTAGAATACATTCGCCATTATAAATAAATAAAAATGATTGCTGTTTCCTAGATTTACGTCCGTTCTTTTTCAGGCTCACGGATGCTGGTAGTTGATAATTATTCCGGTGCATTAAGGTGTCTGTTCTGACATTTTTGCGCACTTCAGAAGTCTTATAAGAAAGATAAATCAGTTCAACACGTATTTTTCATTGTCTTACTAGGCCCTAGATTATTGTGACGATGAGTTAGCAGGTGTCAAAATTGTATTTTTTGAATACCAGTTCAAGAAGGTTTTCCCTCTTCAGAATTATGCCCACAGTCATTGGTCTTCTCCTATTTTCATAAATTTAATCTGTAATATTTTGCCATCTCTTCTTAGGCTGGTCCGCCCTCCTAAACTTTTTTTTCATATTCCAGAATATTTCCTTTACTCATTTGAAACTAAATTATTCTTAATACTAAGAAAAAACAAACAACGATTTTCTTCCCACTCTCCATCAGTAGGCCAAACCATAGGATCCCACGATGTCATCTTTGACTCGGGGCAAAGAAGAGAAGAAGAAGAAGAGCCTTTCCAATCCCTCGGTTTTTTTCTATTCATTTTTTTTATTTAATAAGTTTGCCCTCTTGTCTCTGACGTTACGTCCAGAGAAGCCGCGAAGATCGACGAACCGTTGGTGGGGGTGGGGGGGGGGGGGGAGGTGGGAGGTAGACGCAGGGGGTCGAGGGTGGGAGGGAGGGAGATGTTCTGTTGGGGATATAGGGGTCACCTGCGGTCGGTAAACGACGATTACATCAGGCAGGTGTTGTTGCAAGGAACACGAGCTCGATTTGGTCACATCGGAGAGCAAGGTTAGGATGCGGTGGCGGGGATGGGAGAAGGGAGTATGATGATGATGATGATGATGATGATGAGAGAAGGCTATAGGGCTCTCTCAGAAATGGTAGACGGGTGTAGGGGGCGACTATAGCTGTTTCATTGTAAGGAAAAGGTAATGTCTTTTAATTTAGCGTATTCAGAGCGGTGGTTTGGTCTTGCTTTCTCGTAAGGGAATGATTTACGCGAAGTTTTGCTTGTTAAAATGAACCGTTTACTGTAAAACGCAAAATTTAAATGTGCATATGAAGTAGTCTATCCATCACGGCGAGACGTAATGAGTACGGAGTGCTTTCCTTGTGGCTCAGATGCTTTGCGATCTTGCGGGCAGTTCTCGGGGGAGAGTAAATCTCGTTGCTCCGTTTAATTAGGCAATTTACGACGTCGGTGAACGAGATTTAGCATTTATCGTTTGTAAATACGTGGTGTCCATTTGCTCAACTTCGTCATTAAGGCTTTGACCGCAGATGAATACAGAGTGCTACTGAGTGTTTTGGGTAATTGTGCTATTAGTATATTTTAATTACCTTCCACGAGGATGGACGATGCAATTTTTTGAAGTATTAAACCGAACAAGGGACCAGAAACTGTCTTTGTGTCAGTTTGTGCAGGGCTGCTTTGGTTTTCCTTATCTTCACTTCTATCGAAGTTATTCGTTCTGTTGAGGACAAGAGTTGTACTTGGCGAAGCTTTGGTGGTAACACTCCTTGAAATCAGACTCCAGTCAGGCGAAGGCAGTGTCCATTGCATGTTCTTGATCCTCTTTCAATTGTGTTTGTCATGTTCCCTTGCATTTATTTGCTGATTGGGGAGTTTTGCATTGAATGGCATGTCTGCTTGAAGATGCGTTTTACAAAAGAAATGGAACCAGTACAGAAAACGTATTGTATATTTCAGCACGTACCACGCTTTTCAAAATTTGCAACTGGATCATTTTGTAGGGGGCAGGCGGGTAGAATATTGATCATACCATGGGTAACGTAAGTTCTCTGTTTCCTGTACGTAATGCTTCAGAAATATGTATAAAATGATAATTCAAGATGAAACTTATTACTAGAACTGTAGTTATTTGAAAAAGATAAATGCAGTGCATCGTTGCCTTAGTGGGTTCTTTATATCTTGACATTTGCCGCTTTGTGGCAATTCATGCGTATTTTTCTGTACGAAATTGACCGAAAGAAGGGATAATTGGTTGTATATCTAATAAGTAAAGAGGCTTTTTATTTGTCCCATTAGACTCTCTTCTAGAAAATGTGACTGTTTAAATTAATCCTGACATCCTAGGAAAAAAGCAGGACTATGATTTAGTTGGGGAAAGGAACATGATATCAACATTATTTCCATACTATATGTTTGCCTTTAAATCACTTGTAGCCGTTAGTGAACTGTGATGAGAAATGAAAGGATATAAGGAAATTTTTTCATTCTGTTTTGCTGCTGGCTAGCAATAGCATAATCTTCTGAAAACAAATACTACTTTGTAAGGCCTCACACAAATGTCAAATTCATCCATATGATTTTCTTTTAATATCAATTTTTTGTATATTTATTGTTAGGGAGACAGGCACAGATGAAACAGACCAAATCTATAACAGCTTTTAAACACACACACAGAGTGAGGGAATATGTAATGATGATTTTATGGTATTTCTCTCCTCACAGAATTCGTAATATATGCTGACAAATTGAGCATGGTGGAAAAATTCATTTGGGTTACTCCTGATTTCACAATTTCCACAACTGACTAAATGAACGTGAGACTTGATATTTACAATGTTGCAATGGAGCAACGTCGGTATGATGTTAAATCCTTCTTGGTAGAAGTGTCCAGAGTGCTTTATATATATATATATATATATATATATATATATATATATATATATATATATATATATATATATATATATATATATATATATTATATATATATATATATATATATATATATATATATATATATATATATATATATATATATATATATATATATATATATATATATATATATATATATATATATATATATATATATATATATATATATTATATTATATATATTTATATATATATATACATGTATATACAGGTATGTAAAATATATATATTGATTAATTTCATGTCCCAGTCCTTTTAGGTCGGTCTTTGTTACCAAATGTAGTAATTTAGTATGACTGGTTTTTAAATCTAGCTTTATTTTATTTTAAAGGATGAAGTTCTGAAAATTGAATGGACCATATTTGAAGCTATGCATCTCTTTTGAGGTTGATTGGCAAGTTGTCTATACCAAAAGCGTTAATGGACATCATAGCACTACTGTACAAGTTATTCAGGTAAGTAGCTGGAATTGTTCTCTTTGCTGGACTTGACTTGCCTTGCTTTTGTTTTGAGTACTGCATAGACAGACTTGTGACGATGGCATTTATTATCCATGATAAATTCGTTCTGATTTTCAGACTGATTACTGTGAATAAATTCTGTGCAAAAAATAAAATCTGAGCCCTGATATTTGATTGATTTTTTGAGTTAAGATAGATAAATAAATAGATAATATAGGGTCTGTAAGCCATTTCAGAGAAGTCATGTACAATGTCATTTTTCATATTGGAAAATGCCGTAGTACTAATATCCACACAAACCAGAGAATAATCAAACTCATTACTGTAAGGCTTCACACTACAGTTGGCCCCTTTAAATTTACCGGAGTTAAGCCGCAAGCCATACTCGAATTGGGCAATCTATGAACAATCTTGGCCCCAAAAGTTAACTCCTACTCCTGCTGGCCAATAACCTTATCAATATGCAACATAATCGGCTCACTGTTTGCCAAATTACAAACAGTCATGTATGTTCAGACTGCATACTTCACCTGTTACAGTGTACAGTACGGTTACAGCAGTGGTTTCCCCTTTTTTAAGATGTTGACCAACCAGCGATATTCATTGTAATTAAGAGAGCACCACTATAATTTAAGAAATTGTAAATCAGTTCAGTGAGTAAGACTTACTTCAAAAGTCAGCGGAAACTTGAGACTACTTGCACAAAGATTCACAAATAAGACTTGCACAGCTAAGATATTCAGTGGGAAAATGTGAACATTTCCCCATGCTTGCACAATATACTTAAGATGTTTGATGATGTGCACAAGTAAAATGTTTTCCTCTTAAGATTGTTGAACGCTGTACTTGTCTTCTCATCTCTAAATATTATATGATGGCATTGTGTCTTCTGAAAAAATTAGTTTTATTTGGGTGGCATGGCCTCTTTTGAAAATTGCGTAACTTCCAAGTCACGCACCATTGATGTTTTGCTGTCATAAACATAGTCCATCATAGCCCTGAATCTGTGTAGTCCTTTGATACTGAGCAACATATAATTTTTTGGCAGTCTCTGCTACATTGTCTTCATCCACTTTGGATGCAGTCATCTCCATCAGGTTGCCTTTTGTCAACTGAGTGGTGATGTTGTCAAGTAGTCCTTGTTTTGTTAAGGTCTGGAGGCTGGATTAGCTGCCTCAGGGCAGCAAATAGACACCTTCATTTCCTTCATGTCAAGCTTTCAGGTTTCAAGGTGACAGTGTTCAGTGTCAGTAAAACATTAAAAGCCAGTCCATTATTTGTTGTTGAAACTGCTTTATTGCCTTCATGTTGTTCATCCAAGAGAATGGCAACTGGAATTTATCTTTTTCCTTCAAGGCCAGTGAGGAAGCAGCTTTATAAATCAGGCCTACCCTGGTTGTAAACCCTATGGTATTAGTGGAAGCAGCAGTATTAATCTACTCCTACCTGCCTTAAAGCCTGGTGCTCTGCTCTGTTATTTAATAATGAACATTATCTATGGCAATTTTCATTGATGCAGAGTATCTACTGTGAATATCTTTTCTTATATATATAAGCCTCTTTATGCGTCTGGAAACTGTAGGTGCACCTTTTCAACTGAAGCTGCCTTTTCTTTAAACTTCATGTGAGTAAGGATTCCAATAAGGACCTTTGCCTCTTCTATATTAATCATACACAGGTGTATAGGGAAGCCTTTGTTTCACGAGGAAGACAAAGATCTCATACTTAATCGAATACTGGCATGATGGTTTTCAGTTAGTAAAAGCAGTGTTACCAGTCTTACATTTATTAAATTTATTTACATAAATATTTACATATAAAATATCTTTGTACTAAAATCATATTTTGCAAATAATATACAAAAAAGGAGCTTATCACTTACGGATAAACATTTTATCTTAAATAAAAGAGGAACACTTCAACATGATTTGATTAAATATGATGTGTCTGAGTTTAATGAGTACCTTAGTCTTCATTAATTTTACCCTGCATACTGACTTCAAATCACAGACTTATCCTTACCCAAAATGTAAATGGAAGCTCTTCTTTTTTTATTATAAAATTTCTTTCAAGTCCAGTGGCCTACATAAAATACATAACTGTCATCTCAATTGAGTATGTAGTCATAGTTGCATAAATTCTCAATGTCTGATTATTATGTTTAATTTAGGGGATACTATTCCAATTAATTTGTATAGCACTATGGGATTAGTATAGCAGTCAGCATAATTTCATAGTCAATTAAATTTACGCCTTTAAATTAATTATGAAGTGAGCAAACCTGTTGTAATTTTTTATCTGATCCTCCAATGAAATAAGGGGATCACTGGAAGTTTGCTTACTGCTATACTAATACTTAGTTACCAGATTTTTTAATATTTACTGATTAATGATTTGAACTAGAGACCAGTACTGTAATTTGATTTGTAGGCTCATTATTGTCTTGTTTATAAAGTGATTTCTTCCCTCTGTTATAAGAATTATAAACCATGATGCTAATGAACTAGCAAGTCAGTCAACATTAGGTCAAAATATTGATTTTCAAAAAGTTACAAGCAACCAATGAAATAATATTTTTCATAAATGACAAAGCAGAATAAGCTCAGACACGTCCCATAACAATTTTGGCGATGGACGTCTTTTGGTTTCGATAATCTTGCGATCATCAACTATTACTTACTTAATGGCTTTCTTAAGTATGAAAGTATTTTGGCAGCTATTGTGAGATCATCCCCATCATCACATTATAAACCAAAAGGGTTATTCAATACACTATGCTTCAATAACTTTTGGGTAAGTTCAGAAAATAATTACAGGCAGTCCCCAGTTTACGACGGGGGTTCCGTTTTTACGCCGCGTCGTAAACCGAAAATCGTCGTAAACCGAAAAAATTGTCAAAAATCGTAAAAAATCCTAAGAAAACCTTACTTTTAATGCCTTGGGTGTATTGAAAATGATGTAAACTGCATTTTTATTGAGTTTTTCACAAAAAAAAAACTTCCAAATTTTTATTATTCTGTTTTGGAGCCATATTTCTTCCGTCGGATCGGCATACGACGCATCGTAACCCCAGAACATGTGTCGTAAACCGGGAAATAATTTCTGATGAATATATTTGTAAAGTGTCGTAACCTCGGAACGTCATAAGCCGGCCCCGTCGTAAACCGGGGACCGCCTGTATTGCAAAGTTTGCTATTATAATTCTCATTATTCAACCTGACAACAAAACCTCAAAAAATTAAGATACATGTTCAATTACCAACAATTATTATTATTACACATGCCTTGCAATATCCATCTTGTTTACTAAAAATGATATGTTTTTCTTTCTCTTTGTTTATACAAAAAATGCAACCTAAGAACATTTTCTTACCCACACATAAATATTCATATATCATATGACAAGAATCTCTTGAAGCATACTATATCAAAAGTTTCTTGAACAACAAACATTCACAGATATATACAACATTAATATACATTTAAATAAGAGAAAACATGTCAGGCATACAGCTATGTACACTTAGTGCACTACAAAAGGCCAGTTGCTCCATGAGCATATCTAATACAGTATGTACAATAAGTAACACTGCACCTTGCATAATTCTGTGCATGTAGGTTTATGTGTGAAGACGACAAACATACATTATTCTAAAAGTGTATAATATTTCATCGACTGAACCTTCATGAAACAGAATGCTGGGTATCTGTTTTGTTGCTACAGCTTCTACCAAAGTAATATTTTTGATAAGTTGATATATGCTTAACCTTGTTTTAGCACAGTACTACACAAAATATTGGCAAGAAAATTTGAAAGATCACACAAAGCAGTCTCTCTAATGGAGTAATATGGAACTGTATGCACGAGTAACACAGACCACCGTATCTTATAGCTTTTGATCACTATATTGTTTGCATTGAAAATGTATAATTTGCAATAAAGTGTCTTCACAATTTGTATATAACACTGCAGAGTTCATTTTTCTTCAAGCAAGATGCTAACAACTGCATTTATTAGAACACTATAAATATCTATAAAAATGAACATCATATTATAGTCGAGTCAATGATTTCAAAAGCACCAGATGTGTAAGAATTGTAGGATTCCTAGGAAGTGAAATGCAAAAACTAGGAAACCTAATGTCTTTCATCAAGATCACTATTAATGTTCACTCATTCAAGGAAAATAACTTAGACATAACAACAATTAGACAATAAAGCATAATCAACAATAAGGTTGAATAAAATAAGATGTAAATGGCGGGGCACAATCACAGAAATAAATTAGCCAGTCACAAATAAAGCAAATATGGAGTTTTTCAAAGATATAAATAATAATTTAAATAAAAGAATTAATGCACACTTCCTTCCAAATTGTCACGTTCATAATCCTTCACTTACTACTTCACATTCACTTGGCTACTGGACAGGAATAATTCCTGTAATTTGAGTCTCACACATCCCATGCATTTGTGACGTACCCCTCTGGTTGTCAAACGGTTGTTTCTGTGCTGTCCTTACTGAAATAAGAAAAAAATAGGAATGGATAATCAATGATAAATATGCCAGTTCTCTGTAATTTTAATCAGTCATATACAGTTAAACTTAAAAATTAGTAAGGCACTTGTGGTGAGACCATGTACTGTATACTCCTTATTTAGTTTCACAAAATTTTCTCTGCAACATATATGGCAAGGTGCCAATAATTCAAAGTCATGAGCATGCTTTATTGTGAATTTAAAAACTGTTACAATCATTAGAAAAATCGCAAAAACATATCTCTTTACTGGATTGTCAAGAAAGGCAGTATGAGATTTAAGCAGTTAAAATGCACTGGACAGTCGTTTGACCAGATTTCAAAGCACTTAAATTCCCCCAAAAGCATAACAAATACTGAAACAAACTACATTCATTATCTCTACCTTACACAACCTACTTTGGAACCCCTTTGACCTTCCATCCTTCTGTATGTTTACAGTTACAGTATTAAGTTTTAATGTACCTAGGTTCAGCTAAGTGCAAAAGAAAATGAGACAGTGATTTGCATTTATAGCCAGTTAAACTACGAATGCAAAAAACTATTAAGTGGAAGGATATGGCTAAGAAAAAGAGGACCAGTCTTTGTTAATTACAATATTTAGTAATCTGATATGAACATAACTACTGTATACCACTGCTGAACTTGAAATATCAAAAGTTACACATAATAATGTTTTTTATTCGTTTCTAATGTTGATGTACAATGACGTCTACATTTGGGGACCAGTGTATACTGTATTGTACTGTACTTTGTGCACAATTCAACTCAAAACATGATGCTTCAGTGAAATAAAAACTTTCTACCCCTTGAATAAGTTAAAAATTGGAGCATAAAAATACATTTGTTCCTGTGAGGATACAAACCCTCATCTTTTAATGAATATCTTCATAAGCAGTTGGTCTGTTTGGTGACAGCAAGTGCAGGGATTGTGGATAACTAACCATGCATGCACCTGCTGCAAAGTGTCAGTTTTCCTTTGATCTTCATACTGCGTAGACACGTTTCTCATGCAGTCCACCATGGCTGTTATTGAAGCCGCTTTACCTTGGGTAGTTTCTGTCCTTCAGGGTGACTACAGGCTTCCATTTGAGATTGCTATCCTTGCTTACTTTCCAGACTTGTCAGTATTTTTCCTCTTTGGTGACAGAAATGCTGACACTGGGGAAGGATGTTCTGGAAGTCATAGAGTGCTTTCCAGGCTTTTACTGTTACATTTTCCTATTGGAGTTTCTAGTCTTCCCCCACTGTAATAAGCTTCTCTTTGTGTTAAGTGCCATTGCTCAATCCTTTCCCAGATCTTCCAGCTTAAGGGAATGGGTCTCTTTATCTCAGTAGAGGTTTCCATGCTCCTGTGGAGTTTCAAGAAGTTTTGCCTGTCCTGTGAACTTGACCTCCAAGTGAGATGTAACTCTATCCATTGTAGCCTCTCTCAGGCACCTTGAGTCCCTGAGAGGGATTTCAGACAGGGAGGGTGGCAGGGCAGCAAACAACTTTCATCTCTCTACCTACAAGACATTGCCCTCAAGTCCTTGGATATGTTCTCCTTAGGATTTGCAGTGGCTGCTCAGTGTGTTTACTTAGCTCTTTTTGGACAAAATAACATTGCGTCCATGGTTTACAACACAGAATGGTGCTCTTTCCCTTTATCTATCTTCTAACAGCCATACAACTTATTCTCACTGGTTGAGTCAGATGCTGGCAAGTTACTTAACATTTCCATTAAAAGGCTAGGGATGCATCCTTGTAGAAACAAATGGCAAACTGTAAGTTAATTTGTATTTGTTCACAATATAAAAACCTCAAGTCTTTTATCATAATCCCACCTCTAATCACCCCTCAACTGCCCTACTACCAAAGGAATACTGACGCTGTGCAGATAAGCATGTGAGTTGTTAGTCACAATTTTCACTCTGGCTGCCACCTGATTTGAAAACCTTACTGCCAAGTTTCAGCTACTACACCATTGCTGAAGGTATCCATTAAAAGACTTCAGGTGTGAATATCTAAGAAAAATGTAGCTTATCTTGAAAATTTGTCTTTTTTTTCCTAAACTACAAAGATCTTCTACATTATGTTCTATGATGTAACTATTATTTTCTACTGCCTGTATAATATACCATTTTTGCAGTACATTTTAGTATTATACAAAATCATGCTGAGGACGAATACCGAACAAATTATGTATGTACCTACAACTTGAAAATATATAAACTAGTGTACAAAAAAAGGGTGAAGTTGCAATACTACAACAGCAAAGTATGAAATTATTATTGCCTTATAGCAGACTGAATTTAATTGCATAAAAATGTGTTCCAGGTTTTTACTCTTTATCTCTTCTCTTTCCAAAGTATACATAAAGTAGCATCACTGTGTGAAATGAGAGCTTCCTTTTATGAAAACACAGTTCAGTGACCCTTTTATAGGAGACAAGCTGCTGTATGGCTAACCTGATGTAAGAGTCAGCGCTGTGGTTAAATCTTATTAGCCATAGGTATTCCTTTCCTTACATGATGTCAATCTAAGTTTTGAAACCAAGTGTTTGGATGGAACTGTTGTAATTGAAGGGTTTTCTCAAGTTTTCCAACTTTCCCTTATAAGATGTGATGTACAGTTTTTCTAAACCATGTCCATCACAACAAAAAGTTTTTATTCATTACCATAAAGATATACAATAAAATGGAACATGCTCGCACAGTTATGAAAAAGTCAAGACAATATAAAACAAATTTTTGATAACAATTTGTATTTTTCTTAGGTATGCAAACCACAGCCTTTTACATAGAAGTATCTTTCAGTATGAGCTGGGAACCATTTGAAACTTGGTAATAAGGTAGTTAACCAGGTGGTTAACAGGTGGAGATGGCCATATTTTCCGAGATACTGCAGCAATGACATATATGCGTGAGAACCAGGAGCATCAGTGTCAAAGTCTGAATCTTCCAAGGGCAACACAACTGCTGATGGAGCTTCTCCATCAAAAGCAGCTACATTCTCACGACAGGGCATGGTCAGATTTATGCTTTGGCATAGTGTTACTTCCCTTTGAGACAGAAACACTTACAAAGGAAAAAGGAGTGGAAGATAGGATTAAGGAGGAGCTAGATGGGTTTGGTGGTGTCACCAGGGAAGTATTACCCAGCAATGAAGCTGGCAAACACTTCTGGTCCCTCTTCCCCTTCTTCCCAGACATAAACCCCACAAAGTGAATCCCATATAATATTTCTTGCAGGGGGAACCCTTTGAAGAAGCCCTCCCCTGCAAGAGGCACATAAATATGAGGGTCCATTGTTATGGGTGTCATGAACCATCCATAAGGGAACATATCCCTCATAGGGATACAACTAATTTTTTATACTTAAATAAAAAATGAGACTGAAAATTCAGCAACACAAGAATAAGCACACCAAAGAATAGAAAAAATTAGGAATATTCATGTAATCCAAGTCTTTCAACCAGTCAGTAACAGGGAGTTTAGCAGCATGTCCCTTTTTTCAGAGTGGCCAAGAAAAGTGGAGGCAATGGGTGGTGAGTGAGGGACACTTCCCTGCTCATCCCCCATCTCCACCTTTTAATCACCTGGTTAACGACCTTTTTACCAAGTTTTGACCAGTTTTCAGTGCACTGAAGGCACTCCTATATGATGGTTTGTATCCCTGTATGAATAAACGTTCAGTTATCGCATTAAAACATTATTCACTGCATACTGTAATTAACTTTTTTATGAGCCACTCTGCTTCTTATAATGATGTGAGTAAAAGTGTTGCATATCCCTTCAGAAATTTTTTTTATTACTGTAGCCATTCAAACTGCAAGTTTTAATTTCCCTTTGCCTGAAGGTCCACAAAAAGAAGACAAGCAATGCCAAACAGCTGCTTAAACTAAAGTAGCAATGTGTGAAGCAGTTTCTTTCCTGAGAAAATTGTCTCACCATGCCATTGCTCGGTTGAAAGGCAAGTTCATTACAAGTGTTGTTCTAACATTTCACCCTCAATTACAGTATCTAAGAATTGTCACTATACACTTTTATTGTTAATTTTTGAGAAACTGATTGCTGTTATGAAAATGCAGTGTGCTTGAATTTAGGTGCTAGTGAAGTGTGTAAGTAATCTTGGTGTTGTCAGAATTGTTGCTACTCAGCTTGTAAGTACTACTGCTTTAAGATAGTAGTATAAAAAATCAAATTCAAATAATATTTTGTTTTAGTAATATAAAAAATCAAATTTGAATAATATTTTGTTTTCCTGTGAACATCATGTTTATGTTCTTGAATATACTACATGTAGTGTGCACTGTTGTTTTCTGTTAGAAACTTAATGAAAAAGAGTGATATTAAATAAAAATTTGAGGTTTATACTGTAGCTCTCCAGAAAATCAATCAAATACTGCATTACATATTTTATATATTTATTATAAAGTAGCTTTTTAAACTTCATATATGAGTAACTCCTAACCTGCAGTGTAAAACTGTTTCAAAGATTATGAGTTATATGAAACTGTAAATGCAAACCATAACTCTAACTGTAGACATTCTTCCCCAAGGTCTCTTAGACAAAATCAGTGAAAAATATTGGTGATTTGTAGCTGGTGTCTTTAATTTCTCATATGTTTCACCTCACATTACAAAGTTGTTTCTTCTATCGTTATGTACAGTATACCATTTGGTAAAGTGCAAGGGAAGAAAATCTTGAAGTATGTTTTGAATTTTTTCTGTTAACAGATCCAAAGTTATTATTTCAGGTAATGAGGAAAGGTGAGATTTCTTCTTAACACAACCCAAAAAGGCTGCAAGCTGATCATAAGAGGGTGACAGCTCAGAGTGGAGAAGGAAGTGGCATACTCCTTGACCCCTCATAAACCTCTAACAAACAAATTTACTTTGAAAAGTAAGAACTGCTGCAGGAACAAGAATGCTAAATTATTTTGTACCATTCCTCAATTAGTATTTCATCATAAAACAACATTCAAGGAAGAAAGGGATGTTCTGAAGCTCACCAGTGGGAATGACATCTGAGCAGATGCAAGTCCCAAGATGTATTAGTTCATGAGGTTTGAAAATGCATAAGATGGGGAGAATGCAAAATGTGTGTGAAGAAACTGGATTCAACAATTATGGAATTTACTGATTAACTGACATCTCAGACATT
Source organism: Macrobrachium rosenbergii (assembly GCA_039081455.1). NCBI lineage: Eukaryota > Metazoa > Arthropoda > Malacostraca > Decapoda > Palaemonidae > Macrobrachium > Macrobrachium rosenbergii. The sequence continues at coordinate 18,618,492 of JANJGK010000022.1, read as the reverse complement.
ACCGAGAAGCTGTCAGCAAAAAGTCTTTATGACATAGAAGAAGGATGTTGAATGGCTGAAGCCAAGACCTATTCTACTTGAATGGTTTCTTAACACCTGAAGCACATTTAAAGGTCCAGCTACACAGAGACAAGAGGCAGATGGTTACAGTTTGTAATCCAATTAAGAACCTACAAAAAATCTATGATATAACTTTAATGAAGGTGAGGAGAAAGAAACTGGATTTTAGCTAGTAAGTACAGACTAAAGAAGACCAATAACAACCCTTGAGAAGTAGTATTTTCTTTCTGTGGAAAAGTGCTAAGCAATTATGGCCTTCAGTCAGTAGACCATAATAAAAGCTGCAAGGAATGTAGTGAAAGACAACTTCATTAACTTTGCAGTCCTTTGACTCATGTAAAAAGAACAATGACACTGACAGAACAAGGGGTTCATATGAAACTGAAACCTGAAGGAGCAAGGAGGAGTCAAAGGCATGGCAAATTAACCCGATAACAATGCTTTATACCCTGGAAGCAATTAACTGTGGTAATGGTTAGGTTGACTCATGTCAAATGGGCTTGCTCTGGTCATATTGGTAATTTCATGGGGCGCAAGGAAAAGTGGAAACAGCCAAAGGAGCAAGAGCAGTGGCTTAAGTAAGGCCCAAGCCACCCTGAGTGCATGGCCAAGAGGGAAATGAGAGCAGAACGGATGTCCCACAGAATATAAAACTGAAGAGCTCTTGTGCTCATAAAACTGATTCAGAATGGATCAAATCCTAAAATAATAAAGTCTGACAAACTTAGGTTGTGGTACTACAAGCATAAAAGCTGGTCAAAAGCAAAGCATAAAAGCTGGTCAAAAGCAAAGCATAAAAGCTGGTCAAAAGCAAAGCATAAAAGCTGGTCAAAAACAAAGCATAAAAGCTGGTCAAAAACAAAGCATAAAAGCTGGTCAAAAACAAAGCATAAAAGCTGGTCAAAAACAAAGCATAAAAGCTGGTCAAAAACAAAGCATAAAAGCTGGTCAAAAACAAAGCATAAAAGCTGGTCAAATACACTGTGCAATAAATCCATTTGCATGGCATAAAGAAGAATAAATAAATTCATAGCTAAAGGTAACAATATACTCTGGAAAATGCTCAATGATTCTGATAACTGAGACCTCGTGGGAAAATGGCTCTGCTAAAGTAAGGGTTGAATTGTATACAAAAGTATAACAATCCTAATAAATATACAGCATTGACTTCTCACTTAAGAAGAGAAATTGTCTAAATAAATGCCATATGTCAAAAGATAATAGACCTCATAATTTTTTCACTACTTAGAATATATCTGCAGTAAAACAAATGTCTTACTCAGCTTCAAGATTTCTACCTTTGTTCTGGAACATAATTTTATGGTATGCTTGAATTCAATCTTCTATTTGGTGGAAAGTATAATCCTGAAGAGGAATCTATAAAACTTATTCTTAAATTATGAAACTCTACAAATGAACATGCCCGTTATATGTACAGACTATTCATTATTATCTACAGAGATGTTTTATTTATTTATCATCAAAAAGCCAGAGCATTGCATTCACAAAAATATTTTTCTGTCAATGTCAAAAACTTTACATTTAATCACATACTATTGTGTAGAATTTCTAGGAGAGTAAACCTTTTATGAAGGTGGTTCCTGTATCACCTTTAATTACCTTAATCTTCCCTAAAGGTAGCAGTAAAAGCAAAGAATTAAGTAATCACTGTAAAATTATTCAAAGTACAATAAAAAGAACACTTCAAAATTTAGAAAATTACAATATATATCATTTTAAGGGTTTTACTAAGAGAAGTTCTCTATATAAATGAGTGTTGTATCTCTGAAATGGCCCTGGACTTTGTACCTTTTTTAACCAGAACCAATTTAGCCAGTTTTGATTTAAAACACTAAAAAGGAGTGGGTATAATAGTCTGTAATAAAACATTTTCTATTTAAAAAGTTAAAAACTTTGATTTATATATTGCATCCAAAGTTGTACTTGAATTAATTATTGTATTAAAAATTTTGAGTTTTATTTTCAAAATCACTTTAGTTACCCGGAAAGTTCAGACATTCAGTCTAGAAAAAGGCCAACTGCAAATAAGTTCATGAAACTTTTTTCTTACTCCACTGTTCAGATTATCCATTTAATAAAAGCGTATCCTTGGGAAAACTGCAGTGCATTGCAACTTAAAATAACCCATCCTTAATTCATGGTAATCAAGCATCAAATATGAGTACATTACTATGCCTTAGGTGGGGCTTGCATTCAAACTCTTGGTGAACAGTATATTGACAGTGTTTCAATTTAATGAAAAACCAAAGCTAAAAGGGGCTGAGGTAGATCATATGATTGATACACTTCTTATAAAGTGGAATGTATCAATTTATGTGGATATGGAAAAAATGTACCTTGGTAGTCAAGTTCCACCTAGTACATAATTCAGCATGATTAATCATGCACAAATGAGATGCTATATCAAGTTTTTTAAATTAATAGCCTCGCATTTAGGAGCACATTCTTACAACCTGAGTTGAGAAACATATCAAACAATTCTCAGTATGCAATGAAAGTGTAAATCTCACCTGAATGAAAATTATATAATAATACTCAAGAAAAAAAAATAACAAAAAGGCTGCTGTGATCAGTTTAAGTATCATGCATATAGTATTCCCTACGGTTCTGGGTTGTCCTCAGTAATTTATGAAATACTAGGAGCATCAACCATTAACAGTTTTTCATACTAATAATCTTTTAGTGATCTCCCACACTTAATGACATTTAATTATCAATAATCCTAATTTATAAAATTCTTGAGGTGAAAGGAACATGCTTTTTGCTTCCAAAGTTAATCAGGATTTTAAAAACCAGTTTTGGTTTCATACAGATATAGACACTAGATGAAAACAGGGATTCATTAGATCTCACAGTTGTAATAATTACATCCTCATTAGATTCTTAGGTAATTTGAAACACAAGGCCAACACTTTATCTGGCTACAGAAAGCATGAAAGGAGGAAAACCAGATGTGCCACTGCCTATGTTTAGAACTACAAGTGCACCTCTGTCTATAGTTTCTTCCACTCCCAGTGATCAAGAAATAGTGGTGAAGTGGTTCCTTCCACAATTCCATACATATGGAGTGGTATGCAATATATGGTTCCCCTCCTTTTATGTGCCTATGCATACCTTATAATAATTTTACTAATAGATTACTTATACACTCACAAACAGTGTCATGCAATATACTTAAGTAGAAGTTTCTGACTAAAGCATTTCAAAAGATAAGCAAAGTACTGTACTCTTAAAAGTGTATATCCTAATATGACGCAGATGATATTCCCATTGATAAAACAACCCATATTAGACTTTTTTCTAGACATAAGTTGCATATGAACAGATTCCTATCTAAACATAACACACTACACTTCAGTCATTTTGAGGCTTAGAAATATAAACAGCGAGAGTATGCATGACAGCAGAAATCCAGTTTTTCTACAAGCTTTCGGGATACATATAATTTTCACCTTTAAACACAGACTTGAGTGCACCATATGGTTAAGGAGAAAGAATTCAAAATACAGCACTGTACTTCGACATTTGTTATAGTAAAATAGATTAAGAAAGCTACAATTATGAGAAAAGTAAAACATAAAAAACAAAAACAAGAAAATAAAATTCCTCTATTCTATAAACTTGAAACCAGAATCCAGAAAATTTTACTTCACATGTGAAAGTGAAATAGCTCTTACATACTTGATATATTACAAAGGTACTGTGTACTGTAAACTTTCTCTTTAAGTTACAATGGTAACAACAAGTGTGTTTATAAAGGGAAATTTATGAAAGATAAGAATAGCTATCTCTGAGAACCGGTAGTGTGATTTTGAAAATAAGACCCAGTGCCTGACTAAAGAAAACTACTGTATTGTGCAATAATGAATATTAATTACTTACTCTGAGTCTGATATCCCTAATGTAATTGCTGGAACTTTATGTGTTGCAAGGAGGGCAGCTGGGAGGGTTGGTGGAGGTGATGGCGGTGGGGGGTCAGATGGAGGTATATTTAAGTTGTTAACTTCTGTTCTGTTATCACCACCTAAGTTACTCATTATTGGTGCTGGAAGTGCTTCAGGACTAGGGTCTGTGGAAGAAGAGAGATAAGCGATAAAAGGGATACGAGAAAGACATGATAAGGTAATGCCACTATCTCCTCACTCTTACAGCTAAAAAAGAAGCAGTCTATCTTTCTATCTTAATCCTTCAAAATAATGATTTAGGTCAAATAGAAAAACAAAATATTTTGAAAAGCCATTACCAACTGGATATTTAAACTTTTCTACAGAAGCTTCTCTTACCCTCCGCTAAATTATGAAGAAATCGCTTTTGACTTTGTGGTGTATTGGTACCCTGCTGTTCATGGTGGGTAGGCGGTGAATATCGACGCCTTTCTACACTATCAACACTGGTCCGACTTGCTCTTGACTCAGTTCTCACAACTAAGTTTTCTGGAGATATTCTTTTTCCCTCATGAGAGTATGGACTTTCACGCATTTGAGATGTGTTCGGGGAATACCGTCTGGAATCTGGTGAATACCTTCTCGAGTCTAAAGTGGAGAATTTCTTAGCATCTGGAGAATACCTTTTTGTTGATGGCGAGTATGTTCCAAATTGATTTTCTGCTGGAGAATATCTACGTGCCTGCAATAAAAAGAAAATTATTGAAAATGCTGGGTTTCATCAGAAGCTTGGTTTTCTTACCATAAATGGTACAGTATTACAATCAATAAGAATAAAAATCCCATTGCTCTAAATATGTTTAACAATACACCTGGTCAATACAAATAATGCATTTATTTTCTGTGAGAAATTTTTAAATGTTGGAATTTTTATAAGTTTTTTAATAACTACAATATCATGAAGAAAAGGCATTCAGCAACAAAGTATTTTTATAATCAAATCAGATGTTGTAGGCCCAGCCAACAAAATTTATCAGGTAAAGAAACGACAACAGGTATTCCAAGACTTCTTTACTTACTTGGTCCATATATCTTGTTAATGTTGGCCTACTTTCTACTCTTAAATTATCAGCTTTCTCTGGCATTTCATTATCTGATGCTGTTGTTGTAGACAGCCGTTCACTTGCCCACAGTGGCGACTGAACATTGTGTTCTGGAAAGCAAAATGTACCCAAAACCATTACAGCTATATCTAGCAAGAATAAGTATCACTGTCCAGCCTTATAACTTACCAAAACAAGTAACAGTACTTCTCAGTTCCTAACTTATGCCTCTTAAATATACAGTCTGAGCATATGGAATTAAGCATTGCGACTATGGTTAAAAACAAAAAGGCTAATTCTGTTTAAGACAAGTTATGAAATGAAGGAGCATATCACATCACTAAGGTATGGGTCACCATGCTATAGGCGATGAATGATGAATTTTAATTTAAAATGGAATTTTTCTACAAACATATATTACTTAAGAAGGTATGCACAGTAAATCACTGTAGTGGATTGAACAAACATAACGCAACTTTCCAACTTCAGCATTCTTGAGCAAAGTTGTATGTGTCGGAATACCTGTAAAAATCTGCTATGTAGAAAACAAAGGACATGAAAATTAGAAAGGATAGCAACAGATTACAAACTTCCCCATGGTAATTAGTATGACTACCTTGATAGAGAATGTAATTACCCTAATACTCTGTATCATAAGTGTTTCCCATCATATAATGGCACTGTGACAGGCATAACTATTCAAATATCTTCTCAGTTATGCCTTCTTTAACAAACAGCATAAACCTGTCATTTTCTTTAAATAACTGTCAGCCATGATAACAACAAAGAATGTAATAATACTGTAGAAATATGGGTTCTGTTCCAGAGTCTGATTAAAACAAACTGGCAAATTAAACACTCACCTTTGTAAATGCCTGGATATGCAGGTGGAAGCTGAGAAGACCAGTGGGTGGCATATATTGGACGAATATTGTGCAACAAGGGAGATCCTGTTGCTCCAACTGGTCCAGAACCTCCCAACATTCCAGGAGGTGGAGGAGGAAGGGCTTCAGCAGTTGTGTCCAGATCATATATGTTGGGTAGGTAACTGGATGGCTTTGGGGGCACTTCTTCACCAAAGACAAACAATGTGTTACATGTATGCCATTATCAGTATCATATATCTAGAGATTCTATTTTAAGATTGTTTATAAATAATGTATTTACTGTAAACTTTTCATTTATGAACTGTTGTGCTATGATTAAAATTTAGCTATCTGAAGTTCACTTGTATCATCTGAAGTTCAGCATTTATATTAGCATGTGATTCATAACAGAATGAGTCAAATTTAATACTGTACAGGCTAATTGTCTTTGTTGCATCTTCATACCTGGGGGTGGATTAGTTCTTCTCTCATTGACTCTGAGAGTACCGTTATGCGTAGTAGTGTCATCTTCATCACTTGAGTGGGACGAGGCCAGGTCAAGGGAACGGTGATCGAGACTCAGTTCACTTTCACTTTCACTTTCTCGTCGCTTTGCTGATCGTCCTGCTGCACCTACAGAAAATAACCCATTATTCACATAGGTAACTATAATATACGGTGTTTTTGAATAAAATCAATTACAGCAGCACTTCAACTTAACAGATACTTGGGGACCTGACTTTCTCAGAAGTAATAAAGACCCTACATTTTATGCTGCACTTGAATATTTTCTAGATATCTCACAACTAACAGCAGTTCCATGTAGTTCCTAACCTAAACTAACCTGCACTTTAAATTTAAGCTTCAATTTAAGGGATTTAAACATCATGTATCACATATAAAAAATTTAAGTAAACAAACTTGCTATCAGAGTCCTTACCATTCTTACGATGGAATGTTGTAGAATCATTGTAGGCATAAGGAGATTTGACTGAATGAGAATTTATGTCTGTGTTCGAATTGTAATTGCTAGGAGTACTTGACGAAGGCACCCTTCCCCCAGCAGCTAACCCATCACTACGACTGTAGGGTGAACTTGAGGTTTTACAAGTTGAACGAGATGTTGTGCTGGCAGTAGAAATCCCAATATTCCGTCGCAGTATGTTAAAATCATCATTGTAAGTAAGAGCGGATCTCTGTAAAATTACACATGGGTTAGATTTTATGGCATTTTCACCAGTAATATTTCAAAAATTAAAGGAATGCACCACATATTAAATACTTTAACTTTGTGGAAAATTTATTTAACAGATGTTGGAGCACTGTACAATGTGTTTTTTTCAAACTCTTCTAATTACTTACAGATGCTACAGAAGTTCTTGTGACACTGAGAGATTCTTGATATGGGACCTTTCTTCCAGTGCAAGCCAAGAACATGAAGTACAGGGAATCTCGTACACGAGTATTGAGCAGACAGTAACCAACAAGAATGAAAACAGCGGTCAGTAGAGAAAACACAGAGAAGAAGTAATGTAGAATTTCCAAGTCTTCAGAGACTGATAAGACGGCTAGAACCCATGTAGCTCCAAGTAACGGTAGGAACAGGATGCCCAGCCATAGTAATGTTCTGTGAAAAACCAAAAGCATAATGATAAGAAAATTTATGAGGATCAGGAACCTGTAAAAGATACATAACACTGCTTTAATCTTAAAAGAATCCGCTCAGTCCACAGGATGTATGGCTGAATATTTGAAAAATAATTGCTTTGTTTACATAATTCAGCAAATGCAAGAAATTACTTTATGCAAATATATTTCATATATATTACAAATGGTTGGCTGTAAAATTTATCGGAGTAAAATAATATAATACTGTACAGGGTTTTTATATGAAAAGCCTTCTTCCTTTACCTTAAGTTTCCAAAACCTTCAATGTGACCTTTAAGGGTAAGTGATGCTCTAATGGCTAAAACAAACACAAGCAGAATGATGATCACAATGGCGCATATAGGACCAACCAAGGCCCACACAACACTTTCGTAGATCGACAACCAACAGCTGCAGGAAGATTGGAGAGATGGCATGTTAAGCTTTATGTTAGTTTTCACTGATTTGTTACGGCAAAAAATTTTAGTATAAATTTTAATATACATGTAGAGAAAAAGTTCATCAATAATGCACAGTACCTATGTCTGACAAGTATATGGGACTAATAATAAAAAACAACAACAGAATTGTTAGAAACTCGAGTGTGCTTACAAGAAGTAATTGCCATACTGATCAGCTCTGACTCCAACTGATAAACCAACAATAATAGCAGGGAGACCATAACCACAAGAGTAGTAGAATCTCATTTGTCCGTGGTTCACATCCCTCATTTCTGTCAGCATTCGGTACAAGTGAACTCCCTCAATCAAAAGCCAGGTGAAAACACAGAGCCAAAAGTAGTGGAGGCCTATCGCTACTAGTTTACAAGGGAACTGAAAAACAAAACAAACAGCATTAGGCATAAACATTTTTTTATTAAATATGATTTTCAAAACTGTACATTATTACCACCGACATGCTAGACATTCTTGAAACTAGAGTGTAACCACAATACACATAAATGCAAACAAACAATTTTCCTTACCTCTTGCTGGACCAAGAAATGTCTTAGTTTGAGCGCAGTTAGGAAGAGCAGTTGTACAAGGAACAAGCAAGCTGTGAGGTTCTTGTGAATAGTGTTAGAGTTTGTCTGAGCACCTCTCAGAAGACAGAAAGCAATGAATGCAAGGAGAAGCAAGACAAGAGACAAGATGAGACCAGTGTAAGTGGTTACATCCTCTGCAATGGATGGTTCAGCCAAGAACTGAAAAAGAGGAAACGCTATTAAAATTTCACCCTGGAATGTATCTTGTTTGATTTGTCAGTCAGTAACAATGCCCAATATCTACTTTCTGAACCTTTTAAAGTTATATTTCAAATGTCAAGTGTTCACTATTTAGCTTATATATTTGCAAAAAGTATACAATACTTATTCTACATGCAATATCAAAAACATAAAATTATATCTTTCACATATATTTTTCAATTAAATAATTTTAATGACAAGTATAAAGAGGCACTTGTGCTGTTTGCAGACATTCTCTACATACTGACCTCTGCTTCAGCATCATTCAAAATAACAGCAAAACTTGAAAGATGATTACAAGTACAATTTATGAATGTATCATTGGCATATTCTCCAAATCCAGGCTCTGGTCCACTTGTGAAACATCCATCCCGTGTCCAAAGTCCTTCACTGTTTTTTGAGGTATAAATGAAATAAATTAGAATTTCATGACTGTGACTCAACGTCATTGTTTTTAAGTCAGAAATGCCTACATATATGCCACCATGAAGCAACCTACATTACAACTGTATGTCACATGAAGACTTTCATACAACTTACTTTTTCTCGTTTGTTATCCAAGTTACACACTGAGGATTTGCCCTTCTTCCTACATGACCCAGCCTGAACCTTAGCCGTACTTGAACTCCCAATTTTTCCTGTATTAGGCCATTGTGTGAAGTATGAACAGCTACTGTAAAGACAGGTGATCTAACAGCTAATCCTACTCCCCATCTTTGTTCTACATCTGCGCTGTAAGTCTCAGGGAGGAGAGTTCCCAAAGATCGAAATATGACATAGCTGACAACGGCCCTTGTACTACCTAATGTACCACTAGTTGAAGTCTCGTCTGCAAATAAACATATGGTGTATGTTAATACATATATTTAAATAAATTGCACACAAAATCTCAATTTCTGTTAAGCACTGTCAATTCATGAAACAGTCCACTAATAATACTTCAAATAGTGAAGCAAAACATCATAATTTTGCAAAAAAAAATCTACTATCCTAATGGTAAAACACTCATGAACACATTACAGTATCATAGTCGATTACTGTAAAAATTCTTCTAGGATATATTGAAGTGGACTACCATACTAATCATAATTAATTTGATAAAACTAAATAAAACTTGCAGATAAAATGAACCTACCTGTTTTAACATCTGGTATGCCAACAACTGATAATGGAATGCGAATATTTGTATCATGAACCCAAATCTGTTGATTTTTCAAGTAGTTATTGTATTTAGGAATGATAACAGAGGCCTTTCCCTGACCAGGATACTGTTTGTCAACCAGAGATGAAGATTCTGGTATGATGATGTGATCTACTCGATCATCGTGTCCAACAACAAAATCGGATCTACTGTATCCATATAGTTCGTCGGCAGACACTGTATCCATGCCAAACACTGAAAGAGTTGATTAATTATTATACCTTGCCATCTATAAAATACTATATATAACATTTATAATAAAGCTGTTATTAATGAGTAAGCACCAAGATGTGAGTGCACTAAAAAATGAAGAAATTAACACATTTAAATTTAATCACTATATTATATTAATATTTATTATAATCAAGAAGAAATTTACTTACCAACATGTGTCGTGGGAATTTCAAATGGAGTTGTGTAGGTGTCTCCCTGACTGGCAGCAAGAGTAGCTACATATTCGTCCATTTTTGTTAAGAGAGAATCTGCACCAAATCCTTCTACACCATTTATGCGTTGCCAATGAGGGGCATAAACAGGCTGTAATATCACTGAAGCGGATTCAACCAAATTCTGTAAGAGGCAACAGTTATTCACTTCTGATGCAATGGAAAGCATATTCAGTATGTTCTGTAACTTATTTCCCATAAAAATTAGGAAAATGTCCCTTCAAGCTCAATAAAAAGCTCACTGACTAACTAATCATTACATACCTGAACATAATGGCGATCCTGACGATGAGTCAAGTTCAAACCTTCTTGGCGAGTTTCATACTCCAAAAGTACTATGAGAAGTCGAGAGGCAATAAGAATATCAGAGCCCCACATTGCTGGTGTTACAGAACAAGCATAGTTCAAGTCTTCTGAGATCTTGACAGCAAGGTATGTTGTAATTTCCAATTCATTACTCTCCAAGCTCTCAAGCTATATAAAAAAAAATAAAACATTCTGAATTAATTATATGAGCTTACTGAAAAGAGGATGAATGATTAGAATAAAGATATGCTTCTAACTCTGAGAACTGTAATAACACTAAACCTCAAGTGATCTTGTAACACACTAACACAAAAAATTACAATATTGCTACATAATTCCCCGGTGAAAAAATACTGATCTCACAACTTATTAAGTTCATCCTTTCACTCTACTTTTATTCTTAAGTGGTAAACTCACGTCAGCTCAAATACTTACCAAATCCCTCAGTTCAATGAATGTATCAGAAACACAATTAAACATATCTGGAGGTCCCCAGCCAATTTCTTTATGACATGACCGTGAAGCCTGGCCCTGTGCACCAATAGGGCACTGCTGCACTGTGGTACCATCAAATGCAGTTTGCTCCCACCAAATCATCTCGGCAAAGTTCTTTGGGCAACCATCATACACAACTGAAAAAAATTTTTGGTTGACATCTTAATTTTATATTACAATATACATGAACATAATTATAAAAGCTCTGTTACATCTACATCATTACACACACAAAATACTACAGTACTATACCATTTTAATACGTACTTTCACAACCTTTTATGGTGACCTGAGCAAAAGGATTTGCGCACTGATCACATCTTCGTCCAATGACCCCAGGTCGGCACCTACACTGTCCAGTGAAAACATCACAAGAACCTCCAAAGGATCCCATAGAATAACAGTCACAGTCAAAGCAGGTATCAGTAGCTTTTGGCTGATAATGATTTTCCTGTAATTTATAAATATGAGGAAGTTAACATTATGCAGCATACATTAGTAGGTAGGAATAAATTAAAATTATTGTATATGGTGCTGACAACTAATATTTTCTGGTACACATACCACTGTAAACTGTGAATATAGTGAAAATAAACTTGGTGTGAGCATATAAGAAATGCAAGAGTTAAAATCATAAATGACAGCTTTTAATAATATTATTGTTGTCAAATTCCTTTACGCATTACCTTGCAGCGACATTCTCCAGATGTCTTGTTACAATCTCCATCATATCCTTTATCTATCTCACAGTCGCAGGGCCCACAAACTGGATAACCCCACCAGTTTGTTGGACATGGCTGGTCTAGTACCACTTCACAATATTCCCCTAAACAACAAGGGTAATTTATATTAACATACTTGTATATGAATGAACTTTCTAAATAATAAAATAGGCATGTATGAATGAACTTTCTATATAAAAGATGCTTGAAATTCTAAACCGCTACCAAATCTTATATTATCAAAGAACTCATATTAATAGAATTTACTGAATTGCACTACAGTAAAAATAAATACAATGCATATGGTATCATACCTGAAAACTCATATGTTGGGCATTCACAGCGGTACCCCTTAGGCGAGTGGATATCATGAATACAAGTAGCATTATGGCTGCAAGGATTCAAGTTACATACGTCACTGCACTTATCACCATAGTAACCTTTGTTGCACTTGCATTCATAACCTTGCCATGTGTTGATGCAAGCAGAGTTGAGAGGACATGGACGTGATGTGCAAGGATCTGAGGCAGTACATCCATCCCGCACCCCACTCTCGTGCGTTGGACGAAGCCATGCATTTTTAGTGATCCCCACCCTGGCATCCTAATATGGTGAAGAAGTAAAAATAACAATAAGCTCAAATTTCACAAATATACTTGAAAATTTTCAATTACTCTACTAAAATTCTTGAAAATAGAAAAATATATATACAGTACTCAACTAAAGTAACATTGCAGTTTACTGAATGGCCTGAATGAGAAATACCATTTTCTTTTGCAAAAAAAAAAAAAAAAATGCTAACTGTATGTTAAAGTAATCAACTGGAGTCCCCATTTCAAGCTTTTTTTTTTTTTATCTGTAAGGACTAATTTGCAAAAATAACATAAATGAAGACACCTATGCTTCCAACGAACCTTCACACATCCTTTGAAGCCAATCACTTTTGCTGGGTCAGATGGCTGAACCCCTCCGACAGATACTTCACCAGTCAGAAGACCAGCCACATATTCATCTACTTTCTCAGTGATTTCATGGTCTCCAAAATCTAGATTAAGCCACACTTCACCAGCCATCCATTTCACCTCTATGTTGTGCCACAGACCGTCATCCACTCTAGAGTCAGTCATCTTAATCGTTGTGTTTTCATAGCGATACTGGATGAAGCCATCAACTAGCTGTAAAACAGTTGAATGAAAGTGTCAAATTGTGCTTGAAAAAGTTAATATATCCTGTGCTCTCCATGTAAAATGGATTGAAAATAAGTAAGGTTGTAAGTTCTTCACACACAACTTTATATAAATATAAGAGTAAATCTGACTTCATCTACGACCTATACACTCAAGAATGTTCATAATTCTTATCGTACGTAACTTCATTATATTCAACACACTACATATACATACAGTATATACAATATACAGTATACTGTATATAATGTACAACCAATTTTCTGGGGATTAATAGTAGTCTTAAATAATCCCTTTTTCTTCCAGTAAAAGACTATTGTTCACTTACTTCTATTATGCTCTTGGAGTTCTTCTGACCAACATTTGTCATCATAAGCAAACCAAACTGTTCCCTAGTTCTGAAAGAAAGGCTGTTGAACCATGGCAACTTGATTTTTTGTAACTGAGGGCTAAACAGCAAGAAGCCTTCTCCAGTAAACTGCTTCACAATCTCTATTTCTGAAAATAAATAAAAAATGGTTAACAATCACTGAGTAATGCATGTAAAAATCAAAGGTGAGAATACAGTATAATTACCAGTTTATATTCTGCTTATTATATTCTCATCTTTGATTTGTAAACGTAAACTACATAGCGCGTAAACATAAGTATTTGCCATGGAACTACAACATGGACTATTCAATGCCTACCTTGACCACAGTTTTTCTCGCCATATCCTACTGGGCAGTCACAAATATATGTGCCAAAGGTTTCCCTGCATGTTCCCCCATTTTTGCATGGATGGGAACGACAGAAACTATTTTTCTCGGGGCAGCCTGGGTATGTGCCATTATCAGCAACATGTCTGAAAACAAAATAGTTTTTGAGGCAATTAATGCAAAAAAAGTAGACAAATCACAACATTATTTTGAATAACAACCAAAGGGAAGTGTTGAGACTTATAGTACAGCAAAACAAATGGTATCAGTCAATAAAGTTAAATTCATAAACTGAGGTTGCATACTGAACAGTAAAAAGCGATAACTTACGAATTAAGATCAATAAATTTATGATCAATATAAAGATCCGATATGCAGCCATGGAAGTGATGCTGCTGCACTTGATAAGTAGTTGGTAGAGAAGGTAATCCTCCTACTTGCAGAGGACCAGTAACATCAAGAAAACGATGACATGACTCGGTTAAAATGGCACATCTGTAATGTTCAAAAATTAGTTAAACAAGTTAAAATTATAAATAAGTAAGCTCCCAAATTCTCTTCAATTCCCTATTTGTGTTAGCTATACTGTACCTAAACATATGAGACCAAAAACTCTGGGTCACAACCTAGCATATGAAATTCAAAATGAAAATCTCTAATAATTTAATGGCTAAAATAGAATTAGGGTGTATATAAGATTAAAAACCATTACTAGATTAAAAACCAAATATCCAATAATGCTCCTAACAGCATTATATTTAAAAAAAAAAAAATTTTTTTTATCATAATATATCATCTTTGATTACCAACACCACATATATCTAATAAGAGTAAATGCTTTGTTTACAATGAGTTGTGTATCAAATTTCTTACCTAGAGCCAAATCTGATCTTTACTTTTTAAATAAAAGCAGCAAACATTATAGGTAACAGCCTACAAAAAGTATTATTCCAATTTTTGTCCAACATTGATAAAAAAAAAAAAAACTGATGGACTCACTTGTTGCTGTTAAATATACAAAATAATGACTGAAGGCATACCTTTCAAAATATCAACATTATCCTCTCTTAAAGTATTGCTTGATATCACTTACCTGGCATCTAGAATTGCTGCCACAGTGTTTGCACAGTAATAATCTCCAATCTTATCACCAAAGCGAACAGCAAGTGCAACATCACAGTTATCCAAGCTAATCGTTGCACTCTGTGTAGCAGAGATTGTAAATTCGTGAGTCATAGTTTACTGCTTACGTGCTATCTGCTTAAAGAATAACATAACGTGATAAAAATAAATATACTGTATACAGCAGAGCCAAAATAATTTTTTTAGTATATTTGATGAGAGAAAAAAAATAGTTCGAGTGATTAGTAATGTTACTTACCCTGTTGTAATAATCCACAGAAACTGTGTGCCACTCGCCATCTGACACTCCTCCAGGTATTGAAGCACTAACACGAGTGGTACTTGTACCAAGACTAAATGAAAATGTTACCGACCCATCAATCACTTCCAGGGCCAGAAAGTCATGTTTTTCATTGTACCGTCCATTGTACAGCAACAAACCATTTAGATCTCTTGTTGCAAAACTGTAAGGGATTAATGCATAAGTATAAATTAGAGCACAGTATAAAATGACCCTAAATGTATCATTCTAAGTAACTGAAAGGGTTTAGTAACATGTGGTTAATATGTATTTCTTACTTTGTGAAAAGTAACTTATATACTTTGGTCTAATACTGAGGCTGTAACAATACTAACAATTAATTTCGTTTATAGAGATTTTATATAATTATTATCTAAAATTATTAAAATATATTATATTTGCTCAGTACAACAGAATGGGGATTATTTTTAAATGAAAACATTCATATACTATTAAGATTCCAAATGAAAATATAAATAAAATTCTTTTCTAAAATCTTTGTTTTTCCATAACATTCTTGCCTCTGCATCTTTACTAAAGTTAGGGCCCAAGGCACTCAATTCTTAAAATTCCCAAATTTACAATTTCTTCGTTACTTTTCATCAAATTTCAACCAACCCCTTAATACACCAAATCTGCAAATGGTAAGAACTTAGACCCTGTGGTTTGAACCTTTGACCAATGCAGAATTTAAATTTTTGTTGTAAATTAGCTTAGATAGTAACTATAAGCGGTCACAAGAAGTTTGCAAAAGCATTTTTCAAAGCTTTAAAACTAACTGCAAGTATTCCCTCTCTACTTATAAATTCTATTACGAGATGACGCAAAGACTTACAAATGAATCAGTAGGTAATTCCCAAACTAAAAAATATGATAAACTTCTGTACCATCAAGTATTTTTAAAGAACCTTGCACATACCTGATCTTCAAGTGGAGTCTGTGTCTCTGCTTGAGGGCTGGAAAGGTAAGGAAATTACCCTGAGAAAATCTCCTGGACCTCAGTTCGCAAGTAGATGTGTAATAGAGTGCTCGTGTACAGTTAGTACATGTGAAACCACTTTCACCTCCATCATTGGTAGATATACTTGTGCACTTGCTCCCATGCTTGCAAATCCCCTCTGTACATGAGCCACTCAACATGTTTACTTCACAGTTCTTGCCTGAAATGAAACAAAGAATAAAAAATAGACACAGGTAGCCCTCAAGACAAAAGGATTACATTCTGAAATCTCTTATACATAACTGACATATAATAAGGATGTTTATCAAATGCCTTGATTCCTGTCCTCATTCTGTCTGTTTTATTTATTTCATTTGTGGTCTGGGAGGATCTGTTACCAGCTGACTGCACTTTCAACATACTTTGCCATTTTTTATTATTTATATTTTCTTGCTATTTTGCATTTTTTATCTATTCTTTACAATTATTTGTCCAGATATTCGTTTGTACTTTCACCCATGACCCAGTGTGATATTTTTTCATTTTCTGGTGATGCTTCCTACTTAAAATTTTTGTCTTTCAAGGTATTTAATTCATAATTTCTATACATATACATAATAATTTTATGCACCTCTTCATCATATCGCATTTTAAACTTTATACAGGGATGCCCATACATTTACAAAAGATAGAATTCAATGTGTTCTGAGTACTCCAGTATTCCTCATAGTTACTTTCAGTAAAGGAAGTCTTCCAACACAGTTAACCTGATTCAGTACAACAATCTTTGGTTTATTCCTCAACTCAAGCAAGCAGTCAAGAGTTCTCAAAGCCTCAACCACAAGTATGTCAGAAGAAACCACTGCCGTGGTTTTCCTTTCACTAAATTCTACACTTGTGTGACATAACTTGATGATGCAGATGAATCAGGAACTCTAACAATGTTATTTTAAAACTTCACAGTTTGGGTGCATTTTTCAAGAATAAAGAGGCCAGATATACATTAATATAATTCTTGAATGTCCTCAATGTATACATTTCACCTCATGAAGCTAATCATAAATTAATTGGTTGTGAAATTATAATACATTTTAAGGAAGTATTCATAACTACTGCAATACACTTTACAAAACTAACCTGTGTATCCAGGTAAACAGACACAGGTGTAGCCACCCTCTCTTCTCATGCAGGTGCCGTGACTTCCACAAGGACTGCTGTAGCAGAGGTTGACTTCTGTGTCGCATTCATAGTGTTCTCTCATTCCAGTAAAGCCCTGCAACGTATAAATAAATATTAAATGTTTCCTGTTGTGAGTCAGAAAATGTCAACCACTTTGTCAGTGATGGTTACAGACCTATCTACATTTCTCTCAACAAATACACACAGTCACGGGGTTAATCTCTCATTTTACGAGGTTACGGGACAAATTTCAGTTCTCAGTCTATCTCTCTATATATGGAGAGAGGGCTGACTTGATCTTTCAGTCCCTCTCATTACACGATTAGGCTACCAGTCTAATTTCAAACACTTTCTGTTCTCTCTCTTCATTCATTACAGCAGGACTACTTTCAAATCTGTCTTCTTACCTTGGGGCATCTGCAAGCGAAAGTGTTGACGGGATAGATAGGACGGAACAGAATGGTATCTGAGGAAATGAAACCCGAGGCATTGCCAAATTTTAGCACGTTGAGGCACTCCTCGAAGTTCAGGCAAGGTTCACGTACACACAGGGTGTCGTCGAAGGGCAGAACCTACAAGAAAAAAATTAGTATTGATGTTTTAGTAGAGTAGTACTTGGGTTCAGTATTAAGTAACTGTGTTATGATATGAAAGTTCACATTACGCCCAATAATCTTTATATTGAAATAAAACAATTTCATTCCCTTTGTACTTCTGAAAGAAAGTCACACTGAAACGCTACATACAGCAGTCATGATATTTACTACAAGAACGAACACTGAAATATGAAATTAATCTTGAAATAACATTACTAGTTCACAAGATTCTCCTTCCATTTATACGTGGTATAAAAATATACACAATTTAGCAGACTAATATAATACTGAAAGTAAACCTACCATGTTTAAAACTAGGCACTTTTTAGACAAACGTATGTGAATAAAACCCAGGAAAAAGGAAAATATAGACAATGCTGTCATATGAATAAGCAAAAAAAGAAAGAACAACGCACACACACACACTTGTAAAAGGCAGAAGCTTCGAAGCCAGCCAGAGAAAGGAGAAACAACGGCCTCATTGAAACCTTACCTGGACGGTGGCTAACTTTGCGAGGTTGGAGCGGTGGAGGTAGACTCTCTCCCTGAGGTACTGCGGCTGATAGAATTCCTCCCCGTGGACGTCGGGCCTCTTGGCTGAAAAACTGACGTTCAAGATCCTCGCTTGCACGTCGGTGTCGTCCTGGAAATTGAAAGTGACAGATGTACTCCACTTACTCCACTTTTTTATTTTTATTTTACATTTGTTACTTTTATATTTTCATCAAATGTTAGGCCATATGACTCCTTAACATTAAATTCACTTTACCTTAGGAATAACTTACATCCAAAGAGAATTGCACAGGATAAGTGAATCTGTCCTGACCAGTATTCGTAAAAATTATTTCCAAAATAAATTCGATTGGATTTTTAAAGGTAACTGGGACTTGATAATCGTGAATATATACACGCGCGGACACATCTTAGTTGTTTACATAAACGGCATTGTAATAAAATGTGTTAAGACGAAGACTCGATTTATTTGCATATTACTAGAATTGCTAACAAACAAATTTCTATGTCATTAGGTTAAAGCTTCAGAGCTGTTTCCCTGAATATATATCATTAATGAGAAAATGAACTAACAAAAGAATACTAAATTAAATAACTTGACGAAATATTCAAATTTCCTACCGAGAAAATTATATAATTTAGCCATTATCGTTGAAGAAGTCGACAATAGGAAAAAAAAAATGTTCTACTTCGGAAACTTCCCTTTCCAGAAATTAAAACATTATTTCCATCTGACGACTGGACTACTTTGAATATTCTACAATTCTGGGATCCGTAAAGATGCTAAAGAGAGAGAGAAAAAAAAAGAAAACCTACGCAGCAGAGAGGTAGGCCCCGGCCTCGAGGAGGCTGAATGCATTTACTTTCCATATCTAATGAGATTTGCCTCGAGTCCTTCTCGGCGGAAAGGGAACGTTTGCCTTTAAGATTCTCGAACGTTTATTTTGGTCATTGAATATGGCTCGCTCCACCTCCGAAAAAACGTCTATGCTTTTAAACGCTACTTACTGTTAGTTACGTTAGAGCATGGCAATAAAATAATAATAATAATAATAATAATAATAATAATAATAATAATAATAATAATAATAATAATAATAATAATAATAAACTTTGTTACAAAAGATATTAATGGGAAGAGTTCTTACCTTAGAACGATACGTTCAGAGAAACACTTTTATATATACGAAAAAGATCAAGCCCAGTGAAATCGTTTTTACTATTAAAAATATTCGAAAGTTTACGATTTAACCGTTAAGAAGGTTTATGTGATAACTGAAATCTTTAATGTTAGAAAAATAATTGCAATGACAAATGTTTCTATTTTCACATCCTCGCTTAATACATAGGCTACTTTCCTATCCTATTCAAAATACGGGTCTACAACTTTCAGACTGAAAGATGCTTGTCTACAACTATTAAGACAGTTCCATGTCTCTCTGATCTTTTCTTACTTTTCATTTTTTGACTTTTTATAACTTGCGTTTAAATAGTATCTAAAAGACTTTGTGTCTGGTTCACTTAGGAATATTTCCAGTAGAATTTATTAACAGAAAATCTCATATTTAGGATCATCCTAACGCAATGTATCGTAAAAAAAGATATTTCTTGTACTGACGTCATGGTAGCTATCAACTCGTTCACTGGGGACCTAACCATTCACATATATAAAAATACACTGACATTATACTTCTTTCCTGGATTTAGTGACTGATTGATTCAAAACTACAAACAGGCGTCACAAAAACTACGGTCGTTGACGGCCTGAATGCGCTGTTTATTAACAAAAACTTACTTTTACTAAAATGAAAACCTCTTATTAAAAAAAATACGCTCCTGCCGAGGACGAAGCACCGACCAAACTGAATGTTAAAGATGAATATATCCTCGATTCAAAACTACAAACAGGCGTCGCAAAAACGATGGTCGTTGACGCCCTGATTGCACTATTTATTTTTTAAAAATTCTTATTTATACTAAAATGAAAACCTCTTACAAAAACGCTCCCGCCGAAGGCGAAGCACCGACCAACCTGAATGTTAAAGATGAAAATGTTCTCCCGGGGACAGGGAATGATTGCGGCCAGCCCGTCCACGAAGTAAGATAGGAGGGGAGACAGAAACGCCTCCTGCGTCATGTCGGCGATGCGGACGGTAACGGAGTTGAAGAGCATCGCCTCGGTCACCAGCCTCACTTGCAAATTCATCTCGGCCGTCACTTCGTTCAAGCCGTCTGTCGAGAAAGAGAAAGAGAAACTCGTGTTATTTCTGTGGGTAGTTGATGAGATACGACGAATATTAATGGTACATAGACGATAATTGTGTGTCTGTTTCTGCATTTGTGCCAAATGGCTTCATTGTGCAATACAAAACTGACAAACGAAATTGCAAGTTTTCATTTCTTATCTGTTGGAAGGCATTTCAAACGTGGGATGATAATAGGCATAAGCTGCACAAACGCACACTATGTACATGAACAAACATACATCTCTAAATACATGAAAACACAAACATACAGTACATTATATATATATATATATATATATATATATATATATATATATATATATATATACACATACATACATACATATATACAGATACTGTATGTATGTATGTATGCATGTATATATATATATGTATATATATATTAGATGTATTATAGCAGGTAACGCCTGTAATAGCACCGCCTGAGGCAACGCCACTGAACGGTCAAATGCGTTGGGATTAATTATACCTACCTGCAACAGACCTTTACATTATGAGCGTTTGTATGTTTCGTTCAAGAACTGAGAGGACAAGAAGCATATTAGAGAAGAACCGAAGGGTTTCATTTATTCACGTAATACAGGGTCTCGAAAAGATTCGAATCATTTAAATATGTTTAAATCGTAATTCACGTAATAGATGATTTCAGAGGTTCGAATCATCGAATTATATTGTAAGTGTTATTATAATCCTATTTCATTACAACAAACTTCAAGTAAATAATGTAACTTAATACTGACAATGAATAAATTAACATGGTTTTATGAATTTTAAAAGATTTTTGTAATCTAACTAACTGTATATTCTCCGAGGTCTGTGCCTTTCAGTGCTTAAAACAGTGTATTAGTACGTTCCTCTGTTCTCACTCAACCTTCCTGTTACTGAACTCTCTCTCTCTCTCTCTCTCTCTCTCTCTCTCTCTCTCTCTCTCTCTCTCTCTCTCTCTCTCTCTCTCATCCGAATCCTCACTTTCCCATCCGACCAATCGGAGAAAGAAGAGGGGCTGTACATCCCCGCAGTGTTAAAGCCACGTCAAGTTCTGGGAGTAATAACATGTCAACTATGCACGACTTATCATCTTAATTGCTGGAAGGCAATCGTGATCTAATCGGCTGTTGTATCTTTCCTCCTCCTCCTCCTCCTCCTCCTCCTCCTCCTCCTCCTCCTCCTCCTCCTCCTCCCCCTCCTCCTCCCTCCAACTTTCAGGTTCTGCCGAGTTCCACACCACATCGCAAAATACCAACTTGGCATCCAGTACGATTTTAAACAAGTGGATGTAACTTAAACTGATAATATTTACTACCCACAATCCATGAAAACAATAAACGTGCAAAGCAAGTACACCATAAAAAAACATCACGTTTTATTATCCAGTATGTTTAAAAAGACCCCGCAAACAATTCTTTATAAAGTACACGCGCATACAAATGAACGGACCGGAAAACACTCCAGCATATCCAAGTCCGCGGCTTTCAGCGGGAACTGCATATAAATAGGACTATTACAACGCCCAATGCACAACGCTCAGGAATATTGCTCCGATATCACACTTCTGACTGCGTATTGTCACATAATATATTGCGAAGTTATTTTTCGCTGACGGCGCAGTATTCGCCTCCGAAATTTTCCGCCCGGTGCTATGAGAGAGAGAGAGAGAGAGAGAGAGAGAGAGAGAGAGAGAGAGAGAGAGAGAGACTCCATTACTGGCGAGAAAATACCCGCATAATACTCTGAACTTCCCATGATCAGAACTCTGGCGAATATTTGGCCTCGACCCCACTAAGCGCTTACTGCAGGACAGGATTGATTTATTTACGCTCTCTGGCGCCGCAACCACCATGGCTGCAGGACAGGATGCAGCCTCATGGGAAGGGAAATGATTTCTCTCTCTCTTTAAACGTCTGTAGATCGTGACTGCCCTGACATGGGGTGCATAATAGTCTGTCATATCGGCGGCATTTCTCCCCCTTTTTTTTTTTTTAATTTGCTTTGTGAAAAGGTGACCTCAGCCATGTATATGTTGTCTTCATCATTTTCTTTTATTCTTTCTTCTCATTTCCTTTTATTCTCTTGTCTTCTCCCAGATGCACGAAACACAGGTTACTGTAGCCTTTAATGTACACGCTATTGTGTGTGTTGACTCTGACACTGCGTGTGAGCGGTTAAGCATTTACTTCAGACAAAAAATGAAAAAAAAAAAAAAATCTTTCACCGTGATAACAACAATTTAGCAAAACCCAAAACGCTGAAAATGGTCCTGTTTTGATTTGATAACACATTATAATTCATGGCGGTATAAGAGTATGATATAACAATGTTAAATGTTTATGGTAGTCATTTATTAGTAAACAAGCATCTATGTATGTATGTATCTAAATATACAATGTACATGAATCAGTCCACAAAAATGACGCATCAACTACATCCGTCGTTAATATAATATTATATACCTGAGAACCCACTACCAAAATAGCCGTGAGCAATTCGCCGCTACGCTACAAAGAGTAAATATCGCATCACCATAAAAAAAGAATGAAATAAAAATGAAACTGATATCACTCTACATGATGGACCAACTCTCTGGGATGTGAGGTAATAATGACACAAAATTATAGCCTCCAGACAAAATGATGAAGATGAGCTTCAATAAAGTTCGCACAGATGAATCTGTGAGACGATAGCTTCTTCGTGAGGTCTTGCCATTAATTTTTCGGAATGTCTATATTTCATGTGTTCTTTATAATGAATACTGGAACGTATACAACGAGCAAAAGTATGATTAAGAGTTAACAGAGATAGTTAAAGTCATGTAAGCATAATGCATATATTTATTTGAACCTATACGAGAGTATTCAGCTAAAATAAAAGGGAATATCTTCTGTAAATACACACTCCCCCTTTCGTGTGTATGTGATATACATACACATACCTGTACACCCTAAGGAAAGCATGGAAATACACACAGACGTGGAGAATTTGTCTAAAACTGAACTAGAAAGCTAACGACACCAAGAATAACAGAACCTCAATAAGGCAGGAAGGTCAGCAAAAAAAGCGAACTTCAAAAATACATTAAATCACTAAATACTGAACGACAGAGAGAGAGAGAGAGAGAGAGAGAGAGAGAGAGAGAGAGAGAGAGAGAGAGAGAGAGAGAGAGCTCCATTAACTCGAAGAACCGAAACCGTAGAAACCTATAGCCACGCTTTACCCCGGTTACACATCATATCCAATCATCATTATCGCCTCCATCAAATTTGTGTGACCACGGGGCATCGTGGGGTTGATGTACATAACTGGAGGAGCCCATCTGGGGCAAATGCCCACTGGCCTGGCCATGGTCTAAGAAAGGCCATTGGGCCTGGCTACCCAATCCACGGGGAGATGGGATGGAAGGGGACTGGCAGTGGAAGAGAGAAGGAATTAGGGGGAATGACGAAGGAATAGACAAATGATGACGAAGGAAGAGATTAACTAAATATCCTACAAATTTGATGATGAGGGCAAAGACAGTAGATAGGAGTTATGAAAGTGGTGATGAAGGTCGGGCGAAAATGAAAGATAAATGAATGCAGTGATACGAAGGCGTGATGAAAGAAGAAACAGAGAATTAGCATGATGATAAAGGGACGAAGTACAACGAGAACCGAATGGGGGAGAGGGAAACGAGGAATTAAGCTGATTGCAAAGGAGGGGTAATGGAATCTATCCGACATAAGAGGATGATGCGAAAGAAGAAACAATCAATTAAGACGAAATGCGGGGGACGTAGAAACGGAAAATGAGGTAGGAGTTTGAAAAGGAACATAACAATAAAACAATAAATGAATTTAATGCCCGGCAACTGGTCGCAGTGAGTCTGCAGTGTACAGAAGAAATTTTAAACTGGGGAGGTTCGAGAATGGACATAAAAAATAAATAAAAAAATTAAAAGGGTACGAAGTATGTTCAAGAGTGCGAGTAAAAATATAAAGAACGAAGCCTAAAACACAAAAGGGAAATGAATAAAAAATAAGAGGGGGAAATAATACATTTAAAAGGCGAGAAACGAAAACAAGGTAAGTAAAAGAGTATCAAACGAATGACAATAACGATTTAACGAAAAGAAGACTGGAAAAAAAAGTAATAAAACAAAACGAGACCAAAAGAAGATGATGAGTACGATAAACTGTCGAGCC
>JANJGK010000022.1:18583514-18588514 GCA_039081455.1 Macrobrachium rosenbergii | reverse complement strand
GCAAAGAACCTTAAGTAATGCTACAGTGCACCGCATGAGGTGCACTGTGGCACTACTATAAATTGCGTTAGCCTGATATGGAAAAAAAAAAAAAAGATGGTATACAAATACAAAACCCATTTTACCATCGAATAACTAAAACGGTTCAATTCAGAGAGTGGAGAATAAAAGAGAAATATTTCACCTATGAGTTACAATAATTTGAAGTGTCCTGGCTCCAAACGTCAAAATAAAACCGACTGAAAATCAGCGACCGAAATCAAAGTTTCATTCGCGAGTTCTTCCTAATTTACTACCGGTACGATACGCGTCTCATTTTACCTGTCAGTTATAGTCTACGGCGCGTCTTTCCTGCTCGTCTCCGGTGACAAGTAATTAACACCACATTACCTCGCATCTGACTTTATGGAAGAGGAAGAGGAAGAATGGGGAAAGAAATTAATAGGGTGTAAAGGGGGAAGAGGGAAGTTTCGTCTTACACACACACACACACAGAGAGAGAGAGAGAGAGAGAGAAGAGAGAGAGAGAGAGAGAGAGAGAGAGAGAGAGAGGAGAGAGAGAGAGAGAGAGAGAGAGAGATAGGTTAAATTTTAAAAGCACGGAAAAACAAATTACATCTTACTTCTGATCAATGTATCAACAATTTATATATATATCTATATATATATATATATATATAAATATATATATATATATATATATATATATATATATATATATATATATATATATATTCACACAACAGTATTGTGTATGATGTATGTATGTATGGAAGAGATTCCAAATAAAGCATATTCAAACTGGGAAGACAATATTCCGGATACACAGCAGGAACCTCAGGGATACGAGACAAAACACAATTTAGTAAATTATGAAAAAATTTCTATGATGATTTTAAAACAATAAAAAACACTAATGATCAAGACAGTAACTAAACTAAACACATAGAATATAAAAAATAATGTTTCAATGGTGTCGATATTGTATTAATATCGACACCACTGAAACATTATTTGTTATATTCTATGTGTTTAGTTTAGTTACTGTAAAACTATAATTAAAATGTTAAATATCCAAAACCGAAAATAGGAATAAAACTAAATAAATACAAGCAATCATAACCCCCCAAAAAAATCACATGATAAATACCTCACGGGATTAACATTTAACAGAAAATGGATTTAAAAGTCGACGGAACATAAATCTCTGGCAAGGTCGACACCGTATAACGGAGGAGACACGCATGCGCGCACGCACACACACACACACACACAGGCATTTATGTCTCAATAAAAGTAAATCCTCTCAAACACCTCTCGGGTGGATTACCGAAATAAATCCAACTACTTAAGCCCTTTATCCCCAAACAAATCTGCATTAGGGATTTTTATGCAGACAGTAACTGGGGGTCCCAGAAGGCTCCAGAGGAAGCGGCCTGTCAACCTAAGGAGAGAGAGAGAGAGAGAGAGAGAGAGGAGAGAGAGAGAGAGAGAGAGAGGAGAGAGAGAGAGAGGGCGGCGGCTATTCATTTTTATCATTGAATCGTGTATCTAGATTACGCGCATTGTATTGTCTCACATAAAGAATTTTATTATTATTATTATTATTATTATTATTATTATTATTATTATTATTATTAAAAATCAAGCGTTCACCTTCCATAAAATAATCGAACTATACGTCATCCCGACTAGTTTAAAGAATAAGCGTTCAACTTCCATACTTACGAAATACTCAACCAAGGAATTCTCTGCAACGGCACCCCACAGGGAGAAGGATATCGGGGAGATTTCTTTTCTCTTTTTTTTCTCATTCGCTATTTTCACTTTCGGCTTGTTAGGCCTTAGGCCTAAGGCCTAATCGTCGTTATCAAGGGTAAGAGGTATAATAATGTTAATAAGCTGGCAATATCGCTTGGATAGAGGTTTGTCTTCTCTTCTTCTTCTTCTTCTAATAATAATAATAATAATAATAATAATAATATGAGAGGCAATTGGCAATAAATAATATTACCATTAACACTACTATAACGATTTTTATTTTCATGTAATAATAATAATAATAATAATAATAATAATAATAATAATAATAATAATAATAATAATAATAATGGGACTACTGGCATCAAATAATATTACTTCTACAACCAATATTATTATTATTATTATTATTATTATTATTATTATTATTATTATTATTATTATTATCATCATTAACATTTCGCAAATAAATATGCCTTCCCTAGGCAACTAATGATTAACACCTAAAGAAACCTCTTATGTGACGGTACGCGCCCCCCGAGGAAACAGCCAATAATCGCCGCTAAGGCTTCTTGAATTTCCTCTCTTTTCACGAGGGGCAGGACGATAAGAAAACTCCGAAGAGACGAAACAAGGGTTTGAGGAACTCCCTGAGGAAATGAGGTCTGAGGAGAGAGAGAGAGAGAGAGAGATAGAGAGAGAGAGAGAGAGAGAGAGAGAGAGAGAGAGAGAGAGAGAGAGAGGGAGAGAGAGAGAGTGATATACAACACTGATTTTCCTCGTAAGCGTATATCTCTTCTGCATGTCCATTATATGATTCCCTTGATGAAGTTCTTTTGCCGGATGCAAGGTGGTGGTCAAGATGATGATTGCTGTGAGAGAGAGAGAGAGAGAGAGAGAGAGAGAGAGAGAGAGAGAGAGAGAAGAGAGAGAGAGAGAGAGAGAGAGCAACTGTTTGCGAAGGTGATGGTCATTTGTGCAATACGGTTAAACATGATCGACCGAGTGAATTGGAATCTTGACAGAGAGAGAGAGAGAGAGAGAGAGAGAGAGAGAGAGAGAGAGAGAGAGAGAGAGAGAGACGAGGCTTAAACTCATTTAACAATAACTGACTCGCTTACTACAGCTTAACAGCTCAACGTTTCCGTGAGATACACTGAAAGGTAAGCGAGCGTCTGGATACGCATGCGCGCGCATATCAAACGCTCACGAGTCGACGTCCAATCTTGAGAAAGGTGAACTTTTTTTTTTTTTTTAAGCGAGTATGGAGGATGCACGGTTGGCCCACGTCCAATTTCCCGTTCCGGTATAAATTTGGTAGTTATCGGACACCAGGGAAACTTCTGAGCAGCGCGCGCTAATTGCCTTCAGGATAAAAAAAAAAAAAAAAAAAAAAAAAAGCTCTGAAGATGAGAGATTACTGTTTTATTTTTGATAATAAAAATGGACTGAGCTGTTATATAGGCTTAACCTTAATTATTCTGATTATAACAATGAGACTACGTGGAGGTAATCCAACTGTTCTTAATCTAATGGGAGTTGTTTAATTGCCTGAGAGCAATGTGGAATAAAAATACTAAGAGTTCAATAAATGGACAATAATAACCACGTTTATAAATGAAAGAAAATATCTGTAAAAGTGTATATATATATATATATATAATATATATATATGTATATATATATATATATATATATATATACTATATAAGGCACACATCGAACACACGCGAAGCGGACCAGAAGCGGACCAAAATTCGCGTCCCAAACACGTTGTTGTCGGTTCCCCCTGGCAACCAATGATACTCTCCTCTCTCCGCGCCGTCACATTACACGGCCCGAGTCCCCCGTAACATAAACTCGTTATTGAATCAAATCATTTTGCCGAGTTTGCTAATGAAACGAAATAGGCCCCCACAAAGGAACGGTCCAAATCCCGACTGACGGAATGTGTATACTCTGCATCTAACTAGGGGATCAACGTTCCGTCCTTCGTCCGATTTGGTTGGCAGAATTATGTCACATGAACATGTGCCGAATGCGTTACCTGATGGCTATGACAGAGAGAGAGAGAGAGAGAGAGAGAGAGAGAGAGAGAGAGAGAGAGAGAGAGAGAGAGAGAGAGAGAGAGTTTTCTTATGACAGAAAAATTGCAATTTTGAGATAAGTAGCCTTTTCACATGAATAAAAAGTCAATCATTTTATTATAAAAACCACTAAATTTACATGGAGAGAGAGAGTGAGAGAGAGAGAGAGAGAGAGAGAGAGAGAGAGAGAGAGAGGAGAGAGAGGAGAGAGAGCTGGGATAAAGATATTTCAATTTCAGAGACAGAACCCTGGGATAGATAAAGATCATTCAATTTTAAATCAAAGTATTTTTTAATCTTCCCAACTTCAGCATGATCGAGAGGAATGACCCCGGAAAATAAAGTATTCCTCAATTGCCAACCTCCGTTTCAATCAAACAAGAAGAAAGTACACTCCTTTACACAGTAGATACAACTGGAGGTGTTGTGTGTGTCTGTGCTACAAAGGAATATGGCGGGGTTTAATTGAAAAGCTCATTTACAAACGCCATTCAAAACCCGTCGCTTACGGCGAGCGTATAAGGCCTTGTCGGCGAGTCACTCAATGAATTTGCCTACGGTCTAATTCTTTGGAGTTGTTGGTCGCAATCGCTAGAGAATCGGATCAGCGAGAATTTCGATAATCGGGGATGAGGCTGAGGACACGCCATATTAGCGAATGGAATTGCTTTTAATAAGTCCTTTATGCGCACATCAACCGGAAAATGGAGGAAGAGGGGCGTTTTGGAAATGTGCGTCCGGGTTATAAGCGCTCATTTCATTTTCATTCATAACGTCAATACTTTCGATGCAGCTTCGACTTGGTGTGGTGTGGTCCCATGAATGTGTGTATGTACTAGGTATGTATGTATGTATGTGTATGTATGTATCTATGTATATACGTCATATATACCTGTATATATATACATATTTATATAAATGACTAGTAAGGTGATGGTATTTAGACAATCATATTACGAATATGCTCCTCTATATATATATATATATATATAATATATATATATATATATATATATATATATATATATATATATATATATATATATATATCTTACAGGCTTGTGAAATGTGGGGAGGAAGAAAAACAAGCATGCCCTTAGGCCCTAACACCTTGCTTTGCACCTCAATATCATCTCATCTGAATTTATTTTT
>JANJGK010000022.1:18561720-18580914 GCA_039081455.1 Macrobrachium rosenbergii | reverse complement strand
ATATATATATATATATAAATATATATATATATATGTATATATATATATATATATATGTATATGAATGTATGTATAACTAAATAACGAAAATATGGAACGTGATGAATATATTTAAACGAAGACAAAATCCACGAAGGAAAGAGAAACAGTGGAGTGCTGCAAGGCCTTTCGACTAATGGTCCTTTACTCAGCAGTCTGCTAAGCAAACGCCCTTGCAGCACTACATTGTTTCTCTTTCCTTCGTGGATTTTGTCTTTATTTATGTATATAAATATATATACATGCATACATACATACATACATGCACACACATACGGAATACCCCCTAAAGACCCGAGTTAATGGTCCAGGTACAAAAGGTAAGGCAGGGATCTGTCTCAGCTGCCCTTTGGGTACCTGGTTGCAAGAATCGTGGTTTTACATTGACCTCGTGACAGCCTGATGGATGGAAGGGGATTTCGGGGATTCCGAGTTTTAGATCTTCTGAAGCTTTTCGTTGCGCAGATTAATTGGTTTTCTTCCAGTTGCTTGAAGTGGACATCCCTTTTTAATTTCCCGTAAAAGAACATTGTTGTGCCGGCTTTGTGTGTCGTCCGCACTTTATTCTGTCCGCACTTTCTCTGTCCGCACTTTTTCTGTCCGCCTTCAGATCTTAAAAACTACTGAGGCTAGAGGGCTGCAAATTGGTATGTTGATTGTCCACCCTCCAATCATTAAACATAGCAAATTCGACCCCTCTAGCCTAAGTAGTTTTTATTTTTATTTAAGGTTAAAGTTACCCATAATCGTGGTTCTATCATCGATAGAGGATTGTCCACCACCGGACCGTGGTTTAAGTTTCATGGGCCGCGGCTCATACAGCATTATACGGAGACCACCGAGAGATAGATCTATTTTCGGTGGCGTTATATGCTGTAGCGGCTGTACAGTAAAACTCGATTTTTACTTGTTTTTAGTTTATTCGGTTGTCAAGTAATTCTTTTTACGTTTGTCTTAATGGTTTCAGCCCTGTCGACTTGAATCTTTGTCTCATTGTCACTGCATTTTGGCTCTTTCTTTTGTACTTTAAGAACTTTTCATTCTATTTATATATATATATATATATATATATATATATATATATATATATATATATATATATATATATATATATATATATCACCACAGGTAAAGAAATGAGAGACTGGGTGTAGGGCCTGACCGGTTTCAGCTTTATTTCCAAGCCATTGACATGGTCAGTGGCTTGGAAATAAAGCTGAAACCGACCTGGACCTACTGTATACCCAGTCTCTCATTTTATCTCCTGTGGTGATGTGTGATATAAATATATATATATATATATATATATATAAAAATTATATTATATATATATATATATATATATATATATATATATATATATATATATATATATATATATATATATATATATATATATATATATATATATATATATATATATATATATATATATATATATACTTTATATATTATATATATATAGAGAGAGAGAGAGAGAGAGAGAGAGAGAGGAGAGAGAGAGAGAGAGAGAGAGAGAGAGAGATTCAAGCAATGCCTCGTGACATACGTGGGCGTTTGTATATATGCCCACAGATGTACACACAAATCTCACACGCCCACAGACATATATATATTTTTCACGCTCGATAACTTTGTTAGCGCGACGCGTGACTGACACCAGTCAATCACTCAGTCGATCAGTAAATCAGTCAATTATTCAACGCTTCAGGAAAAAAAATATTTTTTTTGCCGGCAGTGATTGAAGCGTAGTTTAGAAGCAAGATAAAATAGCGAATGGAAAATATTGAATATTGCTCAGGATTATTTGATGCGTTAAATTTGAATACAGTTTTCTGAGAAAGTCAGTTCAAACGGCTCAGTTCAGCCGCGAATTAAAACAAGTAAAAAATGCGCCGAAGTTTCTTCGGCGTAATCGAGTTTTCTGTACAGCCGCTTCGGCGTATAATCAAGGCCACCGAAACTAGAGCTAGCTTTTAGTGGTCTCGGCATTATGCTGTATGAGCCGCGGTCCATGAAACTCAAACCACGGCCCGGTGGCGGCCTATCCTATATCGTTGCCAGAAGCATGATTATGGCTAACTTTAACCTTAAATAAAATAAAAACTCTTGAGGCAAGAGGGCTGCAATTTGGTGTGTTTGATGATTGGAGGGTGGATGATCAACATACCAATTTGCAGCCCTATAGCCTCGGCAGTTTTGAAGATCTGAGGGCGGACAGGAAAAGTGCGGACGGACAGTCAAAGCCGGCACAATAGTTTTCTTTTACAGAAAACTAAAGATAACGGGTAGGATCTTGAACTTCCGTGACTTCATATTAGCGTCTCTTGACTCGTGTGCTTGCGTGTGCTTGTACGTGAGTATGTCCGTTAGTCTTGCTTTGATGGCACGCAGTAAATAAAGCGGTAATTTAAAAGTATGATTATAATGAATGGAAATTAGATATCTGTAATTATGCAAATATCAGCGTAGAAACCAGAACGCATTCGCCTCTCGTTATCTTCCTATCAGTCATTTTGTTTTTAAAATCCATTGCTTTTTAGTATCATACTTGATACTTAAATATATATATATATATATATATATATATATATATATATATATATATACATATATATACTGTATATATATAATATATATATACTCGTATGTATATATATATAATATATATATATATATATATATATATATATATATATATATATATATATATATATATATAGTTACGTATCAGGTATGATACTAAAAAGGAATGATATATATATATATATATATATATATATATATATATATATATATATATATATATATATATATAATTTTTTTATTTCGTTGTTTCAATGATATAAGAGTTACGCCTTTTTTCCTCAACTCAAGTCAGATTCTGCAAGACTTTCTGAATTACACATTTGGCTTGACTGATTAAGGCCGCCTTGCCAGTCTAATTAAAATTTTTGTATGAGGATGAGTCTGACAGGTCGATGTAACTAACATGTTTCCTGAATTTGAAACTCGAGTCCATTCCATGGCTGAAATAAATACTCGTACGAGCAATATCTTATTACCCTGATTGATTAGGGCAGTGTTGTCAGTAGATTAAAATGTTTTTTTTTTTCGTTTTCTGTAAAGAAGAGTATTGTGCTGGCTTTGTCTGTCCGTCCGCACTTTTTCTGTCCGCGGTTTTTTCTGTCCGCACTTTTTGTATCGGCCCTCAGATATTAAAATCTACTGAGGCTAGAGGACTGCAAATTGGTATGTTGATCATCCACCCTCCAATCATCAAATGTACCAAATTGCAGCCCTCTAGCCACCTCAGTAGTTTTCGTTTTATTTACGGTTAAAGTTAGCCATGATCGTGCGTCTGGCAACGATATATAATAGGCCACCACCGGGCCATGGTTAGAGTTCCATGGGCCGCGGCTCATACAGCATTATACCGAGACCACCGAAAGATAGGTCTATTTTCGGTGGCCTTAATTATGCGCTGTAGCGGCTGTACAGAAAAACTCGATTGCGCTGAAGAAACTTCGGCTTATTTTTCTTGTTTTTTTTTACGAAATGAATGAATAAGTCTGTGACCTCAACAGATTAAAATTATTTATTTTTCTTTTCGAAATGAATGATTCGACCAGCGCTATCAATAGATTAGAATTTTTATTTTTTCTAAATGAGTGATCAGGTCAGTGCTATCTACATATTAAAATTATTTATTTTGTTAAATAAATGAGATATTTCGCTTACCCAACATATTTTCTGAACTTGGAGCGAAAGATAATTTCGTCATAGAGATGACAAGGAATAATCAACTTTCTTTTTTTTATAGTTTGCCGATAATTACAAACCAAAAGGTCCTGTAATCTAAGCGATTATTTTTTTTTAGGGATTTCGTAATCGAGTTTCGAATTCAGCGATTATTCTTGATTGTTAGAAATAAGTTGTTGTAAAAATATGAAGATTGGGACGGGAGGAAGAAGTCATTTAATATTTACAGTGTAAGATAAGTTTATACATATATATATAATATATGTATATATACGAGTATATATATATTATATATATATATATATATATATATATATATATATATATATATATATATATATATATATATGTATATACTGTATATATATATATATATATATATATATATATATACATATATATATATATATATATATATATATATATATATATATATATATATATATATATATATATATATATAAAGCTGGCTTTAATTCCTTAGAAACATCATATAAGTTCTCGCCTTACCGATAATAGACCTTATCACAATTCATTTGATAAAAAACGGAGCTAATTCACAAATTCAACACTAAATTAAGAACACCCCCTACCTCCACTCCTCCCCCCTCCCCCCGCGAAAAAAAAAGAAATACCCAGCATGCCCGCGGAATCAATGACTGCCCCGCGAAAGGGTAAATAACACGACTTGTAATTATCGTAAATTACAAAGACTCTTTCTAACGTCCTGTAATTTCCGCCATGAAGTTTTTTCTTTCGCTTGAAACTTCGTGATATGAAAATATTCTATTTATTTTGAATGAAAAATGACGTGATTTTGTTGATGATGGCAGTGACCTGACCAGTCATTATACTGATATTCAGCTCAGGTCATCGTACAATTTACCTCTTCATTGTTGACGTGAATGCGGACGTGCGTAATTTTCTCTCTCTCTCTCTCTCTCTCTCTCTCTCTCTCTCTCTCTCTCTCTCTCTCTCTCTCTCTCTCTCTCTCTTTATATATATATACATATATATATATATACATATATATATGTATATATATATATTATATATATATATATATATATATATATATATATATATATATATATATATATATATATATATATATATATATATATATATATATATATATATATATATATATATATATATATATATATATATATATATATATACACACACACACATGGTGAAACTACGACCTGAATATGGACTGTTTCTCGTCACCCGCAGAGATAAGAAGATTGACGACCCGTTATAGGAAAAGTCAGGAGAGGATTGGGATGGAAGGAAGAGAACGGGATGAGACAAAATCCATTTCCTTTTCTCTTTGCTTCTTTCTATAATGGTGAATTGACAGGTGGCAGGATAGGATGACATACACACAAACACACAGACACAAACGCACTTACACACACAAACGCACACACACACAGGCGTCTCGCCAAGAAACATCTACTTTTCTGTCAATGTTTTATGGTGGGTATTATGATGAATTATATGACTCTCTTTTTGTTCGTTATCATTCAAATGTTTTTTAACATAGGAATGTTTGTTAGTATTCAAATATTTTCAACTTTCAAGTGTTTTTTTAACATACAGATGTTTTTAACATACAAGTGTTTGTTAACGTACAAATGATTTTCAACAGACGAATGTCTTTTTAGCATACAAGTGTATTCTAACATACAAATGTTTTTAACATTCAAATGTTTTTAACATTAAAATGTTTGTTAACATTCAAATGTTTTTAACATACACATGTTTATTAACATTCAGATGTTACTTAACGTACAAGTGTTTTTTTAACATTCAGATGTTTTTAACGTACAAGTGTTTTTTAACATTGAGATGCTTTTTAACATAAAAATATTTTTCAACATTCAAATGTTTGTTAAAATTCATATGTTTTTAACATATGTTTCTTAAACATTCAGATGTTTTTTAAAGTACAAGTGTTTTTTAACATTCAAATGCTTTTTAACGTACAAGTGTTTTTTAACATTGAGATGCTTTTTAACATACAAATATTTTTTAACATTCAAATGTTTGTTAAAATTCATATGTTTTTAACATATATTTCTTAAACATTCAAATGTTTTTTAACATACAAATGTTTTTAGCATACAAATGTTTATTACCACACAAATGTTTTTTTAACATACAATTGTTAGTTAATGTACAAATGAACATATTTGCAAATGTTAAATGAGGAAAATTTATTCAGTATGTAGGATGGATGGAAATAGTGAGTAATATTAATCAACAGTGATCTCTAGCACCTGGCATTATTAAATGGTGAAATAAAGACCAAATATAAATAAAGTAAAAAGAATGATGAGCAAATAAATTTTTTTTGTAAGGAAAATAAAACTCACAAAGACAAAAGCTAAAATTTCTTGAACAAATAAACGATTAAAAGGATTTTTTAAAACAAAAATTAGGTATTTTAATAATTTAAATCCGTTCAAGGCTATTTGCAAGAACTGATCATTAAAGAAAAGTGAATTTGGTAAAGCTTCGGTTATAATTACGATGAGGACCAAATGCCCAGCTTGTATACCCCGTAGGGGGTATTGAGTGCACCTCATGCGGTGCACTGTAGGGTTTACTTAAGGTTCTTTGCAGCAACCCCTTACATTCCTTTTGCTGCATCTCCTGTCATATTCTCTTCCTTCCATCTTACTTTCCACCCTCTGCTAACAGTTGTTTCATAGTACAAATGCGAGGTGTTCCTCCTGTTACACCTCTAAAACCTTTTACTGTCAATTTCCGTTTCAACATTGAATGACCTCATAGGTCCCAGCGCTTGGCCTTTGGCCTAAATTCTATATTCTATTCTATTATAAAGCGAAAGACATCCACAGTAAGCAGTTGCATTTATGTCTCAGGGTCACCTTCCTCAAAATCCGTAAAAGGAAACTTTAAAATGCCTTTTGGAATCTGTCAATAAACATCCTTCCGAAGTAATGTCTTCTGGATCACATTTCCCATAATCGCCTTTATTCAAGATCATCCTCGTTCTTATTTTCCGAGGAAATCCCTCTGTGACTGATGGTTGCCTGCGAGGCCGGCCTTTGGAGCCATCTGGCGTCTTCGAGAGGATCAAGGAACAGAGTTGGCAGTGATGTATTTTATGTCAAATTTTAGGTCACCTCAGGTCAGTTACCGTTTGAGACGGAAAATCGAAAGTAATATCTGTCTATATTTCAAAGGGGGATTTAAATGTGATGTTAAATTTGATGGGAAGAATTGTATTGATGTGAAACAAGAGTTGGTACTCTTTGTCATGACTTGTATTGATGTGAAACAAGAGTTGGTACTCTTTGTCATGACTTGATAACGGGAAGAAATGCCTGCAGATACTTATGTGATAACCTTTGGGTTTGATGTGGAATGTAAAGAATGCCTCTTAAATGCGAAGTAAGGGTCTTTTAGAATTTAGTGGCCTATGGGAAAGGCAACCCTTGGTCCTCTCTCGCCCAGGGCCGTTAGAAATATGAAGGAAATTAAGAAAAAACAGTAGGACTGAATCCCGAGGTAAGAGCCGGAATCCTCTCATAAAGTGAACAATTGGATTAGAAACAAAATAAATGCGTCCAGCGGAAAAATCACTTGATATATTTCATACACGAGAAAATGTATGTGCGAAGGAATTATTCATGAATAAAGCGAGCGAGTGTTGCATGAGTAAAATGACAGAATTCAATGGAAATCATGGAGAAAGTGTCACCTGAAAAAGCAGACGTTGGAAAAAGCTTTCGCCAAAAAATTTATGTTTTATATTTGCTCAGAATAATAACACTAATGAATTACCAATGGAAAACTCTCTCAAGATTTTTCCTCACAATTAATTAGGTAAATTAGTGTCGGGTCAAGTAATATCAATTTAAAAGCATATTGTTACCGGAAATTTGAAATGAAGTGACTGGCATTTATAAACTTTTTATGATTTTTATATCGAAACACACATACACACAAACGCATACACACGTGTGTATATATATAGGCTATATATATATATAATATATATATATATATATATATATATATATATATATATCTATAATAAAATCCGAGTGGATCCTGTTTGTCCGTCCCGGGTGGGGGCGGGGTAGGTAGGAGGCTCCCAAGAAAATGAAAGACAGTATATATACATACACATGCGCATATATACTGTACATATATACATACGCACATACATTCACCACAGATCATACACACATATACATATATATATATATATATATATATATATATATATATATATATATATATATATATATATATATATATATATATATATATATATATATATATATATATATTGTATATATGTGTATGTATGATTATTGAATTTACACACATCCTGCACTGCATGTATATTTAAACACACAATGGAGGAACTCGAGAAATAAAAACGCGGAAAATATTCACATTGAGCCCGAGGCATCCGGCATAATGGCGGACCCACCGCCGCTACGTTTTTGA
This sequence comes from Macrobrachium rosenbergii, assembly GCA_039081455.1. NCBI lineage: Eukaryota > Metazoa > Arthropoda > Malacostraca > Decapoda > Palaemonidae > Macrobrachium > Macrobrachium rosenbergii. The sequence continues at coordinate 18,572,616 of JANJGK010000022.1, read as the reverse complement.
AAGACACAGAGCGCGTTCTTTGGACCAACATCAAAGACTCGTCTTTTTATGTATAATGAAAGGCGCCGGATATCCAGAGAGGGGGGACCACATTCACGAATTTTCCAGCTCTCCGAGAAGTGGCTGCGAGACCCCGGCGTCGCTTATCGGAGGAGCCGAGTCTTATCGGAAAGGTAAAATTGAGGCTAAGGTTGACACACCTTTAATTAGCGAGTGAGGAGGACAGGTGTCAAAGTGACTCGCTTCTATTTTTTACTCTGGGACTGATATGAATGCCATTTTCAGCGCCGTTGTGAGGTTTAGTTTTTTTTTTTTTTTTGATGCCGCCTTTCCCCGTTTTGTGAAGGGTTCGAGATTTAATTCATGGGTTTAGAATTCATCTTTGTGGGTGAATTTTTCTCTCGCTTGAATAAAGAGTTGACGCTGTCCTACTGAAACCCATTCGGTTGGGAGAAGAAGGAATGGTGGTATATATATATACATATGTATATATATACATTCATGTATATATGAGTATATTGTATGTATACTTACATATGTATATATACATGTATATATATGTGTATATATGTATATAAATGATATAATATATATATATATATATATATATATATATATATATATATACATGATATGTGTACATATATTTACACACACACATATATATATATATATAATTTTATATATATATATATATATATATATATATATATATATATATATATATATATATATACTGTATATATATATATATTGTTTTTGTACATTTTATATTTTACTTGTAAAGTCGATAATCCCATTTAAATGAGTGCCTTGCCTTTCTCCTTATTACGTGAAACAATAACTACTTTATATTTCAGGCACAATATTCCTTATCTTTACTATCATAACAGTTGTTTCATAGTGCAACTGCGAGGTTTTCCTCCTGTTACACCTTTCAAAGCTTTTTACTCCCAATTACCCTTTCAGCGCTGAATGACCTCCCCTTGACCTTTGACCTAAATTACATGTTCCATTCCTACTCGGAGAATTAGGTATATGGATAAAGATTGATTATTATGCAGTGGGATATTTTTAAAATTTCAAAATAATTTCTGCCGGCTGAGAATATCTTGGCATCCCCCGAGACGCCACGAATCTTCAGAGGAAACTGGTCAATTTCCAGTTATTTTTAGTTGTTAAGGAAATTTTCGAGTTTTTGGTTGGAAGTCTCATGTTTTGTACATTTTTTTTTTCATGCACAGGCCGACGGCGCGGGCATCCTAAGGCCTCAGTCTACCTCAAGGGCTGATGGAGAGAAGAACAGAAGGTGGGAAGGACTTTTGAATAATGGAGGTAAAAAGACAGATATGTTTCTACCCCCTGCCAATGCATTTGGCTCAGATGACTGAGAGAAAGGTAGGTGTGAATTTATTTTAAGATATTATTTTAGAATTAACTACAAGTCTTTCTGTTTTAAAACTGTTTTCCTTCGGCACTTGAAGAATAACGATGCAAGCAAACGAACGCAAGCAGAGAACGCTCCCGAAAGAGACGAGAATGATGAAAGCCATCAAATAAAACGGAACATTTTGCAGTGTTTAATGCTCCTCTGAGGAGCAATTGGCGCACTCATTATTGCAGAACGAGAGAGAGAGAGAGAGAGAGAGAGAGAGAGAGAGAGAGAGAGAGAGAGAGAGAGAGAGAGAGAGAAAACATTCTCCCTAAATTGACTATTAAGAGTATTAGAGGTCGTAACCACAACAAATGAAGGAATTCGAACGAGTTTTTCCCCTCGAAGGACACGAGAAAAGAATGCTTTTCTCTTCCGTGTCTGTGGGCGCGAGTGCTTTTGCTGGAAAAAGCCAATATTTAGTCGCTCTTAAGGACCTGATTAGCCTAGACTTATTGAAAAGAATATGAGTTAGGAAATAAGCAAAGTCTGTGTCCTAATCTTGACTAGACTTAGGGAATAAGTAAAGTCTTAGACAGTCTGTGGACCTAATTGGCGTAGACTTATTGAGAAGAATATGAGTTAGGAAATAAGTAAAGTCTTAGACAATCTATGGGCCTACTGTAATCTAGACTAGACTTAGAAAATAAGAAAAGTCTAAGCAAAGTCTTAGACAGTCTATGGACCTAATTAGCCTAGACTTGTTGAGAAGAATATGAGTTAGGAAATAAGTAAAGTCTCAGACAGTTTGTGGACTTGATCTAGCCTAGACTTAATGAGAGAAATATGAGTTAGGAAATAGGTAGAAGTCTGACAGCCTGTGGACCTAATCTAGACTAGACTTAGGAAATAAGCAAAGTCTTAGACAGTCTGTGGACCTAATGAGAGAAATATGAGTTAGGAAATAGGTAGAAGGCTTAGACAGTCTGTAAACGTAATCTGGCCTAGACTTATTGTGAAGAATATGAGTTAGGAAATAAGTAAAGTCTTAGACAGTCTATGGACGTAATCTGGCCTAGGTCTATCAAGACACGAGAGAGAGAGAGAGAGAGAGAGAGAGAGAGAGAGAGAGAGAGAGAGAGAGAGAGAGAGAGAGAGAGAGAGAGAGAGGAAGGTACATGCCCCTGGCCAAACGTAAGCAAAGTAACAACCTAACCTTGAGTTTTCTGAAAGGGAAATATGAGTGTTGGATATAGGCATAAGCCTAAGGCCTACCTCTGAGTAGACTTAATGACCTAATTTAGGCAAGAAGGACGAGGTGGAAGCCATCAATCGACAGTTTAGGCAGTCTAATAACCTAATTCAGCATAGGCCTATTGTAAAAAAAAAGAAAGGAATAAGGAAGAATCAAAATAAGTCGAAGCCTAATCTTACCTAGGCCTAATGAAAAAGCAGAAAAGAGAAAGGAAGGAAGGAGTAAGTATAACTTCCAATGGAATGATACGGGTGTCTCTTGGAGGGTGAGGGAATACAGAAGCCGGGGAGATTTCCGCAGCTTGACGGTATAGAGAAAGATGCAGACATCGCGGATTGCTCACTAGTGAGTGTCGGCAGTGGTGGCCTGTCGGGTGTCACGTTGATATTTGTTCTTGCTGACATTCAGGGTATTATTATTATTATTATTAATTATTATTATTATTATTATTATTATTATTATTGAGAAATAGGAAACGACGGGTTCTGTAAAGAAGAGGTACATTATATTTTTCCTTTTCTATAAACCATTTGCAGATAATAATAATAATAATAATAATAATAATAATAATAATAATAATAACTTATTATTATTATTATTATTATTATTATTATTATTATTATTATTATTATTATTATTATAGTAAAAAGATGAAAACATTAATAACAATACAGACATCATATTCGTTTTTCTCGTCTGTTGATGATGATGATGATGATGATTATTATTATCATTATATTATTATCATTATCAGCATCATAGTAAAAAGATGAAAACGTTAATGACAATACATATATCATATTCGTTTTTCTCGTCTGTTAATATGATGATAATGATTTTTTGTAACAAAATTACAACTTTTTATAACAAAATTTTATAACAAAATAAATTTTTTTAAAAACAAAATTGCCTTTTTATTTTGCAGGCAAATAAACATGTGTAGGCGTATTCCCTGTCTGAATTTCACTTATATGTCGCTACAATATATATATATATATATATATATATATATATATATATATATATATTATATATATATATATATATATATTTATATTATATATATATATATATATATATATATTATATATATTTATATATATATATATATATATATATATATATATATATACATATATATATATATATATATATATATATATATATATATATATATATATATATATATATATATATATATGATATATCTCAAAAGTAATAAAAGATTTCATACCTTATTGTGAAAAACCACCAAAGTAATAAAACATTTAAAAAAAAAAAGAGGAATATTTCATCTTTGCCTCAATCCCAGAGTACGTTAATCAAATTGCAAACTTTTGTCACGCGTCCAGGCTAGACAGTTTAAAAAGGTCTCTCTCTCTCTCTCTCTCTCTCTCTCTCTCTCTCTCTCTCTCTCTCTCTCTCTCTCTCTCTCTCTCTCAGGTGACGGAAAAAAATCTTCAAAGCGAGTTATCCAACTTCAAAGATATTTCTCTATTTTTTTTTCTTTCCGTAAAGCGCCTCCCATTATGAACACCGCTGCGTGTTCTTTTTCAATAGTAGATGTATTAATTATGATCTTTTCGTGAAGGAGAAATGAATCTTTTTGGGCTCTCTCCATTATCATTGGTAGATGCAACCTTTTTTATATAATAGTGTGATTCATGGCGTTATCTTTTTTATAATGTAAATGAAATGTTAAAATGATTAGAATATTACATTATATGTATTAGTTTTCTGTAAAAAGAAACTATTGTGCCGGCTTTGTTTGTCCGTCCTCACTTTATTCGGTCCGCACTTTTTCTGTCACACTTTTTTCTGTCCGTACTTTTTCTGTCCGCCCTCAGATCTTAAAACTACTGAGGCTGGAGGGCAGTAAATTAGTATGTTGATCATCCACCCTCCAATCATCAAACATAGCAAATTGCAGCCCTCTATCCCCAGTAGTTTTTATTTTATTTAAGGTTAAAGTTAGCCATAATCGTGTTTCTAGGAGCGATATAGGATAGGCCGCCACCGGGCCGTGGTTAAAGTTTCATGGGCGGCGGCTCATACAGCATTATACTGAGACCACCAAAAGATAGATCTATTTTCGGCGACCTGATTATATAAACGCTCTAGCGGCTGTACAGAAAACTCGATCTTCGGCGCGTTTTTTGCTTGTATTTCCCATGACCTTCTATTACCACTTACTAATAAACACCACATTCCTTGGAAGCTTGAATTTCAAGCCAGTGGCCCCAGTGGTGGCTTGTTCCATACGAATAAGGTTCATCTTCTGAATAATTCCGAAGAGTGAATTTACGATCGAAAATATTCACACCGGAAAAAGGCAAATAACCAAATAGCGTCTTTTGTCATAGTTTATACTCGTACCCAACCGGGCACGGGTACCGGAAGCAGCTCCGCCACGCACAGAAGCAGTAATTAAACGAAAGCCCGACCGGGCATCCATGAATTACGTGATTGAAAGCTGACAGCTGCCAGGGTGAAAGTGAAAATTATTTCCTGTAAACTGCCTGGAGGGAAACTCGAGTAACGTGGAAGATGGATGGCATTATGTATATGTGTGTATGTATATATATGTGTTTGTATGTGTGTGTATGTATGTATGTATGTATGTGATGTTCATACACACACACATAAATGTATACATATATGCGGAAGAGGAAAAGATTCACAAAACTTAAACGTGATATAAGATTAACAGGTTTGTTGGAAAAGTACCGATTACTTTATCGTGTAATTGTTACACATTTCCAGATGTGGGAACCGGCATTTATATATATATATATATATATATATATATATATATATATATATATATATATATATATATATATATATATATATATATATAAATATCTGACTCACATCAGGATCGAACCCAGGTCTTCCAAATGTAAGACCAGAGCGCTGCCAACCAGGCCGCACAAGTCATAAGAGAAGTTGGAACCTGAGTACAACCGTTCCCGAGGAATTACCTGGGCAGGTTAACTGCTTGCATACCAGTGTGTTCCACACGTAATTGTGTGTTAATATTTTTATATATATATATATGTATATATATTTTAAATTATATATATACATATATATATTTATATGTTTGTGTGTGCGCGCCGCCATTATGACTGGTTAAATATTTAGGCTCTGGGGTTAAATAAGACAAAGTAACAAAACAAGAGACCAGGTTCCTTAGCCGGAGTACTGAGAGACATTCTTCTGCATAACTTGAATGAGTTTGGCCTGTGCAGATTATTCCTGGAACAGCTATTTTGGGGACAGTGAAGTTCTTATTCATTTTTTTTTTTTTTTTTGCTTTTCCGCGATGAATTATAAAGGAGGAAGGAAAAAAACTTCGCAGGTTTTATTAAAATATTCTGTCTCTTTTTTTTTTTTGCATAAAGTATGTGCGAGATTTTTATTGGTTTATTATTCATGACGTGCATTTGTTCATTAATTTTTCAGATGTGGCAAACTTTTTATATACTGCAAAACTGTTTCGAGGAAAAACACAGAAAATTTTTCAAACATTTATTTTGCTTCTTGATTATATTAAAATATTTTTTTCTGAAATAAATGTGATGCTAATTACTTCAGATATGTGATTTTAGTGTAACCTGACAAGATTCACACGCATGTATATATATATATATATACACCATATGTGTGTATGTATACGTATGTATGTATCACTTACGCACGTGTAACTTTTTATATTAACAAATATTAAACCTTAAATACCTTTTAATTGATTTCATAATAGCTTGGGAATAGAAGTATATATATATATATATATATATATATATATATATATATATATATATATATATATGTATATATACATATATTTTATATATATATATATATATATATATATATATATATATATATATATATATATATATATGAGTGTGTGTGTGTGTGTGTGTGTGTGTATCCAACTCGGAACAGCTGAATAAACCCCACCAAGGGCTTCGTTCTTTTCGTTGATATTTGGAATCGAGTTGGCTCTCCGTATAACAGCTAAAAAAAAAAATGAGATCTGAACGATTACGTTGTAAGAATTCTCGCATTTTATTTCCGAGAGACCGATCGTCGGCTTTCCCTTGTCTCTCATTAACAAGTTTCTTTGGTTTTTTTTTTACCACTTTCGCTAATCGTGGGTATTCTCTCTCTCTCTCTCTCTCTCTCTCTCTCTCTCTCTCTCTCTCTCTCTCGTTAATGCATTTTCTTCGTTTCTTTTCAGACACCTCTGCTATTTCTCTCTCTCTCTCTCTCTCTCTCTCTCTCTCTCTCTCTCTCTCTCTCTCTCTCTGTTCAACCACCTCCGCTTTCTCTCTCCCTCTCTCTCCCTCTGTTCAACCACCTCGCTTTCTCTCTCTCCCTCTCTCTCCCTCTGTTCAACCACCTCCGCTAATACTCTCTCTCTCCCTCCCTTTCTCTCTCTCCCTCCCTTTCTCTCTCTCTCTCTCTCTCTCTCTCTCTCTCTCTCTCTCTCTCTCTCTCTCATTAACACACTTTTCTAGCGCACCTGTCTTCGTTTCTTTCGACCACTCCTGTTAATGGTTTATATATCTTTCTCTTTCTCTCTCTCTCTCTCTCTCTCTCTCTCTCTCTCTCTCTCTATTTTTCTTTTTTTTTTTTTTTTTTTTTTTGGTCTTACCAGATCTCCTATTGCCCGCTTTCCTCTTCTTTATTTTCCGAGAATTTACTGGACGTCTGCGGCTTTGCCCGAAGTTTATTCCTCCACGAGTGTCGTATTTATCTTTAAACTGAAATTGTTTCTGTTTATATCCGCCCGAACGGAGCGTTTTCAAAAAAAATTTTTTTTTCCTTCCGCTTAATTCGGTAAGGATGGGTTGTCCTTTTTTTTTTTTTTCCTTTTTTTAAAGGTTTATTTTACTTTTTTTTTTTTTACCTTCTGCTCGTATCTTCTCGCAGAGTTTAAAATCCGTGGCGGCAGATTAATCAGTTGCTATCTTCTTTCTTTGTATTGCCTTGTTTCCTTGTGTGTTTGTGCTTGTCAGTGTGTGTTTGTGTGTCCGTGCATGCGTTTGTGCTTGCTTGCATGTATGCTGATTTATGTGGATTATTATTATTATTATTATTATTTTTATTATTATTATTATTATTATTATTATTATTATTATATTATTATTATTATTATTATTATTATTATTATTATTATTCAGAAGAATGAACCCTATTCACATGGAACAAGCCCACCACAGGGACCGCTGACTTGAAATTCAAGCTGCTAAAGAATATTATGGTGTTCATCAGAAGAATAACAGTAGGTAATGGGACATAAAGTAGAGAGGGATTAATTATATATATATATATATATATATATATATATATATATATATATATATATATATATATATATATATATATATTTATATATATGCATGCATGCATGCATACGTACAAAGAGAAGCAGGCATCCACAGAGCGAAAGCACAAAGAGAGAAGACGCATCACGCGGCTTTAATCTTCTCTCTTCGCAAACACCACAATGGCAGCGGAGACGAAAGTTGCCTTAGGGGCAGAAGAAAGCCACCCTAGGGAAATCTCTCACGAAAGCAAAACACGCACGCACACACACACACACGCACACACACGCGTAACACAACAGATTCGCGGCCTGGAAAAAGCTGACCAGGGGAGAGAGGAAATAATGGGAAAAGAAATATAATGACTGGAGGTAACACTTTTCGGGCGAGGGATGACGATAATGGACGCCGAGGCCTCGGAGAGGGAATTGGTGCGGGGTGTGAGGTACATGACAGTTTCGTCTTCGCGAGGTATTGGAGGGTTGAAAGACGAAAAAAGGAAGGGAGGTTCTTTTCCAGTTTCTGTTCCCTGCGGTGGTGTTTTTTTTTTTTTGTTTTTATTTTTATAGTAGGAGATATTTTTGTGATGTATAGTAACCGGTGATATTGCAGTTGTTTAATTTGGAGTATAACATTGTTCTAAATACATAATAATAATAATAATAATAATAATAATAATAATAATAATATATACATACATACATACATACATACATACATACATACATATGATCCCGCAAGGAGGTAGTGCCGTCAGTGAACCTCGTGCAGTGCGCTGTAGGCATTACTTAAGGTTCTTTGCAGCGTGCCTTCGGCCCCTAGCTGAAACCCCTTTCAATCCTTTTACTGTACCTCCGTTCATATTCTCTTCCTTCCATCTTACTTCCCACCCTCTCGTAAGAATTGATTCATAGTGCACCTGCTTTGAGGCTTTCCTCCCTGTTACACCTTTTAAACTTTTATTGTCAGTTTCCGTTTCAGCGCTGAATGACCTCATAGGTCCCAGTGCGTAACCTTTGGCCTAAATTGTATGTTCAATTCAATTCAATTCAATTCAATACATAAAACTTACATACATACATATGATCGTGTGTTTTCATGTGTGCAACTTCGAACGCGAGCCAGGGGTAAACATGATCACGCTTTGACGAAAATTTTCCCTGAGAGCGAGAAGAGACGTAATGAGGCCAATATTCACGAGAGTCGATAAACAGATTTGAGGAAATCTAATTTATTTGTTCAGACCGAATCGTCGGGAGGGTCTTGAGAGGAAATGCATTCTTGAGGCGTCAGTTCCATTATTCTGTCTTTCTAGCGAGAGAGGTACGTAATTTAGCTATTGGCGGTCTCTCTCTCTCTCTCTCTCTCTCTCTCTCTCTCTCTCGCTCTTCTCTCTCTTCTCTCTCTCTCTCTCTCTCTCTCTCTCTCTCTCTTCTCTCTCTCTCTCTCTCTCTTCCCCCCCCCTCATATCCTTGTGATCCGCTACTGTAGTAATTGATCTTTGTCGATGTACACCTTCTAAAGGTATTGTATTTTCAATTTCTCTCTCTCTCTCTCTCTCTCTCTCTCTCTCTCTCTCTCTCTCTCTCTCTCTCTCTCTCTCTCTCTCTCTCCGTTGCCCTTTCGATGAGGAAAGCCTTCATTTATCATCATTCATTCGAACGAGGAGGCGAGACGGAGAAGGAGATTCCTCTCTCTCTCTCTCTCTCTCTCTCTCTCTCTCTCTCTCTCTCTCTCTCTCTCTCTCTCTCTCTCTCTCACATGGAGTTTTCGAATGATGGACCCTTCATCGTTCGGTTGTAATTTAGGGATGGTGCTAAATTCTTGTCATTTACTTTTGATAACAGTTTTATAAAAGTTGAAATGGCCCCACCGAAAATTAACATTTTTCGTGGCTTTAACAGATCATGAGCTGCTATTTACAAAATAGCTGTGATTTTATTATTTATACAATGTAGTTTTTATTATATTTATTATTATTATTATTATTATTATTATTATTATTATTATTATTATTATTATTATTATTATTATTATTCGTGGCTTTAACAGAACATAAGGTACAATTTGCAAGAAAGTTGTGATTTCATTATATTATTATTATTATTATTATTATTATTATTATTATTATTATTATTATTATTATTATTATTATTATTTTTGTTGTTGTTTTTCTTTCTTTGGCAGACCATGCTGGCCTACATTTGTTACATTATTATTATTATTATTATTATTATTATTATTATTATTATTATTGTTTCTTGGTTAGACCATGCTGGCCTACATTTGTCACAATATTATTATTATTATTATTATTATTATTATTATTATTATTATTATTATTATTATTATTTATTTTTTTTATTATTTATTTTTTTTATTATTTATTTTTTTGGGCAGGCCATGCTTGCCTACATATGTGACTACCTGGTGAAAGGAACACCAAGCATTCAGCAACATCCTCGCTGTACGAGAAGTTTCCATCAGATCAAGGTAGGTTCCCACTCAAGTTCTGTTTCACAAAATCATTACTGCAGTCGAGTTCTGCTGGGATTCTATTTAGGTAATTCCCCGCCACGATTACATTAGCAAATTTTATTATTACATTTTTTTTAAGGTAAACATCCCACTGTAAATCTTTTCCGCTGTCGGGAACCACTCGCTTTTAGAACGAATCTCAGGGGTATCTGATAACAGGGGCCTGTGCGGTTGGAAATTGAGTATTTTTGGGAAGGGGGAAAAGGTGCTGGAAACGTGTGGAATGTAACAAAAATAACACACACACACACACACACACACACACACACACACATATATATATATATATATATATATATATATATATATATATATATATGTGTGTGTGTGTGTGTGTGTGTGTGTGTGTTTATGTATTTTATATGTATTTAACTGCCATTGAGTCGCATCGT
>JANJGK010000022.1:18551720-18556720 GCA_039081455.1 Macrobrachium rosenbergii | reverse complement strand
TATATGTATATTTCTGATCAACAGGTTTTTATGAAGATTAAACAGAAAAAATCAATAAAAAAACTACGATAAGTGAAATGCTAAAATAATACCAACTGAGTTAAATCATATCAAAACAGGAAAAGAAATAATAAAAATGAATTTTGCAACATTTTCTTTATTTCTTAATACATGAAAGAGTAAAAATATCAAACTTTCGATTATATTTTTTGAGAAGTGAAAAATTCAAGTCCCAAAATTTCGATTATATTTCTTGAGAAGTAAAAAAAATTCGTCTCAAAACTTTGATTATATTTTTTGAGAAGTGGAAAATTCAAGTCTGAAAATTTCTTTTTTTAGACGTAAAAAATTCGTCTCAAAATTTCGATATTTTTTTGAGAAGTGAAAAATTCAAGTCTCAAAATGTCGATTATATTTTTTGAGAAGTGAAAAATTCAAGTCTTAAAATGTCGATTATATTTTTTTTGAGAAGTGAACAAATTCAAGTCACAAAATTTCGATTATATTTTTCGAGAAGTGGAAAATTCAAGCCACAAAATTTCGATTATATCTTTTGAGAAGTGAAAAATTCAAGTCTCAAAACTTCGATAATATTTTTGAGAAGTGAAAAATCAGGTCACAAAATTCGATTATATCTTTTGAGAAGTGAAAAATTCAAGTCTCAAAATTTCGATTACATTTCTTGAGAAGTGAAAAATTCAAGTCTCAAAATTCCCATTATATTTTTTTAGGTCTCAAAATTTCGATTATACTCTTCGAGAAGTGAAAAACTCAAGCCTCAAATTTCCATTACATTCTTTGAGAAGCGAAAAATTCAAGCCTCAAAATTTCGACCCTCACAGTCACGGGAATGCTCAAAACGAACCCCCGTTTTCTGTGAGCAAACACCGAGCGGGGGGTAACCAAATAGAAATAAAGCCACCTGAGAGATTCATAACCCGTCGAATCAAAGGCCACTCCGGCTGGCGGTATAAAGTGATTCGGAATCCGGCGTTTCCTCGTCACATTTCCTGCGCTTTGTGCGGAAGTCATAAAGGAATGATGTCAATAGTTGCGTTTCCGTGAAAGTATCTTGGGTTAGTTAGATTTTCGAGAAAGTTTCTTGAATGATATTTTCTAAGAATGTCTTGAATTACTTGTATTTTCATGGAAGTTTCTTGAATTGATTGTATTTTCATGAAAATAACTTGAATTTGTTTTGTTCTCAAGAAAATGCCTTGAATTAATTATATTTTCATGAGAGTATCTTGAATTACTTGTATTTTCTAGACAATATCTTGAATTTGTTGTATTTTCAAGAAAATATCTTGAATTAGTTGTATTTTTAAGAAAATATCTTGAATTACTTGTATTTTCACGAAAATATCTTGAATTAGTTGTATTTTCATGAAAATATCTTGAATTAGTTATATTCTCAAGAAAACATCTTGAATTAGTTATATTATCATGAAAATATCTTGAATTAGTTGTATTTTCATGAAAATATCTTAGAATTTGTTATACTTTCAAGACAACATCTTGAAATAACTGTATTTGCATGAAGAACATCTTGAATTTGGGTTATATTTCCAAAAAATATCTTGAACTTGGACCTTTCTTTCTCTTAATGCGGTCGTTCCCGGTATTTGAATTTTATTTTACCTGAGAAAAATAATAGATTAGAAATGCAGTCAATCAAAATGAATTTCGGATGCGTCTAGCTGACCTCCCTCTCATTTTCATTTCACATTATAACTTCATATCTTAAATTTCACGTCATATAATTTTTGCTCACGTTGATTAGAAAAGGACGCGTTTTTATAAAATAATTTTTTTTTATTATATATTAGAAAGATAGGAGAACTAACGGGTTGAAAACCCGTATGAAGAAATGCCACTAATTCATCTGGACTGCAGTCACTTACCTCTGATTTTTATTTGGTGTAATATGATATATATGTGGCAGAATGATTCTCTGTGAAATTACGTGAAATGCATTAGTTACAATACAAACTTGTACGTTACACGGTCAGACCCCGCTGCGGTAACAAATGATTCACAATGGGAGTGAATGAAAATATATTCGTTATAATTCTCATGATATATTCAATCTCTGCATCTTGCAGACTAATAAACGGGAGGGCATAAGAATATATTCGGTGTATTTTTCGTAATATATTCATCTTTACATCTTACTCCGTAGGGAGGTAGTGCCGTCAAGGTACCTCACGGGGGTGCACTGTAGGCATTATTAAAGGTTCTTTTGCAGCGTCCCTTCGGCTCCTAGCTGCAACCCCTTTCATTCATTTTAATGTACCTACACTCACATTATCTTTATTCCATCTTGCTATCCCACCTTCTCCTAACAGTTATTTCACAGTGCAACTGCAAGGTTTTCCCTCCTGTTACACCTGTCAAACTTCCCTACTCTCAATTCCGTTTCCATCGCTGAATGACCTCACAGGTCCCAGTGCTTGGCCTTTGGCCTAAACTCTATGTTCCAGTTCCATTCCAGTCTTTACGTCTTAAAGACAATTATCTCACTGTGGAAAGTTAATACTCTGCGCTATTACCTCGAACGACTCAGTTGCACAGCTGCTGATGTCCAAGCCTTGCCTATTACACTGTAGAGTCTACAGCACATCAACAAAGACACTGGCTCCCTCCCCTCAGCAAAGCGAGAAAGTTTCTGAATTTGCATAATCGTGAGACCTCTGCATGAATGCCGCTACAAAGCAGTGACTGGTGGGTGGGTGGGTTTGGGGGGAGTTGTTTTGGGGGGGGGGATGGAGGGGGGTTGTCCTGGAATGTTCTGTCCTTCGGGAAATTTTGGGGAAATGTCACAGAGTTCCTCTTTGAACGTGGCTTGTTCTGACCGGGGATATCCTCTAGGAAATGGCTCCTGAGGCTCTTTGTTAATTTCTCAGTTCTCGCTGGACGAGTTATGTGTATATGTATATGTATATGTATATGTATATATATATATATATATATATATATATATATATATATATATATATATTATATATATATATATATATATATATATATATATATATATATATATATATATATATATATATATATATATATATATATATATGTATGTATGTATGTATGTATACATATGTAATTGTAATAGCCACAGTGCCCCTCTTAACTTCTCGAATTCTTCGCGCTTATTTTTGGACACGCTTGTCACTACAAAGCCTTAAGATCCAAATGCAGAAATTGAAGAGGTTGAGATGCTCGAGAAGTTAAGAGGGCATTGTGGCTATTACGATATTATATATATATATATATATATATATATATATATATATATATATATATATATATATATATATATATATATATATTCATGAATAAGGCTCAGTCTTAAAGGAAATCATATCCTACACTAAATTGTGACTTAATGATTTTTGCGGAACATGATAACTCTTATGGCCGCCCTTATAATTTTAGTTTCATTCAGCTTTGCCATTCAGTCATAATATTGTTTGTAAGCATTTTCCTCATCGTAACTGAAATCCTTCGAAAGACAGCAAGGTTTCTGTATTGCCTACTTCGACTATTTAGATGTACTAATGGAATAATTTCAATATCACATTTTTGTCAGCATATCATAAAGTTGTGAAACCAGCCTGTGTAAGTATTCGATAATCGCTTTCCTTCAGAGCCTCTTGAAGAAGTAACGAATGTAGTAAGGATCGTTGATGTGTGAAATTAAAAATATTCTCAGGCCTTTAGGTTGGTCAGAGTCCAGGGGTCCATACCAGGCCTATTACTCCCTTCCAGACCTTATTATACATGAGGGCCGCCCTTCGACTGGCGCCCTTAATCTAAACCAACCACCCATCCTCTAAACATAGTGTTTTATGTGCCTCTTTCAGCCATAAATGTTTAATAGCTCATAAACTGTTAAAGACAATCTCATAATATTATGGAAATGGAAATTTTCAAACAAACGAGAATTCCTTCATATTCAGATTTGGTGAAAAAATAAGTAGCGGACGTTTGCTTTGTCCAGAGTTCAAAACAATTCCGTATTTTATATTGCTCTTTCGCAAGGAAAATATTGAAGGAATACCAGGAATAACGGATGAGAAACCAGGATTGAGTCTCTCTCTCTCTCTCTCTCTCTCTCTCTCTCTCTCTCTCTCTCTCTCTCTCTCTCTCTCTCTCTCTCTCTCTCTCCAGGAATCACGGACAGGGTATCTTTGTTAACATTTTTGTCAATTCATCTGGTAGATCTATTCAACCCTCTTGAAATATATGACGATTTACTTTCCTTTTGGAGATTTGATAATTGGTTGGTTGGCTTTTATTGCTCTGGGCTTATGCCAGCACAGGCTCTTGCCCAAAGTGTTGTGAGTAAGAGTGAGAGAGCCTAGACTCTGCCCATCCAACAGAAACCAGAGGAGATAATGACTCTTTCACTTCCTTCTGGGGAAACTTAAAACTGAATTGAAAACGGTGGTTTATATATTTGCATATGCTTATTTCTTTCAACAATAAGCTATTTCCCCCCCTTATTTAGGATGGCTTTAGAGGAAGGGAACAAATAACAATCACTGCCACGTCCATTCAGTAGTTGCCTAAATGAGGGCTGAACCCCCTTTGTAGAAACCTTCCTCATAAAACGCCTCAGTTGTAGCGCTAGATTCTCTGACGTAATTGATAATAAACAAAATACATTAAGATATTGTAGGACAGAGAAACACTGAAATGTAAAAAAAAAAAATCCCTTCATTTGAAACACACGAGGCGAAAGAATATTTAATTCACAAGACACATTGTCTGCCTTCCAACATAAAACTTATTCTTGATTTCTTCTTCTTCTCTCTTGAGGAATCGAGAACTTTATTTATCAAGTGGCTGAATGGTTTGCGACATTTCAGGCTATTTACAAAGAATTTCTGCGGCAGGGGAGAGAGAGAGAGAGAGAGAGAGAGAGAGAGAGAGAGAGAGAGAGAGAGAGAGAGAGAGAGAGAGAGAGAGAGAGAGAGAGAGTTCTTACG
>JANJGK010000022.1:18537000-18551620 GCA_039081455.1 Macrobrachium rosenbergii | reverse complement strand
GAGTTTCATCAGATGCGTCGTTTGGGGAGATTCGTTTCCTTACCGGATGAGGTTTGAGCGTTTGTTATTGATGGCGATGAGTTTTTGGTGAAATAAATTCTGATTTAAGCTGTTGGTGAAACGCGTCAGGATGTCGAAAATATGAATTGAATTCTTCAGTAGAACATTGCAATTTATTCTCTCTCTCTCGGGCGATCTATCGAACAGATCGATGCTTTTAATGAACTTTGCCATCATCAGAGGAATGTGACGACGTCTCTCTCTCTCTCTCTCTCTCTCTCTCTCTCTCTCTCTCTCATAAACAGATCGAGGATTTTTATTAATGTTTATCATCAGAGGAATGTGACGACGGTCTCTCTCTCTCTCTCTCTCTCTCTCTCTCTCTCTCTCTCTCTCTCTCTCTCTCTCTCTCCTCTCTCTCTCTCTCTCTCATTTTACCGCTGTTACATCAAAGTTATCCCAAAAAATACTCGCAGTTCATTCATCCTTGCATGTGGCTTAACTTACAGAATTAAAACTTTCGCCTGCTCTTTTTGTATCCTAGCGATGTTTGTCTTAAGGTTTGCGTTCATGGAGGGTTTATAGTTGAATTATCGGGATTTTATCACCGCGAGCATTGCTTACGGGTTGTTCCACCTCATCCTGATCTCTCCTTACACCTGTACTGCCGTTAAGTGGAAGACTTCAGCACCTGCAAAAATACTGAACTGAGAAAAAATGGTAGATACTCCCTTGCCTTACTACTGATTTTGCAGATACTGCAAATGGGACCTCCCTAAATACTCGTGGAAAGCGTTTGAAGAATCATTCTGAAACTGCAGTAACTTGTGTATTAGTGTCTCAAGAGCCCTAGTAGGTGGCATATCCCAATTTCGAAAATTCTGAAGATACTGCAGTTTTCCTCTTTAGGGCCGTGTAGTTCCCCCAATCAGAAGAATTTCAAGATTGGTGCAGAAAGGATTTGCTAAGGCAGACACTCTCCCGTCTCCTAGAGAGTCATTTAAGCCCACTTCCCCTCGGTAATGATCACCTGAGCAGTTGTTTTTCTTTTGGGGGTAACCACTGCTCTTTCTCTCTAATTAAAGTTTTTACTTTTTTTTTATTTTTTTCTTTCCGCTAGACCCAAACTGTCTACTATCGCTCTAATTACCACTCAAGCCGAGCGACTGAAACGTGAGAAGCTCTGTCCGTAGATTTCCGCTCTCTCTCTCTCTCTCTCTCTCTCACTCTCTCTCTCTCTCTCCTCTCTCTCTCACTCTCTCTCTCTCTCTCTCTCTCTCTACTCTCTCTCTCTCTCTCAGTGTTCTTTTTTTATTTTCCTTCCTTTATTTTTTGGTTCCCCGACTACTCTTGACGGGAGCCAAAGTATTACTCTTATGTCTTCCGCTAAGTTTTAACTCTCGAATTCTAAATCAATATTTACACAATAACGCCTTATTTTCCTCATTCTGTTTCCATTTTTGTTTCTGGCCCCCAAGTTCCTCGTTGGACTGGTCGGTACCGTTCTCGGCTAGCACTCTACAGGGCCCGCGCTCGAATCTCCGGCCGGCCAATGAAGAATGCGAGGAATTTATTTCTGGTGACAGAAATTCATTTCTCGCTATAATGTGGTTCGGATTCCACAATGAACTGTAGGTCCCGTTGCTAGGTAACCAGTTGGTTCTTAGCCACGTAAAATAAATTTAATCCTTCGGGCCAGCCCTAGGAGAGCTGTTAACCAGCTCAGTGGTCTGGTTAAACTAAAGTATACTTTTCCCATTTTTCTATTAGGAAATTCTTCTTGTTCTAATTATTTACCCCCTTTTCCTTCCACAGTGTTGTACCTCTTCTGAGGAAAGTTTCTCTATGGGGGGGGGGTGGAATTTATAGCACTTTTACTGTACCTCCGTTCATATTCTTTCTTCCAGTCGTACTTTCCTCAACCCTCTTCTAACAGTCGTTTCATAGTGCAGCTGAGAAGTTTTCCTCCCTTTACACCTTCGTAACCTTTCACCCCTTAATTTTCCTTTCATCGCTGAATGACCTCATAGGTCCCAACGCTCGGCCTTTGGCCTAAATTGTGTAGTCTATTCTATTGTCTCTTCAGACTCGTTACTGAAACGATTTCAAATGATTTATCAGACGAAGGTTTTGAAATCACTTTTTCGTTGTTGCATAGAAATGGTAGAATGAAGATTATTGTTATGGATGGAATATGTTAAAACTATACGATTTTTAAGAAACTGTTTTGAAAAATTATGTTTACGGAAAAGATTCCAGATGGTTTATTTGACGAAAGCTTTGAAAACTCGTTTCCGTCGTTGCGTAATTCCAGGGAAAGAGAAATGCTAGAATGAAGATTATTGTTAGGGATGAAAAATGTTAAAACTATGAGTTGTTTTAATATATTGTTCGACAAAGACCCATCTCACCCGAAGAGTAAATCGGACTTTATGACAAAATAAAGACATCGAAAACTGGACTTTTATACAAGTCCTCAAGAATAAACAGGGACAAGGTTTGCCGAAGCGAATTCTAATGATACTTAAAAAAAAAAAAAAAAAAAAAAAAACCGTAGAGGCGTAGTGCCGTCAGTGCATCTCACGTGGTGCACTGTAGGCATTACTTGAGGTTCTATGCTGCGTCCCTTCGGCCCCCTGGCTGCAACCTCTTTGATTCCTTTTACTGTACCTCCGTTCATGTTCTTTCTACCATCTGACTTTCCACCTTCTCTAACAGTTGTTTCATAATGCTGCTGCGAGGTTTTCCTCCTGTTACACCTTTGTGGCCTTTTCATTTCAGCGCTGAATGAACTCGTATGTCCCAGCGCTGGGCCTTTGACGTAAAATTCTATCTATAGCTCATCATCGCCGTCGGTGAACCAATTCAGCATCATGTCAAACAGTATACCGGAACGTCAAAAATGACGGTAACATAAGAGAGGGTCGACTTTGGGTACATTCCCGTGTCAATTTTGTTGTTCTGGGAATGTAAAAATTTAAATATCATTGGGAAGGGAAGATTATATATATATCGTTCATTCGATGTTCGGCGGTTATAGTCATCAAGACGTTATTTTATTTTTCTGTCAAAGAAAACTATTGAGATGGCTATTTGTCTGTCCGTCCGCACTTTTTCTGTCCGCCCTCAGATCTCAAAAACTACCGAGGCTAGAGGGCTGCAAATTGGTATGTTGATCATCCACCCGCCTATCATCAAACATACCAAATTGCAGCCCTCTAGCCTCAGCAGTTTTTATTTTATATAAGATTAAAGTTAGACATGATCGTGCTTGTGGCAGCGCTATAGGACAGGCCACCACCGGGCCGTGGTTTAAGTTTCACCGAAAACAGATAGATCTGTTTTCGGTGGCCTTGAGTATACGCTGTATAGAAAACTTGACTGCGCCGAAGAAACTTGGGGGCATTTTTTACTTTTTTTTTTTTGAGATTACTTGGACAATCACAGCTTCATCAATAAAATAATTCAGAAGTCTTTTGACACTTCCAGTTTAGTTATTTTTCAGTGAATTCTATACAAACAAGAGCGTCGTCTGTAAAATGTAAGGCTAAAAGATTTCAGCCTTTGCACAACACACGTTACATTAAGTTCCATTGTTTCCCTGTCCATCAAGCGGTTCTACTGTTACCCTGTCCAAGTGGAGACTCCATTGTTTCTTAGAAACCAAAGCTGTTATGTCGGCGTCTCTTCTTCTTCTTCTTCTTCTTCTTCTTCTTCTTCTTCTTCTTCTTCTTCTTCTTCTTGTTTCAGGGACAGAAGGTTATTCCCCATTTGCCTCGGAGAAAAAGAATTTTCCTTCATTTCCCTTTTATTATTTGGATTTATCATTCTTGCTTTTGGCCTGAATTAATGTGGAATTTTTAATGCATTTTTATAAAATTTTTCTGTCACTTGATGTTTGTTTTTAATTTTTGTTTTTAGGATCGTCTATGTGTTTTTTGTAGACTCGCTTTCACTTCGTAAACGTAAAGGCTCTTTCATACATTCTTTCACTCTAGTGAGCTCTTCGTTGGAGGGGTGGATAGAGCTGTCGCCTCCTACCGGCTAATGAAGAATTAGAGGAATTTATTTCTGGTGATAGAAATTCATTTCTCGTCAAAATGTGGTTCGGATCCCACAATAAGCTGTAGGTCCCGTTGCTAGGTAACCAGTCGGTTCCTAGCCACGTAAAATAAATCTAATCCTTCGGGCCAGCCCTAGGAGAGCTGTTAATCAGCTCAGTGGTCTGGTTAAACTAAGATACACTTAACATTTTTTTTCACTCCAATGAACACCATATTCTATGGAAACTTGAATTTCAAGTCAATGGCCCCTGTGGGGTTGATCCATATGAAAAGAGTCCATCCTCTGAATAATAATAATAATAATAATAATAATAATAATAATAATAATAATAATAATAATAATAATAATAATAATAATAATAAATGGTATTAAGGTTTTATGGCTCACCAGATTTCATGTCCTCCTTGACCTTAAAACAGGTCACAGGCAATGAAACTTTGACCTCCCTCCGCATGAAAGAGTAAAAGCACACCTGAGTATAATTTCAGGTCGATATAGAGATGAGATCAGAGCTATCTTTCGTTTTGCATTCTCGTCATTTCCATGCGTCGCGGAAATTGGAGGTGTCATGACAGCCACGAATAATTCTAATTATCATGATTCAGAAGCTGAACCCTATTCATTTGGAACAAGTCCACAAAAGGGGCCACTGACTTGAAATTCAAAAAATCTGTTAATGAACGAGCTCTGTCAAATGCTCTTTCCGGGGCTCATGTCAGGTCAACTTCATCTCTGTGCAGAGAGTGAAGGTCGCACAGGGATGGTTGGCCTCAGTCCCCAGGGCAGGTCAAAGTTTCTCCAAAGTCATTCCGAGTCACGTCGAATACCTTATCAGTTATTATTATTATTATTGTTATTATTATTATTATTATTATTATTATTATTATTATTATTTTTTTTATTATTATTATTATTATTATTATTATTATTATTATTATTATTATTATTATTATTATTATTATTATACAGGACAAGATTACCTGGTTGTAATAATAATAATAATAATAATAATAATAATATAATAATAATAATAATAATAATAATAATAATAATAATAATAATAAACAATTGTTATTTTTTTCGTTCACTGCTTCTTCAGTTCTACCTTGATTCCGGTACTTAATTCTTTCTCTGTGCCTCCATGATTCTGTATTGCCTTTGGAAACTGAAGGACATCAGTAAATACAAAGAAGAGCGGCGCCAGAGAAGACAATCAAATAATTATTCATACTTTTCTGAATAATCACATTTAGCAAGTTATATATATATATATATATATATATATATATATATATATATATATATATATATATATATATATATATATATATATATATTTATTTATTTCTTTATGCATACATTTCTGACTCACCTCGGGAACGAACCCCAGTGTTTTATATAATATATATATATATATATATATAAATAAAAAAAAAAATATATATATATATATATTTTAGGCGCCGGTAAATCTTTGTACATGTGACGTTAGGTTAACGTAAGCCAATAAATCAATCAAAGTTTCTGACGGAAATGCTTTATTGACGAGAAAAAAATGTTAACGGTTTCCGGAATCGTATATTAAAATGTCAAATATCTCGGAAATTCTTTTACATTATCCAACGTTCAGCTGTCGACATTACGCCAAATAAATCATATATACATCGCAATTACTCTCACTCTGATTGTACAATAAATAAGAGGAAAGCGATAACGAATATTTATGTTATTGCGTTTATTTTAAAATTTCTCTAGTTCTCGTGATCATGGTGTCAAACTTGATATTTATGCATTGATATTCATTATGAATTGTCGGTGGATTAATTCATTTTATTGAGGACGTTAACTGCGTATTGATATAATGTGGTATTGATCTACATTTCGGGTATATCAAGTGATTTTAATCAAGACATACTTTTTAGTGTTGATTAGTGTTGTTATTTTTCAGAGAGAATATATATATATATATATATATATATATATATATATATATATATATATATATATATGTATATATATATATATATATATATATATATATATATATATATATATATATATATATATATTATATATATATATTTAAACTGAATTCTTTTCTTATTTAGTTAGATTCATTATCGATTGAGTATTGTCTTATTACTGATTAAAATTCACGATGTATTAAATATTTTACAATCTTTCGCTGTACAGTTTGTTACCACAGTTCTTTCAGAGCTTCATCAGTGACACACTAACACAGAAACTCTCTCTCTCTCTCTCTCTCTCTCTCGGATGCGTCCTGAATTATTTAAAGACACTCCTCTTAAAAAATGAAAAATTTTTTATTGAGTCTCTCTCTCTCTCTCTCTCTCTCTCTCTCTCTCTCTCTCTCTCTCTCTCTCTCTCTCTCTCTCTCCGCGGAGCTCATTTGCATATGCTCTTGGTGTCGCAAAGGATAATGAGATTCGAATCGGGTAGCCAACTGGCGCAGGAACCAGGCGAAAGCGTTTAAGAAAACACGCGAAATGAAACTATTTTTTAAAATTAATTTTTTTTTTATTTTCAATTTTTCTATTTACTTCATTAACTCCAAGAACGCTCCATGAATCATTTTCGTTGCTGCGTTACGCTGAAAGCTGTATTTTTTTTTTGTTTTCTCTAAAAGAAAGCTACTGAGATGGGTTTGTCTGTCCATCCGCACTTTTTCTGTCCGCCCTCAGATCTTAAAAAACTACTGAGGTTAGAGGGCTGCAAATTGGTAGGTTGATCATCCACCCTCCAGTCATCAAACATACCAAATTGCAGCCCTCTAGCCTTAGTAGTTTTTATTTTATTTAAGGTTAAAGTTAGCCATGACCGTGCGTCTGGCAACGCTATAGGAAGGCCATCTGCGGGGCCGTGGCTGAAAGCTTTATGAGCCACGGCTCATACAGCATTATGCGCTATACAGAAAACTCGACTGCGCCGAGGAAACTTCGGCGCATTTTTTACTTGTTTTCTATTGTCGTTATTAATATTCAAACTGCGTCCATGATTGATTTAAACGTTTTTTTTTTTATAAATGATGTAGATCTGGTCACAAGTCTTTCCTTTCGACAATCCGGCAATTTTTTTTTATATAAATGTGATCCAATTAGCCTTAAGAAGCTGTTAATGGGAAGATCTTTTTGACACGGGCTCTTCACGATGAATCTCTTGAAAAAAAAAATTCTGTTGTTTTCGAGATCCTGTCGACTTGGAGATGGTAAGGACACAGAGATCTTGCTGCCATAATGTTAACTGATGCAGAGATCACATTGATAAAGATAAATTTGATAAACATTCGACATCATGATGCCTTATACATTTTTGTTTTCCCCGTGGGGGGTTAGCGCCGTCAGTGCACCTCATTTGTACACTGTAGGCATTACTTAGGGTTCTTTGCAGCGTGCCTTCGACCCCTAGCTGCAACTTCTTTCTTTCCTTTTACTGTACCTCCTTTCATGTTCCCTTTCTTCCATCTTACTTTCCACCCTCTCCTACAAATTGGTTCCTAGTGCAGCTGCGAGGTTTTCCTCCTGTTACACCTGTCAAACTTTTTACTGTCAATTTCCATTTCAGCACTGAATGACCTCGTAAGGCCCAGTGCTTGGCCTTTGGCATAAATTCTATATTCAGCACTATGCATCTTTTTAAAAAAAAAGTTTACGTTTGAAGAATAAAGAATTTTAAGATGATTAAATTATAAATTTGCCGTTTCTAAATACTGAGTCGGAGAATGCTTTTTAAACGGGTTATCGAAAGCGCAAAAATATTTAGAATGTAATTTAGATGGAAATCACGGAAAATGCAGATGATCCCATATCAAGTAGAATTCCTATCACGAATATCAACATTCTCTCTCTCTCTCTCTCTCTCTCTCTCTCTCTCTCTCTCTCTCTCTCTCTCTCTCACCGGAACCCATTTGCATCAGCTGTCGCGGGATAATGAGATGCGAACCTGTTGTTCGTCCTGCATAGGATCCAGGTGAGAGTGTTTGAGGAGAGGCCAGACACGAAACGGCTTTTGGATTCGCTCTATTGACTTTCCCCTAAACGCTCTCAGGACCAACAGCGGCCTCGGGATGAACCAGAGCTCTATTTTTGTTTAATTTTTAAAGGGGTTTTCATTTTTCTAAACATTTTCAATTTTGCCTTTGGAGGGAGCGATTGATTCCAAGTAGGGAGTGATTACATATAAGATTTTGAGTTTTCCGCACTTTTTTCTGTCCGTCCTCAGATCTTAAAAGCTACTGAGGCTAGAGGGCTGCAAATTGGTATGTCGATCATCCACCCTCCAGTCATCAAACATACCAAACTGCAGCCCTCTAGCTTCAGTAGTTTTTATTTTATTCAAGGTTAAAGTTAGCCATGAACGTGCTTCTGGCAACACAACAACACAGGCCACCACAGCCAGCTGAGAGTTTCATGGGCCGCCGCTCATAGAGCATTATACCGAGACCACCGAAAGGTAGATCTACTTTCGGTGGCCTTGATTATAAGCTGTACAGAAAACTCGATTGCGCTGAAGAAACTTCGGCGCAATTTTTACTTGTCTAGTTTATTTTCAGTTACAGATATTGATTTTTTGTCTTTTTTCTGGTTTTTTTAATTTTTTCAAATTTCGTATTGGAAGAAGCGACTGATTCCAAGTAGAGAGTGACTGCGTATATGCTTTTTTCAAGTATATTTTCAGTTACAGATATTAATTTTTAATTTTTCGTATTTTTAAAAAATGCAAAATTTTTCATTTCATATAAAAGACTGATTCCAAATAGGGAGTGGCTGCGTATGAGCTTTTCCGAGATTATTTTCGGTTACAGATATTGATTTTTAATTTCATTCTGTTTAATTAATTTTTTTTTCATTTAGTTTTTGGAAGAAGCGATTGATTCATAACAGGGAGTGACTACGTATAAGATTTTCTAAGTATATTTTCAGTACAGATTTTGTTTGTAGTGCTTTTGTCCATGTTTTATAATTTACTCCTCTGACGTAAACATTTTATGTTCTATACGCTCCACTAAAAGCTGTCGTTTAAATTTAAGCTCTATATAACTTTTTGCTGATGGAGAGAGAGAGAGAGAGAGAGAGAGAGAGAGAGAGAGAGAGAGAGAGAGAGAGAGAGAGAGAGAGAGAGAGAGAGAGATACTAGACCATTATTTCAAAGAGAACCTAGAATGGAGGATATTGAATGATTTGTATGTGATAAACGATGCACAACAAGATGGCTTATGCATCTTTTCATTTGAATAAGTTTGCGGGGAGAGAATAAATAAATTTTAAGAAGATCAAACATTAAATATGCTGTTTGGAAATGCCGAGGTGGAAAATACATTTTGAACGGCGTTCTTTATTATGTAGAACCTAAAACCTGTCATTTACTTTGAGGCGCTATAAAACTTATCGCTGCTTAAGAGAGAGAGAGAGAGAGAGAGAGAGAGAGAGAGAGAGAGAGAGAGAGAGAGAGAGAGAGAGAGAGAGAGAGAGGAGGGGGGGGAGGGGGAGGAGGTGGGAAATAACCAAGCAAAACAGAAGATAAGTAATATATTTCTGGATAAATTATACAACAGTCAGGAGAGAGAGAGAGAGAGAGAGAGAGAGAGAGAGAGAGAGAGAGAGAGAGAGAGAGAGAGAGAGAGAGAGTGATGAATAACCAAGCAAACAAATTTTGTTTAACGTAGATAGGCTATGAAAAAAATTTACAGAAGATAGATAGTATATTTTTTGGATAAATTATACAAAATTCAGGAGAGAGAGAGAGAGAGAGAGAGAGAGAGAGGCGGAAACCGGCGCCACCAGTCGTCACCTAGAAATCCCGGACGTCCGTCGGTGTTTATCAAGGGAAGTCCTCCTCCTGATGAATAGCGGGCGGAGGAGGAGGAGGAGGAGGAGGAGGAGGAGGAGGACGCGAAAATGACCAAAGTTCCCGAGGGACGAATCCTCCATTTCTCCTTCTTCTGTGGAAGGAAGGAAGGGACGAGAATTATTACGCCCGAAGTTTGGGGCGGACGCCCCGGCCATTATCAGGATGTCATGCATCACACGGGGGTTGAGGGTGAGGTGGGGGAGGAAGAGATGGGCGTGGGTTGGGTAAAATGGGGGTGTTTGTGGTTTTGGGATTGGGGGTGAAGGGGATTTGAGGTCAATGCGTGAAAATGAGGTTAAAAAATTATTAGGAGTTGAGTACGAAAAATGAGTGTGATTTCAACGACTTATACAAATAATATATATATATATATATATATATATATATATATAATACATATATATATATATATATATATATATATATATATATATATATATATATATATATATATATATATATATATATATATATATATATATATATATATATATAATTATTACCTCTGGTTGTTTTCGCAACTTAAGAAAATATTTACCTAGAATATAATGAATATCGCCAAAATATGCAGAACACTCTCTAATTTATTCTAGGTAAATATTTTCTTAAATTGCGAAAACAACCAAGAGGTAATATTGCTTAGTATTCAGGAAAGAGCAGCGTTAATATAAAATTTGAATTTCCTAGTTGCAAATATGGTTCACTCCTCCCAAATGCTACTCAAAAAAAAGAAAAAAAAAAGAAAAAAGAAAGTGAGACTTCCCTAATATTCTCGTCATTCACACTGCGCAGTCAAACCCGCCCCCTTCTTGACGAAGTAGGGAACAACGACCTTCAAACCTCCCGTTCTGTAACGCCACTTCTGTCTTCCCCTGAAATTGGCGAGAGGTCCCGAGAGAGAGAGAGAGAGAGAGAGAGAGAGAGAGAGAGAGAGAGAGAGAGAGAGAGAGAGATTAAGAAAGATGCGTGAACAATGTCCAGACGAAGCGACGAAGAGGGGGACCTAATGAATGCAATTAGCTCGGACACTGCCAGATGCAAAAACGCTGATTGTACCAGCGATCATCCCCTCTGCTTACGGATAACGATTGGCTGAAATATTTCTTGTCGTTTGTGATGGAGCCGTCGCAGTTTCCTGAGGTTTGCATTAAGAAGATGGAATGGGAAATGACGGCTTGGGTAATTTAAGATAATTTGGATTTTTTCCTTTCGATCGTTAATGCTTTATGCTGCTCCGAGGGAAAGGAATTAAGACGGTTGTTAACATGCATACATACATACATACATACTCACATGCATGCATTTTATGCTGCTTCAAGGGAAAGGAATTAAGATGTTTGTTAACTTGCATACATACATATATACACATACACACATATTTTAACATTAAACCGTTTCCCTAACAGGGGATGGCTCTGGAGAAAAGAATGACGGGTGATCAGCGCCACATTCTCACATAAACTGCCGAATCGTGGATGAAACCCAAGTGCCGGAAACTTCTTGCCCATTCTTTCCGAGTTCTATGTCTCCCCCTTCCTCATAAATACTTCCGAGTGGCATCATCATCCTCCATTCTTTCCACATGACCAAACCATCTCAAAAGATTCAGATCCATTATTTCACTTACAGTGAATCTGTTCCCAAGTCCACTTCTACACATTTCTTGCTCCTTCAAGCGTTTACATTCCAAAAATTCTACGTCAGCATTTCATCTTTCCAGCTTTTTCCTTCTCTCATTCATTCGCATTCAACATCCACACCTCACTTCCAGGGAGGAGAGTTGGCTCAACGATAAAGCATGCTATGTATTCATATTCAATTTTGTTCCGTGCACAAACCTGTAAAAGATTAGAAGATTAGTCTGTAGGTAAATCAATTCCACACTGACATTTTTCCGTTGTCTAATCTCTAGGAGGCCTCATCCACTGCTGACCCAAGTTTTCTGAGACTGTGGGCAAAAACCACAGAAGCAAAAACGAACGTGAATCATGACGCCAGCGGGAATCATGACGCCAGCGTGAATCATGATTCCAGCGTGAATCATGACGCCAGCGTGAATCATGACGCCAGCGTGAATCATGATTCCAACGTGAATCATGACGCCAGTGTGAATCATGACGCCACCTTGAATCACGATTCCAGCGTGAATCATGACGCCAGCGTGAATCATGACGCAAGCGCGAATCAAGCAAATCCTTACGGCCAGCGCTTAATCCGATTACCGAAGAACAAAATAAAAACAAACAAACAAATTACCATCACAATTGCAGAGATGATTTCATAACCCCTGGCTGGATGTAATCAGCCAACACCATTTTCACTCCCGAAGAAATGATTCCAATGAGCGTTGAAAAATGCGGATCATTTCAGTGAATGTATCGTTAATGTTCTTTCAAAACACAACCCGATTTTGCAAACCATTACGAATAATGTGTTAATACGCTGTGACTTACTTTTATCATGAAAGGCTGCTGGTAAATAATTACGTCTGTGTATTCAATAAGTGGGATGAGAACTAGGAATGTATTCAGATTTCCGGAATGCGTGATGAAGCTGAATTACAATGAAATTGTGAAATCATGCGAATTTTCGCTTCGTCAGACATTTCTCGGTCTGAGCAATAATCATTTCTTTTTCCTCCGTACGTAAAACAGATTTGGTAAATAACCCAGCTGTCTGTTTTGGACGCGTGTTCATTCGGAAGTAATTGTTGCATTCCTGCAAAACAAATTGGCTGCATCCATTGTGCGAGGCTAATCAGGACATTTGCTTTTGGAATAACCTGTGATAAAAAGCATTCTGCAATGGCATGAACTCAGACAAGGGAATTATGCTTTTAGTCATGTTTATTTGTTCGTTTTATAAAAGTTTTTTTGGTGACGGGTTTACGAAAAAGGCGCTGTTTTGGGTTTTAGGAAAATCTGACCGGAGGTGGGCCTTGTTACTCTCAATAAGTGATTAGATTTTGAGAGACGATAATATAATTTTTTTGGGAAGAGGTAACTTTTTTTGGGGGGGGGGTGGATTGCTCTGTCTTTTATATCTTTATGTTAGTGCCACCACATTTCCTAAAGCTACCACCAACACAGTTTTTGATTATCACATGACCAGGTGAATGATTGAAAGGGACCTTAAAGAAAAGAATGATTTAAAGGGAGCTTAAGGGAAAGAATGATTTAAAGGGGACTCAATTGAAAGAATGATTTAAAGGGAGCTTTAGAGAAAGAATGATTTAAAGGGAG
This sequence comes from Macrobrachium rosenbergii, assembly GCA_039081455.1. Classification (NCBI taxonomy): domain Eukaryota; kingdom Metazoa; phylum Arthropoda; class Malacostraca; order Decapoda; family Palaemonidae; genus Macrobrachium; species Macrobrachium rosenbergii. The sequence continues at coordinate 18,538,445 of JANJGK010000022.1, read as the reverse complement.
CTGAAGGGAAAGAATGATTTAATGGGGGCTCAGTGGAAAGAATGATTTAAAGGGAGCTTAAGGGAAAGAATGATTTAAAGGGATCTCATGGGAAAGAAAGATTTAAAGGAAGCTTAAGGGAAAGAATGATTTAAAGGGCGATTAAGGGAAATCATGATTTAAAGTGAGGTTAAGGGAAAGCATGATTGAAAGGGAGCTTAAGGGGAAGAATGGCTTAAAGGGAGATCATGGGGAAAAATGATTTAAAGGAAGCTTGAGGGAAAGAATGATTTAAAGGGAGCTTAAGGGAAAGAATGATTTAAAGGGAGCTTAAGGGAATGAATGATTTAAAGGGAGCTTAAGAGAAAGAACGATTTAAAGGAAACTGAAGGGAAAGAATGATTTTAAGGGGCTCAAGGGAAAGAATGATTTAAAGGGAGTTTAAAAGAAAGAATGACTTGAAGGGAGTTTAAGGGAAAGAATGATTTAAAGGGAGTTTAAGGGAAAGAATGATTTAAAGGGAGCTTAAGGGAAAGAAGGATTTAAAGGGAGCTTAAGGGAAAGAATGATTTAAAGGGAGCTTAAGGGAAAGAATAATGATTTTAGTGGAGATTAATGAAAATAATTATGGCTTCAGTGGAGATTGAGGGAAATATAAATTTTAATGTAATGTCAAGGCAAGGAAGAATAGCTTATGGGGAGATGCAATAAAAAAAAATGTCTTAGGGAAAGATTAAGGGAACGGAGAGAATTTTAACCTGGATTAAGGAAAAGAAGAATGATTTAAGAAGAAATTTGAGAAAAAAAAGGGAATAGCTTAAGAGGATAATAAGAAAAGTGAGAACGATTTAAGGAAAGAAAAAATGGCTTTAGAGGAAATGAATAGAAAGAAGAATTACAAGTCAATGAGAGGTCAAGAAAACTTTAATATAAAAGAAAAAAGAAATAAAACGAAAGAAACAAAAATTGTATCATTAGTTTGTGGAGACATAGCTGGAAGGAACACGGCACGTGTAAAGGGAAAAAATAGACAATATTAAATATACCTCCTAGTGTTTCTTAATGCTGAAGAGATTGTTTTCCAGAAAGACATCATTATTGTTTTTGATAACAGGCTTTTAGCAGTGAAGAAAGCGTCCTCAGGAGACTAATTATATTTAATATAAGTTTTACCCTGAATACATATCACAGCTCCAGACATTGAAATGTCTCGATTTATTTTTATTGTTGGAAACGCAACGCATCAAAATAAATTCACATAATTCTCAAGTTTAATATTTAAAATGAAGGTGCTATTTCAGTGCCAGATCTTTTCTGTTGTCAAACATGAACACTTCAACATTTTATCTTGCAGTGTTAGATTCATTTCTTTGTTAAAATAATTTCTGCCGTACTTTTTTTTTTTTTTAGGTCGAATTGAATTGAATATAGAATTTAGGTCAAAGGCCAAGTGCTGGGACCTATGA
>JANJGK010000022.1:18532000-18534500 GCA_039081455.1 Macrobrachium rosenbergii | reverse complement strand
TTATTTCTTTGTAAATATCATGATATATTTCTCTAAATATCTTTTTCTTTTAATCTCGCGTTGTTTTGATGCCTTTTGGGATTACTCCTGTTAACCTTGTTTTTCTTCTTTCTCTTCTTCTCTGTTACTTTTTATTTATCGAAGATTCCTCAGTTATTTCTTTGTAAATATAATTTTATTACTCTAATTATCATTACTTTTAGTCTCGCGTTGTTTCAATTTCTTTCAGGATTATTATTCTTAATCTTGTTCTTGTTCTTTTTCTTCATCTCTGTTACTCTTTATTCTCTTCACATTACCTTCTTCGAATGTGAGTGAAGAGGGGGGGGGGGAGAGCGGGGATTAAATATCATTTCATTCCTCTAAATATCATTTCTTTCAATCTGGCGTTGCTTCGATTCTTTTGAGGATTATTCTTCTTAATCTTGTTTTTCTTCTTTTTCTTCATCTCTGTTACGTTTTATTCTCTTCATCACCTTCTTCGACTGTGAGTGAAGACGGGGAAGGGGGATTAAATATAATTTCATTCCTCTAAATATCGTTTCTTTTAATCTCGCGTTGTTTCAATTTCTTTCAGGATTATTCTTATTAATCTTGTTCTTCTTATTTTTATTCATCTCGTTTACTCTTTATTCTCCTCATTACCTTCTTCGACTCTGCAAGGTTTTTACCCAGGTACGTCACGACCTTGGACTGTTGCGACGCGAGTACCATTTCAATTATTTGTTCATGCGTTGCTTAATGGGATGATCATCGTCTCACGGCGTCTCTTGTTCTTGTTATTTTTATTCATCTCGATCACTCTTTATTCTCTTCATTACCTTCTTCGACTCTGCAAGGTTTTTACCCAGGTACGTCACGACATTGGACTGTTGCGACGCGAGTACCATTTCAATTATTTGTTCATGCGTTGCTTAATGGGATGATCATCGTCTCACGGCGTCTCGTAATGACTCCATTCACCGTAAGTGGGCTGAACCACACGCCTGTAATTAAGTGCGAGATCCTTAAGACATGGGTTTTCAGATTCACCCGCTGGGGGTCCGCTATGCGGTATAATGGCCACGAATCTAATCCTCGTATTAAATGCTTTAAAAAGGTATTTAGTGTTCTGTAAAAGAAAACTATTGAGATGGTCTTATCCCAAGTTGCAGCCCTCTAGCCTCCTCAGTAGTTTTTATTTTATTTAAGGTTAAAGTTAGCCATAATCGTGCTTCTGGCAACGATATAGGATAGGCCACCACCGGGAAGTGGTTAACATTTCATGGGCCGCGGCTCAGACAGCATTATGCCGAGACAACCGAAAGATAGATCTATTTTCGGTGGCCTTGATTATACGCTGTAGCTGCTGTAAAGAAAACTCGACTGCGCCGAAGAAACTTCGGAGCATTTAAACATACCAAGTTGTAGCCCTCTAGCCTCCTCAGTAGTTTTTATTTGGTTTAAGGTTAGAGTTAGCCATGATCGTGCGTCTGGCACCGCTGTAGATGCCAACAACACAGGCCACCATCGGTCTGTGGCTGAAAGTTTCATAGGCCGCGACTGAGAGCTTCGTGGAGCGTGGCTGACAGTTTCATACAGCATTATACGACGTACGGAAAACTCGATTCCGACGAAGGAACTTCGGCGCATTTTTTACCTTTTTTTTTTGAGGGGGAGCGGTTGGGGGTGGCTGAAGATGTTATTTCAAGATTCTTTTGTTATTAGTTCCTTATGGTAGTTGTTTTTCTTTGCGTATAAATAAATATGGAGACAGGTTTTGTCATTTCAACTCAAATAGGATTTGAGTATGAGGCCGTGATGAATATTTGTTACGTGGCATGAATTTCGTATTGTCTTTTTGCCCTTTTCGTCTTTGTCTCTCGTTAATTTTGCATATATTTATGGTATCTCGTAATTTTCACGTAATTGTAATCCCCTTATAATTAAAGATAAAGAAAAATAAACATAAGAAACTATAATGTTAAAGATATTGGGTATAGGAACGGCAGTATGAACACATGATGCTCTTGGAAATACTCGTGAAACGTCTCGTAAATGTATGAAGGCGAAAAAAGAAAAGCAGTAAATGAGAGAGAGAGAGAGAGAGAGAGAGAGAGAGAGAGAGAGAGAGAGAGAGAGAGAGAGAGAGCATTCCTATCTTAATCAAGCGGAGAGGTTTTATTGTGTCGTGTCGAGTTTTAAGAGATGAAACCTAAGTGATCTTTCCTCCTCCTCCTCCTCCTCCTCCTCCTCCTCCTCCTCCTCCTAGTTCTTCATCAGATGGGTGGGTAGAGCTCTCGGCTAGCACGCTGTTGGCCCAGCGTTCGACACTCCGAGCGGCCAATGAAGAATTAGAGGAATTTATTTCTGGTGATATCAATTCATTTCTCGTCACAATGTGGTTCGGATTCCACAATAAGCTGTAGGTCCCGTTGCTAGGTAACCAGTTGGTTCTTAGCCACGTCAAATAAATCTAATCCTTCGGGCCAGCCCTAGGAGAGCTGTTAATCAGCTCAGT
>JANJGK010000022.1:18504703-18531900 GCA_039081455.1 Macrobrachium rosenbergii | reverse complement strand
GCTAGAGGGCTGCAATTTGGAATGTTTGATGACTGGAAGGTGCATGATCAACATACAAATTTGCAGCCCTCTAGCCTCAGTAGTTTTCAAGAGGCGAGGCCGGACGGACAGACAATGGCGGCACAATAGTTTTCTTTTACAGAAAACTAAAAAGCAGTTTCCACAGAAAACTAAAAAGCAGTTTCCTCAGAAAACTTAAAAGCAGTTTCCTCAGAAAACTAAAAAGCAGTTTCCACAGAAATGAAAGATCACAGCCAACGTAGAACAGAAATGAACATTATGTTCGAAGAAGCATGAATAAGTTGAAGAATAAATGAAGATAAGATTAGCCTTGTGAAAGCAAACTGTAATGAATAATTCGAAGGAAAGGAGACGACAACTGAGTCGTATCAGAATTCCCCAAACATTCACGTTAGTAAAAACGGCGCCATATTTGCCCTGGAAGGAAGAAAGCAAAGCAGGCAATTCCCGGAAAGACCAATGCAAATCCAGGCTCGTCCTTCCCCCAGGGGTCCCCTGCCCCCTTTGACATTGTTGGAGATTTGGGGGAGGGGTGGAGGCGAAGTGTCGGAGCTGAATGTTGGCGAGGGTGGTCGTTTTATCCGGAGCGCCTGTGTAAAAATGATATGAAGTCAGATCTCATCGGAATTTGAAATAGTTTGACATCGGTACCATCGGCAGCCTGGAAGTAAAATTGTTGGAGATTTGGTTGGTGGGGGAGATGAAGTGTTGGGGCGGAATGTTGGTGAGGGAGTGAGAGTGATCGTTTTATCGTTTAGGCGCCTATGTAAGAATGACATGAGGTCAATTATAACCGCAATAATTTCTAATCGTTTGACACCGTTATCATCGGGAGCCTGGAAATAAAATTGTTGGAGATTTGGGGGAAGTGGAAACGAAGTGTTGGAGCGGAATGTTGGTGAGGGAGTGAGGGCGATCGTTTCATCCTTTGGGCGTCTGTAAGAATATGAGGTCAATTCTAACCGTAATTTGAAATCATCTGATATCGTTACCATCTATAGCCTGGAAATAAAATTGTTGGGGATCTTGGGGGAGGTGGGGAAGATGAAGTGTTGGAGGGGAATGATGGCGAGGGAGTGGGGGCGATCGTTTAATCCTTTGGGATTCACTGCAAAAATGATATGAGGTCAATTCTGGCCGTAATTTGAGACATTTCCAGTGGCGCTTCTCAAGGAATCGGGAAGAGTCGCAACTCAGATCGAAAGCGAATATGTCTTATGGGTTAAATGACCCGTCGGGAATTGGCCTTCGATCTCTCTCTCTCTCTCTCTCTCTCTCTCTCTCTCTCTCTCTCTCTCTCTCTCTCTCTCTCTCTCTCTCTCTCTCTCTGGCGACCTTCTTCCCGAGCCGAGTCTTGAATTTACATTCCCTTATTTCATGTCGGATCGACTCATTCAGTTGGCAAAAGCGCTTTTGTAAAAATTCCAGCAGAGGAAATCTTTTTAGAATATAAGATGTTCGAATTGAAAATCCTTTGAATATGTAACATCGTGTGAGAATTTAGTCTTTTAATTTGGCATTGTTCTGATAAACGATTCTTTTTGGAATTGTTGTTGAATTCTTGATGAAATTTCCTTCTCAGAGGTTTTTTAATATGCAAGTTTTTGCGTTTTGTTACAGTGCTCGGGCCGGTTAGACAATTAGTTATTTTTTTATAGTTATGTGATGATATATTATTTTCGAGGTATTACTTCGGCAGATAGAAATGAACAACGAATATGCATCGAGGAATTCTACTATCGTTAGCAATGTAAGCATTTCATATATTACAAACAAATAAATAATCCTTGCGACGTATTTATTATTATATCGCTAAAAAAGATGAGAAATTTATTTTATATAAATATTTCCTATACTTCAAAATATAGTCTTGTAACCAGGAACCAAATATGAATAGCATTGAAACTTGATTGATCTGTTGGGATGTAGAATTGGTTATAGAATTTAGGCCAAAGACCAACCGCTGCGACATATGAGGTCATTCAACGCTGAAACGGAAATTGACAGTAAAATTTTCGAAAGGCGTAACAGGAGGAAAACCTCAAAGCAATTGCACTATGAATCAATCGTTAGGAGAGGGTGGAAAGCAAGATTGAAGGAAGAGAATATGAAAGGAGGCACAGTAAAGGAACGAAAGGGGTTGCAGCGAGGGACTGAAAGGGGTTGCAGCGAGGGACTGAAGGCACGCTGCAAAGAACCTTAAATGATGCCCACAGTGCACCGCATGAGGTGCGCTGACGGCACTACCCGCCCACGGGGTGATTGATCTATTTCACGAGAGGAAAAAATTGAAAAAAAAAAAGAATAGTGGAAATAGCGAAAATGACTCCTGCGGGCAAATGAAATTTTCATCTCATGAAACGAAATATTCGTGAAATAGGATCCGGAAAGGGACGGGCCATTGGCGCTCGGCGATAGGAGGCGCCACAATGCCCCGTTGCCCGAGAACCAATATTTATTTGATGGCCGAATTTGTTGTCCGCATTTTTTCAAGCGTTTACCGCGTCTGTTTGCTATACAGTATCTATATGTCTTTGTTTATTTGCTGATTGTTGTTGTATGTTATTTTATGTAATTTATAATTACACTCAGGTCATTTATTTTGCATTGAATGGTTGTCGTTTCAGCAAAATAGTTCTTATTTCTCTTTACGTCCATCGTTGATATTTTGTTTCGTTTTGTTTACCTTTAAATTTAAGTAAATTAACAAAGATTATTTGCAGTTATTGTAACATAAACTAATTGTTTTCTCATCCGATTGGACTGAAGTCTTACACGTATGTTTGGATTGGCCGGATGAGTCAAGAGGTCCACGCCAACCGTTATTAATCCCTTTATCATTTTGCCATTTTTATGTGCCACCCTTTGGCAGGGGCCCGTGCTGTCATACAACCTGGATATAATTTATTCCAATAAAATCGTGGAAAACGGTCCAAGGAACAAACCAATTTGAGCAACGCAAGAGTTGTTATTGTGTTAATCTCCAACCTTGGAGCTCCCCCCCGCCCCCCGTAGACCATAGGACGGGGGGACACCTACCTTCAAAGAGATGTAGGCATTTGGCCTTGCACCTTCCCTTTCAGAGCGTCTCTCTCTCTCTCTCTCTCTCTCTCTCTCTCTCTCTCTCTCTCTCTCTCTCTCTATCTCTCTCTCTCTCTCTCTCTGGACCGGCCTTATGCCGGCACGTGGTCAGAGGCCACTTTCCTCATATGTACAGTATGTAGATTTATGTCAAGTAGATACTCGTAACTATAACTGTAGTTTGTTGTCAAGTTTTCTTCATTTATGTCTGTGTTAACTTTCCGTGCTGTAGATGATAGAAATTCACAAAATTTGAGATGTTTGTTTATGAATTTTTTTTTCATCTGAGCGTGTTTGTTTGTGTTCGTGTGTGTGTGTGTGTGTGTGTGTGTGTGTTTACCAGTGTCTGTGTATTTGCGTGCAATAGAAGGATATTTCATAAACTGCAGATTTTTAAAAAATCTAAGCTAATTTTCATGTCTCGTTGAAATGAAAAATGTTGATCATAATTCCGGTAAAGCTACCGTGATATTCCGCGATTGTGTGCAAAGAAAATAGGATTTTATAACAAAAAGAGTTAAAACTTTTCAGTCAGTGTTAGAACAATTTAATATTAACGTTAGATTGATTCGTACCTTACCCTTGCAATTGTTCCTAAGTCCTTGGTATGAAAAACTGCAGATTTTCCACAACGAAACGATATCTTCAACTCTAAAGGTTCGGTTTTCCATAATAAATGGGTTTTCAAGGTCTAATTCTCTGGAACTTGAAATATCATTCGGAGTTTTCTCATTGGTAGATCTCGAAGTCATTCGAGTATTGGGGAATCGAGACTGACAGACACTCAGGTCAACACGATCATTTAAGAACTGACATGTCAGGGCAGTTAGGAGTCTGCAGGAGTTCATCTTATATATAAAAATTCCGAAATTAGTGACTAGAGACGCGGTGTTTTAGTTTTCTCTAAAAGAAAACTATTGTGCCGGCCTTGTCTGTCCGTCCGCACTTTTTCCTGTCCGCCCTCGGATCTTAAAACCTCCTGAGGCTAAAGGGCTGCAAATTGGTATGTTGATTATCCACCCTCCAATTATCAAACATACCAAATTGCAGCCCTCTAGTCTCAGTAGTTTTTATTTTATTTAAGGTTAAATTTAGCCATAATCGTGCTTCTGGCAACGATATAGGCCAGGCCACCACCGGGCAGTGGTTAAAGTCTCATGGGGCGCGGCTCATACCGCGTTTTACAGAGGCCACCTAAAGACAGATCTGTTTTCGGTGGCCTTGATTATACGCTGTAGCTGCTGTACAGAAAAATTGATTGTGCGGAAGTTTTACTTGTTTGATGAATGCATATAAACAAATAAACCTCTTTCGATTGCCATTAATGGGGGTATTCATGGGATCAATTAAAATATGTAGAGTAACATTTTTTTCAGCCTTCTATTTATTTTTACCTTTTTCTGCTGCTGCTGATGGACATGGTCCTCCTCCTCCTCCCTCCTCCTCCTCCTCCTCCTCCTCCTCCTCCTCCTCTACTACTACTGCTACTACTAATTTTTACTACCACCACTAAGAGTAGAAAAATCTGCAAATTTCTTGTATAACAACACCATTTGTAAATGGATGAGCGGTCAATGTGTATATTTGTTTGTGTGTGTGTGCGCGTGTTTAGAACAGAGAGAGAGAAAGAGAGAGAGAGAGATTGTGTATATGTTTGTGTGTGTGTGTGTGTGTGTGTGTGTGTGTGTGAGAGAGAGAGAGAGAGAGAGAGAGAGAGAGAGTTTGTGTATGTGTGTGTGTGATCGAGAGAGGGAGAGAGATTGTGTATTATGTTTGTGTGTGTGAGAGAGAGAGAGAGAGAGAGAGAGAGAGAGAGAGAGAGAGAGAGAGAGAGAGAGAGAGAGAGAGAGAGAGAGAGATCCTAAAAACTTCCAAGAGTTCCCCTACGTATCACTGGTATACCGACAGGTACAAAATGACCTTCTGCTCCGACGGCCTTTCATTTAGGGCCGAAAAGGAATTGCTCTCTCTCTCTCTCTCTCTCTCTCTCTCTCTCTCTCTCTCTCTCTCTCTCTCTCTCTCTCTCTCTCTCTCTCTCTCTCTCTCTCTTCCATTATTCGCCCTCATCTATAATTCCTCTCAATGACCCAAACTTTTCTTCCACCGCACGTCAACTGGAACTGTTTTCTTTGCCCGTCTCGGTGCTTTATTGGCAGTGACAACCGGGTGGGGGGGGGGGCGGGCGGGCGGGGGGAAGTCTATTAGGGTCAAAATGCCCTAATTGTCTTTTGAAGAGGGACGATAAATAGCCTGTCTCGTTGTAGACTCATTGTTGATTTGTATTAAATAAAGTTGATTTAATTATTTGTTTTTCTATCTTAATACGGGGCAGTATCGTATCTTAAATTGTGTTATCTTATCGTACCTTATCTTACCTTATACTAAACGATTATGCAACCACTTTCGTTCCTTTTACTGTACCTCCTTTCATGTTCTCTTTCTTCCATCTTACTTTCCTCAACCCTCTCCTGACAATTGATTCATAGTGCAACTGCTTTGAGGTTTTCCTCCTGTTACGCCTCTCAAACCTTTTACTGTCAATTTCCCTTTCAGCGCTGAATGCCCTCGTAGGTCCCAGCACTTGGCCTTTGGCCTAAATCTATATTCAGTTCAATCGATAATGATCCAACTTAAGTTTTCAAACACTATGATATGGAGTAATTACTTAATTATAGATTTCAAAGCCTAGTTTCTCTTCCGTTGTCCTATTTCTGAGTGTCTTTACTCGAGGCATAAGAGATAATAGTTTTGATTACTTTAGTGTCATAATAAACAATGTAAGAAAATTACCCGACCGTTTTTGGTCTTAAAATGTGTTACGTTGTTTGTGAGGATAGAGAAACAACAAACAAACACACACACACTCACACACACAAACACATATATATGTATATATATATATATATATATATATATATATATATATATATATATATATATATATATATATATATATATATATATATATAATATATTTGTGTACGTATGTATGTATGTATGTATGTGTGTATGTATGAATATATGTGTGTACACAAGGATATATTTTTGTATGTCGCACTACACTCGACAGTTGATCAGACTTCAACTGTGACACCAAAATGAAGAATAAAACCAGTAGGTTTCACCATTGAAATTAAAAAAATCTGACCAATATCTCCTCTCCTTTGTTTATGCTCTTATCAGTCTTTCATATATTCGTGATTGAGCGTCACCCCTCGCCATCTCACTTTTCCCAGTTTCCTTTCGTAAAAATAGAGAATTTTTAAATTAAATATTCAGATGTAGAGCTTATTTGTTGCTGGATTTTAAAAAATATATTAATAATGTTTTCATTTCCGCTTAATAATGGAGTTTATGTCAAGCGAAACCCATCTATTTCAAGCCATTTCTTTTGTAGTAAATTTATTACTTTTATTTTCGTCTCACTTCTTGTGTAATTAATTTTTTACTTTTATTTTCGCCTCGCTTCTTTTGTAATTAATTTTTTACTTTTATTTTCGTCTCACTAATGATGAAGTCTTAAATGAAATCCATCTCCTGTTTCAAGCGATGGTAAATTACCTCCCATTCCATTGGGAATTATATTTTTTTTTAACCTGATTACTGGTAATGCTCTACCGCCCGCATTTAGATAAAGGTCCTCCCTTCCCCTCACAACAAGTACCTTCTCCTTCAGCTGACGTCCTTTGAAGTCGGCCTCAAAACGCCGCTCCTCCTCCTCCTCCTCCTCCTCCTCCTCCTCCAACCTCAAAGGAGGAGGGAGGAGGAGCGTCAGGAGGGAAGCATTGTTCAAGTACGACGGCTGAGAATCCGTTTCCCCTCTTTGACGTTTCAATTAAAGTCGCCGCAAAGAAGGCGGGGAAAAAAAAAATGGCGCGAAGACAATTTCCATTATGGAAATTCACTAATTGAATTCTCGTGCCTCCGGGTGTTTACGCCCCCCGTTGGCTTCGCGCTTCGGCGGGAATAGCTGTAAACAGGTGAGCCGCCCAAGGTCACTCGGAGGAGGAGGAGGAGGTGGAGGAGGTGAGGAGTGATATTCTCATCTCCGAGGAGAATTTAATTCTCAGGGAGGAAGAGATTAAGAGGTGTTCGAGAATGTTAAATACTGGGTGATGACGGCGGTGAGTGACTGGTTTCATTTTAATGTCCTCAGGAGAGGGATTCTGAAACGCGTCGTTGCAAAGGATTTCCATTGGCCTTGTGGGGTTTAGCTTTAAATACGTCATTGTGGTGTCCATTATATATCTGTTGAGGATTGTGTGTGTGTGTGTGTGTGTAGCTTGCGATATTAGATATGTATTTATATGTATGTATGTATGTCTGTGTCTTTGTGTGCGTATGTGTATATACGCATAAATGTCTGTATATGTATACATATATATGCATATATATTATGTATATGTATATGTATAGGTATATATATATATATATATATATATATATATATATATATATATATATATATATATATATATATATATATATATATATATATATATATAACATAGCATTCAAAGGCTTATGTTCGAGCCCTGCAATAACACTGACACAGGCGACTTGGTTGCGAGAGCTAAAGCACGAACACTAAGGCACACATCATTTCCGCTGCGTTTCCCTGGAAGCCTTGACGTCAGATAACTATCAGTCGGTCAATCAATACGCTGTATTTGGGCATCGAATGCCAGGGGACGCCGTATGTTGTTATTATGGTTGCTAGTTGGGTCTCAGAAATTGCCTCAGAGGATGTTGAAAGGTTGTTTACAAACGCAGCAGCTGTTGCGATTCACGACTGATTTGTGACAGGTGCATAGAGTCGATTCTCGCCAGCTGCCGTTTCCAGAAGAAGCTATTCAGGATGTTCAGTTGCTTAATGTTGATTAATCATCGGTGCGGAAAAAATAGGAAAACTAACCTAATTCAAATAAGAATGAACTAATACGCAATCTGCCATTTCCGGAAGAAAGCCTTTCATTATGTTAAACTGACGATTATTAGGTAATCGTTGGTAAGAAAAAATAATAAAAAACCTTATCTAAATAAGAATGAACTAATACGTAACCCTGCCGTTTCCGGAAGAAAGCTTTTCATTATGTTAAACTGGTGAATATTAAAGTGATCGTTGGCAAGAAAAAATGAGAAAAAACCTAATCTAAACAAGAGTGAACTAATATAACCTGTCATTCCCGGAACAACCGCTTCAGTATGTTAAATAACGGATGTTGAGCAATCAGTAATAAGTAAAAATAGGAAAAATGACTGTAATCCAACTAATAATTCACTAATACTTAATGAAATACAGGAAAGAAGTAAAACATAAACGGAGAATTTAGTGAGCAACGATATGGCAAGGAATGAAATTTTTTTTTTTACCTACATACAAAGTTCCTGTGCTAGCATATCCTTATTGAATGCCTGGTGTCTCATTGCTGTTTGGGCATATTTTCTCCTCTATGCAATTGCTATTGAAGTCAGTGGCATTGTTTGCAGATGTTACCTTCTCGTCAAGACTTGGAATCAGTCTATAAGTCTTTTTCTCTTCTGGCAAGCTTCTCGGGGGTTAAGGAAAAATCATTCGGGATTCTTTCCATTTACTTTTTCTTTTTCTAGCCGACGGACCGTTTCTCCACCTCTCTCGGCGGCTTCATCAGGACTGGATCATAAATTGACACCCACGGTTTTTATTGCAGCATGCGGACGTTTGAATTTCAAACATGACGTCTTAGGCAGTTTTCAAAAACATAACGAAATAGCTGGCGCAGTATGGAAAAGGTATTAGACGAGGAATATCATTAACAGAATGCTCGCTCAAGGGATGCCATATTCATCACTAAGACTCCGAAATTGTCGGAATTCTGGAGACGGAATATGAAGATTTCCAGATATTATGCATGAACTACCGATGACGTATCTGTTGAACGCGATGTGGCCTTATAGAACGCACCTGACAAATAACATTGTTCTCATTCTAAATAACCGGTTTAAATGCCAAATAGAATGTGCCTCGCTGTCTAACTTCTCGGTTCCAGAGGTCCTTTATTCCTCACACAATGGACTGATGAACAGTATCCCTGGGGATGTTGTGTAATTGAAACCTTAGTCTCGCAAAAGAAAATAAAAATAATGATTGTCATTCAAAAAACACATAAAAATCATTTAGCGCATATTAGTCTTGCATCGTTTATTTAGTTTTAAAAGTGAAATTGTTAAATTTCATTCCAAAATTTATTTAGAGAACCTTGGTCTTGTGACGTTTATGCAGAAATTGTTATGATTCATTTTATTCCACAAACAACCGGAATCCTTTAACCTTGCATTATTTATTTAATTTTTCAAATACACATTAAAAATAAAATTATTACATTTCACCCCAAAATTTATTTAGAGAACCTTGATCTTGGGGTGTTTATGCAGAAATTGTTATGATTCATTTTATTCCACAAACAACCGGAATCCTTTATATGCTAAACGTCCACGGAGCATCCGTAAACATGCACACACGCACACACACAAACGTGTCCCTGGTAAACAGGCGTGCGAAAAATGTCTGGATAATCCTCCCTAGCAAGTAATGGAATGGAAAAATTGCCTGGTGTTTGGAAAAGGGATTTTCCAGCAATATATGAGCGAGGGATGTTGGGAAGCCGTGCTTTAAAAGGCGTTGAGGGAATTAAGTGGATTACACATAATATTTCTCTTCCCTGGCATTTTTTTTTCTTTTATGAGAATGATCTCATTAAATAGAAAGGAAATGAAGTGAAAGATGTTATACTAAATTACCTGGGTTCTTGAACCATATTTCGTTTTGTCGTTTAACAAGATTCATCTTACAACACTTTTATTAAGTGGCCATAACATTCGCTTGAAAGATTAAAAAAAACTAAAGTTCCAGTATCCATTGCAAGGCCATTTAGCTTATCAAATTCTTCATTTTCTTCGTTCTTACTAAATAATGAATTATTATAATGCATTACTACCCTAATGCAATTCTCTTTGTATTTTGATAATTTATTTCGGTTTTTATCAATTTATTTATTTATTTATTTATTTTTCAATAATTGACCTCTTCTTTGTGGATTTCCCACTGCATTCTGTTTATTCTTTCTGATGAACACTATACTCTTTGGAAGCCTGGATTTGAAGTCAATGGCCCCTGTGGTGGGCTTGTTCCATATGATTAGGGTTCGTCTTCTGAATAATAATAATAATAATAATAATAATAATAATAATAATAATAATAATAATAATATGTTCTTCATTGCGTTCATTCACAAGATCTTTCATCCTGTGTTCATCCATTTCCCACATAAGTAAAAAAAAAACTTTATTTTGAAAGGATTTCAGTAGATGTATAAAAGTTACACCGAAAAAAAAATAAATTCTCTTACTTCTGGCATCTTCATCGTTTTCCCATTCCTTATCATTCCTAGGAGGTTACGGCGGAATATGCAAATCAATTACTTACGGTAAATAATAGTATTAGCGTTGACTGATATCATTACCGTTATCCCTTTAATAAGGTAAAATCATGCGTCAAGACACGAATGCAGTATAAAGCCTTTATAATCGTGAGCTGCAAAGTAATTTGAACTGACGGCGGGGAATTTACTTATTAAGTACGCTTTTACTTCTTGCGTCTGGTACTTCCTTTGATGTGAATAATCGTTGGTGCAAATTATCTTAATCTAGTAAAGATCTAAAGACATGAATTTAGATTTATTAATTGTTATTAAGATTGAATTAACATGGCAGTCAACAACGCAGTTGTTTAAGATATCCTGAAGTACTTTGATGTAATTAACACTAATCTTGTCAGCATCATCAAGTTTTTACCAGTTACGATATTCTGTAAGGAACGGGAATAGATCGATAGGAATTCAAGAAAACTTCCTGGTAACTCAGTCGAAAGGAATTCAAGAATATTTTCTGGTGATTCAATCGAAAAGAATTAAAGAATTCCTTCTTGTAATTCAGTGCAAAGGAATTCGAGATTACTTTCTGGTGATTCACTCGAAAGGAATTCAAAAATACTTTCTGGTAATTTCATAGAAAGGAGTTCAAGAATACCTTCTGGTGATTCACTCGAAAGGAATTCAAGAATACTTTCTGGTAATTCGGTTGAAAGGAATTCGAGAATACTTTCTGGTGATTCCGTAGAAAGGAATTTAAGAATTCTCTCTTGTGATTCAGTGGAAAGGAATTCAAGAATACTTTCTGGTAATTCAATCAAAATTAATTCAAGAATACCTAATTAAAGATCCACAATCATATAATTAAATCTAAAAGAATTCATGAATACTTTCTGGTAACTCAGTCGAAAGGAATTCGAGAATACTTTCTGGTGATTCAGTCGAAAGGAATTCAAGGATACTTTCTGGTGATTCAGTCGAGAGGAATTCAAGGATACTTTCTGGTGATTCAATCGAAAAGAATTCGAGAATACTTTCTGGTAATTCAGTCGAAAGGAATTCAAGGATACTTTCTGGTGATCCAGTCGAAAGGAATTCAAGAATACTTTCTGGTCATCCAGTCGACCAGTCGAAAGGAATTCAAGAATACTTTCTGGTGATCCAGTCGAAAGGAATTCAAGAATACTTTCTGGTGATCCAATCGAAATGAATTCAAGAATACTTTCTGGTAATTCAATCGAAAGGAATTCAAGAATACTTTCTGGTGATCCAATCGAAATGAATTCAAGAATACTTTCTGGTAATTCAATCGAAAGGAATTCAAGAATACTTTCTGGTGATCCAATCGAAATGAATTCAAGAATACTTTCTGGTAATTCAATCGAAAGGAATTCAAGAATACTTTCTGGTGATTTAATCGAAAGGGATTCCAGAATACTTTCTGGTGATCCAATCGAAAAGAATTCGAGAATACTTTCTGGTAATTCAATCGAAAGGAATTCAAGAATACTTTCTGGTAACTCATTTGAAAGGAATTCAAGAATAGGCTTCTTTCTGTAATTCAATGATGACGAGGGTGCTCGCTTTCATGCTGTCAACCGGAAGTTCTATGTTCCTTTGACTGTTTTGCATATTTCTTTGTGTTCTTAAATAAAAGCAAAAAAAAAAAAAAAATAAAGAGATACATTTCTTTTTTGTGACGTCTCTTCTTCATGTTAGAGACAGCGTATAAAAGATCTCAAAGGAATTCTTCATCAAAAATACGAATATATTTCGGTGCCTTTGAAGTTGCAAGAAAGGGCAAAGAGAGAAAGAGAGGGGTATCATGAATTTCTTATGGAGAGAGAGAGAGAGAGAGAGAGAGAGAGAGAGAGAGAGAGAGAGAGAGAGAGAGAGAGAGAGAGAGAGAGAGATACGATTACATTTTTTATACAGACTGGGCGTCCTTTGCACCCATGGGTTTTTATGCATGCAGTGTTTATCACTAAAAAAAAAAACAAGTAAAAAATGCGCAGAAGTTTCTTCTGCGCAATCGAGTTTTCTGTATAGCTCCGCTAAGCGTATAATCAAGGCCACCGAAAATAGATCTAAATTTCGGTGGTCTCTGTATAATGCTGTATGAGCCGCGGCCCGTGAAACTTTAACCACTGCAATGTGGTGGCATATCCTATATCTTTGCCAGAAGCACGCTTATGGTTAACTTTAACCTTAAATAAAATGAAAACAACTGAGGCTAGAGGGCTGCAATTTGGTATGTTTGATGACTGGAGGGTGGATGATCAACATAACCAATTTGCAGCCCTCTAGCCTCAGTAGTTTTTAAGATCTGATGGCGGACAGAAAAAGTGCGGACAGGATAAGGTGCGGACGGGCAGACAAGCCGGCACAGTATTTGTCTTTCACAGAAAACTAGAAAATGAAAAAAATATGGAAATTATAAAAAAATGGAAGTGACACGAATTCTCGGGAACTTAAGCAGAGAAAAGGGAGACCAATTTCAGGCTCGGAAATAAAATTCCTTCTCCCTCAAGAGCTTAGTCGGAGAGAGAGAGAGAGAGAGAGAGAGAGAGAGAGAGAGAGAGAGAGAGAGAGAGAGAGAGAGAGAGAGAGAGAGACCTTGAAAAAAAGGCATTATGGAGCGTCAACCCCAGACCTCGTTATAGAGAGATCTCATTCTCAAAGATTTCTTATGGTAAAACGACTGATTTCTCTCTCTCTCTCTCTCTCTCTCTCTCTCTCTCTCTCTCTCTCTCTCTCTCTCTCTCTCTCTTCTCTCTCTCTCTCTCTATATATATATATATATATATATATATATATTTTTTTTTTTTTTTGCTTCGTTCGTTTTTTTAAAGGAATCTAAGAATTTTTATTGAATTTTTTATGGTTATGATTTTTCAATAAACTCTCTCTCACTCTCTCTCTCTCTCTCTCTCTCTCTCTCTCTCTCTCTCTCTCTCTCTCTCTCTCTTCAGTACTCGATCTAGTTTATAAGAACGCCGTTTGTTTACATTTTTTCTTGGTTATATTCTTCCAATAACCGCCCCACCCCCTCTCTCTCTCTCTCTCTCTCTCTCTCTCTCTCTTCTCTCTCTCTCTCTCTCTCTCTCTCTCTCTCCTCCCTTTAGTCCGTAGTTCTCCTTGCCCCACCGTTTTTAATAATCCTTTGTCTCCCTTAGTCTTTCAAAACTGATCCCTTGCGTGTTTCGGTCCTGGGGGAAAACTCAGGCACTATAAATTTCTATAGATTCATTATACAGCTTCTGCGTCGAATTTTCTTTTCTCGGGCGAGTTCAGTCTTTGAGCCCAAAAAGGAAAGGATAAGGTTGTGTCCACGACATAATCCTAACACGCTTTCCCTTTTACACACTGGGGTGATAATAATAATAATAATAATAATAATAATAATAATAATAATAATAATAATAATAATAATAATAATAATTAAAACCCCAAAATTATGTAAATAAATAAATTGCTTGTCAATGAATTTTATTAATATGCAAAGTTACAATTTATTTATATAATTGTGGATTTTTCTTATTTAACATTTTATTACGATATTGTGAATTTCTGAGCCATAATAATAATAATAATAATAATAATAATAATAATAATAATAATAATAATAATAATAATAATAATAATAAATCTTGCTGTTATAATTGCTACAACCATCATGATTTGACAAAGCTTGCAAAAAACGCTTGATTTATTAATAAATAATAATAATAATAATAATAATAATAATAATAATAATAATAATAATAATAATAATAATATTAAACATTGCTTTTATTAATGTTGTCACCATCAAGAATTGACACAGCCAGCATAACAACCACTTAATTCACCAACAAATAAATTATTTGCAACCAAAGGACCAACTGTCACTTTGATGCAAGTTCAGGCGAACGAACGATGCCCTGTAAACGCATTGAGGCAAATCGGTTTACCTAAGATTTCGCTTGAAGGCAAATGGGATTGCCTAAGATTTCGCTTGAAGGCAAACGGGATAGCCCAAGATTTCGTCTGGAGGCGATCACTCGGCAAGATGAAGATGATCAAGTCTCTTGTCCTTGGAAAATATTAATTTTGAATTTGCTTTGCTGGAGTTGCATGCGTGAGAACAAGATGAATGCCAAGGAACAGAATGTATGTGCTTATATTGTTTTTTGTTTTTTTTTTTGTAAAAGAAAACTATTTGTCTGTCGTTCCGCACTTTTTCTGTCCGCCCTCAGATCTTAAAAACTACTGAGGCTAGAGGGCTGCAAACTGGTATGTTGATCATCCACCCTCCAGTCATCAAACAAACCAAATTGCAGCCCTCTAGCCCCAGTCGTTTTTATTTTATTTAAGGTTAAAGTTCCCATAATCGTGCATCTGGCAACGATATAGGACAGGCCACCACCGAGCCGTGCTTAAAGTTTCATGGACCGCGGCTCATACAGTATTACACCGAGACCACCGAAGATAGATCTATTTTCGGTGGCCTTGATTATACGATGTATAGAAAACTCGATTGCGCCGAAGAAACCTCGGCGCATTTTTTTTACCTTTTTTATTGTATGCATACATGACTGAGGTCTGATTTCTGTTTCGTTTATATGTATACGAGTTTGCATATGTATCAAATTGCATACACGTAGCCATACCTTGTCTCCATCAGCAAATCTCTCTCTCTCTCTCTCTCTCTCTCTCTCTCTCTCTCTCTCTCTCTCTCTCTCTCTCTCTCTCTCTCTCATCATTGGTGAAGTGGACAGTTGTTAAGTGACAAGTGCTTTTAGATGGAATACAGATATATGTGTATTTAGAAATGGAGGGAGTTCTATGAAAAATAAATATTGCCCGCATAACAATGTATAGGAACAGGGACAGAGTTTAATCAGCAGAAATTCGTTCTCTATCCTAAAACCATTGATATTTCGCTTATTGATATTGATATATATATATATATATATATATATATATATATATATATATATATATATATATATATGTATATATACATATGTGTATATATATGTATGTATATATACTGTGTATATACAGTATATATATATATATATATATATATATATATATATATATATATGAATGAAAAACAATCTGATGACGGTGTTTATGAAATACATGCAATAACTATAATGAAATTTATGCCTGCGAGGCTGGCAGATCCATCTCACCAAGATTAAACGAACGTAAACAATCTACAAACTATCTGTAAAGATATGGTTTAGAGACCTCGGGGATTTTCATACCTGGGAAAGATACTCTCATACCACAAGTTAGACTGAGACTCAGCTGTTTTCCAGAAGTAACAGCTTGTATAGAATGAGAACTCAGGAATCCGCCATCGTCGGTAAAACTGGGTATATGATCGTATCAGGAAGGCACCGGAAATCTGATTTCACGGGCGAGTTCGTTTTAATGCCCGTCTTCGGGCTAATGTTCGAGTGGACCCGCCCACACTTTCCCGAGATGCAACTGAGTACCGGAGCCCTTCCCTGAAAAAGGCGGGACGCCATATCTTAAAAGCTAACCATAGAATTTTCTTGAAAATAATCTCATTATGTTTCCCACACCCAAATTTGTTAGTAGGTACGAAACTAATCTGGCTTAACCCAACCTAACCTAACCTGACTCAGGGCATGGCAAAAAAAAAAAAAAAAAAAAAACCGCGGCTGGTGCAATACTAACATACTGTGGTATGATTTTGTGTGATGGATTTGTTTATTGAATCCTTGACTGGTTTTAAATCTTATTTTTGTTAATTGATCATTTTGTGTTTTCGCCACCCAAAACCTGGTCTCACTTGTTAATGTACATTATTTTGTATAATAAACTAGTTTTAAGGTAAAAAAAAAAAAAGCAAAATTCTAACAATCTCAGGAATTTTCAACCCGCCCACCAGATTCGACCAAGGCGGGAAGTAACGGGGATGAAATAACGCCGCTCTCTCCATCCTCATCAGTGACGTTATTTTGCACCTGCATATTCCATATTGATATTGTCACCTGTCAGCTATCCATATTCAACACTGATTATTTCAAGCTCAGTCAGTTGAATCCTGTACGGGCATAGCGCCGTCAGTGCACCTCACACCGTTAACTGTAGGCATTACTTAAAGTCTTTGCAGCGTTCCTTCTGTAACCCCTTGCTGTAATCCCCTTTCATTCCTTTTACTGCACCTCCGTTCATATTCTCTTTCTTCCGTTTTACTTTCCACCTTCTATCAATTGTTTCTTAGTGAAATTGCGAGGTTTTCCTCCTGTTACACATATAAAACCTTTCTGCTCTCAGTACCCCTTTCAGCGCTGAATGACCTCATAGGTCCCACCTCTTGGCCTTTGAGCTAAATGCTGTATATTTATCATTATCATCATCACCAAGAATTGTAAAAAACAATATCCCTTTCAGCGTAGAATGACCTCATGCGTCCCAGCTTTAGGCCATTGACCTACAGTAAATTCTGTCTATGTATCTATCATCATCACCAAGAATAGTAAGAAAGATAGAACAAAATAAAAAAGAAAAAACTGCTCTTTTTCTTCCATCTTACTTTCCACCCTGTACTAACAGTTGTCTCAACTTTACTTTCAGCGATGAATGACCTCGTAGGTCCCAGAACTTGGCCTTTGGCCTAAGTGTTATAATTCAGTTCCAATTCCAATGAGTCAGTTGAGAAAAAAATATTAAAATTTTTTTTTTTTTATTGGTTTTATGGGTTTCTTGCTTTAATAAAATTCCTGTTATTTCAGTCAGAAAACCTGCGCCAATAAGTAAAAAAAAAAAAAAAAACGGACTCCTCTGTAAAACATTATTTGTGTCTTAGGGGAGCGAAGGAACCATTTGTAAATAAAGTCGCAGACTGACATTATTTTGTGTCTTTCATCTTGTTAAGGAAGTTATTCGCTGCGACTTCGCTAACAGTCTTCGAATTCGTTCGGGACGACTTCAAGGACGAATCTTCCTCGCCCCGTTTTACATTCGGTCTCTAAAAGGAGTTCGTACCCGGATTCGATCCTTTGTAACCTTTATTAGCGTCGACTCGGATGTTTGTGCATGACATTTCATGTGATTATCTTGTCCTTAGAACTTCAACATGTAGACTGAACAAAATAATCTGCCTCTTTTCTTAATATTTCTATCTTCGATTCCCCGGCCATGAAGAATTAGAGGAGTTTTTCTGGTGATAGAAATTCATTTCTCGGTATAATGTGTTTCGGGTTCCACAATAAGCTGTAGGTCCCGTTGCTAGGTAACCAATTGGTTCTTAGCCACGGAAAATAAGTCTAATCCTTCGGGCCAGCCCTAGGAGAGCTGTTAATCAGCTCAGTGGTCTGGTTAAACTAAGGTATACTTAACTTTATCTGCCTTCGTGATTATAGAGGGTTTCTTTTTCTAGTTGGCTTCCTTGCTTTAAAGAGAAAATTAATTCTCTTTTTATATTATATTCTACGTCTGCCTCTTTTTGTAGTTGGTTTCCTCGCTTTAAAGAGAAAATTAATTATCTTTTTTATATTATATTCTACGTCTGCCTCTTTTTGTAGTTGGTTTCCTCGCTTTAAAGAGAAAATTAATTCTCTTTTTATATTATATTCTACGTCTGCCTCTTTTTGTAGTTGGCTTCGTCGCTTTAAAGAGAAAATTAATTATCTTTTTATATTATATTCTACATTTGCCTCTTTTCGTGGTATTTCTGTCCTCGACCTTTTGGATTTTGAACTCCATTAGATCACCTAGATATTCTTGTAAAGCGAAATATTTAAATGTCAGATCTTCAGACAAGTTTAATCTGCTTAGAACTAATCACTCGGAAGTCGGTCTGCGTTTTATAGAAGAAGAAAAGCTGAAATGCAAATGAAAAAATGAAATACAAAGTTGAAATGCAAATTAAAAAGAAAGTTGAAATACAGAGTTGAAATACAAATTAAAAAAAGTTAAAATATAAATTTGAAATACAAATTAAAAAGAAAGTTGAAATACAAATTAAAAAGAAAGTTGAAATACAAATTAAAAAGAAAGTTGAAATACAAATTAAAAAGAAAGTTGAAATACAAAGTTGAAATACAAATTATAAAAAGTTGAAATATAAATTTGAAATACCAATTAAAAAGAAAGTTGAAATACAAAGCTGAAACACAAATAAAAACAGTTGAAATATAATTAATAAAAGTTGAAATACAAATAAAAACAGTTGAAATACAAATAAGAAAAGTTGAAATACAAATAAAAACAGTTGAAATACAAATAAGAAAAGTTGAAATACAAATAAAAACAGTTGAAATACAAATTTTAAAAAAGTGGAAATACGTATTTTTAAAAAGTTGAAATTCACTTGGGTTTTGGGACCGGGGGTGGGGGAAGGGTGGGGGGTGGGGAAGCGAAAGGGCAAGGAGAAGCTGACAAAAAAAAAAATCTTGAAAAAAAATAAGAAGGGGAAAATGTTGCGATTCCTCTTCGTTAAATGGATCTCATTTCTTGCCATTTCTCTCCATTCCGGTGTTAAAGAGGAAATCAGGTTGGCTGCCAAGACTCCGTTGAGTTACACACGCCAAAAAAATACTTGTTTGAACGCACTCTGGAACGTCCGTATACGTGTGATATACAGACACTGTATATATATATATATATATATATATATATATATATATATATATATATATATATATATATATATATATACGTGCGTGTGTGTTTATCCTCCCAAGGACACCACAAAGAAATCACTTCATAAATAAAGTAATAATGCCCGTGATATTATACCGGCGAATTGGTTGCCAGGCCTTTCTCGAAACTTTAGTTGACCTTTCGCCCATAATAAATCAGTAGGCGAGTTTGTAAGTAAACACACTTGACGGATATTGCAGGGAGGCTTTTGAATGCCGAGCGATAAATGATGACGGTATTATTTTTCTGAAGTCACCATAAATGAGGTGAATGGTGATGAAAACTCTCGGGAGAAATAATATTTTTCTTAAAAATTTTTTTTTCTATTTAACATTTTTCTTTAAAAATATTTTCAAAAAATTTTTTCTTAAAAGATATTGTTTTTAATATTTTTCTTTGAAGAGTGTTTTTCTTTAAAAAATATTTTTCCTCAAAAATATTTTTCTAAAAAATATTTTCAAAAAATTTTGCTTAAAAAATATTTTTCTTAAAAAAATATTTTTCTTCAAAAAATATTTCTTTAAAAATATTTTTCCTCTAAAAATATTTTTCTTAAAAATATTTTTCTTTAAAATTATTATTTATCTTAAAAAAATATTTTTCTGAAGCCACCATAAACGAGATAAGTGGAGACGAAAGCTCTCGGGAGAAATAGCATTATTTTTCTTTAAAAAAATATTTTTCTTCAAAAAATATTTGTATTCAAAAATATTTTTCTTTAATATTTTTCTTAAAAAATATTCTTCAAAAAATATTTTTCTTTAAAAAACATTTTTCTTGTAAAATATTTTTCTTTAAAAAGTATAATTTTCCTTTAAAAAATATTTTTATTAAAAATATTACTTTTCCTGAAAATTATAATTTTTCTTGAAAATTACTATTTTTCTTAAAAAATATTTTTTCTTGAAAATTATTGTTTTTCTTGAAGATTACTATTTTTCTTAAAAAATATTATTTTTCCTGAAAATTATTATTTTTCCAGGGAGAAGACTTAAAGAATCACGACATAAAATTGTTGTCACGCCAGTTTTTTCCACTAGAAATCAATTAGTCAGGAATACAAAAAAAGATATAATACAATAAAAATAAAAAAAAAAACATGGTCTGGTTTTAGTTTTCTGTAAAAGAAAACTATTGTGCCGTTCCTGTCCGCCCTCAGGTCTTAAAAACTACTGAGGCTAGAGGGCTGCAAGTTGGTATGTTGATCATCCACCCTCCAATCATCAAACATGACAAATTGCAGCTCTCTAGCCTCAGTAGTTTTTAATCATTTAAGGTTAAAGTTAGCCACAATCGTGCATCTGCCAACGCTATAGGATAGGCCACCACCGGGCCTTGGTTAAAGTTCCATGAGCCGAGGCTCATACAGCATTATACCGAGACCATCGAAAGATAGATCTGTTTTCGGTGATTACACGTTGTAGCGCTGTACAGAAAACTCGATTGCGCCCAAGAAACTTCGGCGCATTTTTTACTTTGTTTTTGCGTTTTCAGATTTTTACAGTATTAATATAGAGACAAATTTATGCGAGGTTTGAAATCAACATCTTAAACTGTGGGTAACTTTAAAAAATTGCAATAACCTTTGCTTTTATTTTGCATTTTATTTTTTATTGTCTCTTGCGAAACTTTTTTTAATTGCCGTCGCGTACGTGGATAAATTTTCCGTAATTTTCTTTGAGCATTTGATGCAATTTTCCTTTTGATTTAGAGTTTTCATCGCTCTCATGAAAAAATCCATTACAGCAAAAACATTTTGCAAAAGAAGTCTTTCCGTTGCTCTAAAAAATTCTCGGAATATCATATTCTGTCGAAGTTTCTTTTGCGCGGAGGTAGTAAAAAGTGACAATGTGATTTTTATTTACGCAAATGAAGCGAGAGTTGGTGGTTTGACATTTTGTTCAGCTCATTTTCCGAAGGACGAAGAATGATAGGAAAATGAGAATGAATAAAACTGACAGAAAATTCGTTCAGTTTATTTTCCGAGAGACGAAGAATGATAGGAAAATGTGAATGAATAAAACTGACAGAAAATTCGTTCAATTCATTTTCCGAGAGACGGAGAATGATAGGAAAATGAGGATGAATAAAACTGGCAAAAAATTCTTTCAGTTCATTTTCCGAGAGAGGAAGAATGATAAGAAAATGAGGATGAATAAAACTGGCAAAAAATTCTTTCAGTTCATTTTCCGAGAGAGGAAGAATGATAGGAAAATGAGGATGAATAAAACTGGCAAAAAATTCTTTCAGTTCATTTTCCGAGAGAGGAAGAATGGTAAGAAAATGAGAATGAATAAAACTGGCAAAAATTTCTTTCAGTTCATTTTCCGAGAGAGGAAGAATGATAAGAAAATGAGAATGAATAAAACTGGCAAAAAATTCTTTCAGTTCATTTTCCGAGAGAGGAAGAATGATAGGAAAATGAGGATGAATAAAACTGGCAAAAAATTCTTTCAGTTCATTTTCCGAGAGAGGAAGAATGATAAGAAAATGAGAATGAATAAAACTGGCAAAAATTTCTTTCAGTTCATTTTCCGAGAGAGGAAGAATGATAAGAAAATGAGAATGAATAAAACTGGCAAAAAATTCTTTCAGTTCATTTTCCGAGAGACGAAGAATGATAGGAAAGTGAGAATGAATGAAACTGACAGAAAATTCGTTCAGTTCATTTCCCGAGAGACGAAGAATGATAGGAAAGTGAGAATGAATGAAACTGACAGAAAATTCGTTCAGCTCATTTTCCGAGAGACGAAGAGTGATAGGAAAATGAGAATGAATAAAACTGACAGATAAAGGGCGAAGAGAATGAATTAATCCGTTGCTTTGACATATAAAAGAAAACTGCTGAAACAGAATGCTTCAGTTCATTGCCTTGACAGAATATAATTTGAATATAACTTTGATAATGATCTTTTTCGCCTTGTTTCATTCCTAACTCTGAGAAATGAAACAGGGCGAAAAAGATAATTATTAAAGTTATAAGAGAATTATGCAATTCATTACCTTGACCCAATGGGCGGAAATGAAAACACTTACTTAATTCGTTAACATGACAAAGTTGAAATAACTCCAGGGGGCACTGCGCTCCATGCGGTTCACTGTAGGCATTATTCCTTAAGGTTCTTTGCAGCGTCCCGTCGGACCCTAGCTTCAGCCCCTTTCGTTCCTCTTTACTCTACCTCCATTCATATTCTCTCTCTTCCATCTTACTTTCCATCCTCTGTTGCACCTTTCGAATTTATCTGATCTCATTTTCCCTATCAGCGCTGGGTGACCTTATAGGTCCCAGCGCTTTGCCTTATCAGATATAAAAAAGGGCGAAAAAATGAGAGAGAAATTCATTTCATTATAAGAAAAGAGAAAAAATGGGGAGAAATGTCTTAATTCATTAAACAGATCGTAAAGCGAAAGAACGTATTTTAACACTCAGATGAAATATGTAACGTCATTTCATACTCAAATGAAGTATGTAACGTTATTTAATACTCAAATTAAACATATAACATTCATTAATACTCAAATTAAATATAAAACGTCATTTAATACGCAGATTAAATATATAATAACGTCATTTAATACTCAGATTAAATATATAACGCCATTTGATACTCAAACTAAATATATAACGTCATTTAATACTCAGATTAAATATATAACGTCA
This sequence comes from Macrobrachium rosenbergii, assembly GCA_039081455.1. Lineage (NCBI taxonomy): Eukaryota > Metazoa > Arthropoda > Malacostraca > Decapoda > Palaemonidae > Macrobrachium > Macrobrachium rosenbergii. The sequence continues at coordinate 18,509,058 of JANJGK010000022.1, read as the reverse complement.
TTTAATACTCAGATTAAATATATAACGTCATTTAAAACTCAAATGAAATACTTAACGTCATTTAACACTCAAAATAAATATGCAAAAACTTCCGCCGGATATTCGGGAGAGGATGTGTTGTTAGACAAACGAACAAAGAAAACAAAACCTTTTCAGGCTAAATCTGCAAAGGATCGTTGACTAACGAAGGCAACGAACCAGAGGTATATGTGGCGGGGGTTTGACGAAGCTATAGGAAAAAAAGAAAAAATATATAAAAAAAAATTTAACCAGAAAAGATTAACTGTTAACTATTGCCTACTATTCTCCATGTATTATTTTAATAATTTACTTACGTTTCTGTCTATTTATTTATTAATTTCTTAATTTATTTTTTTCCTTTTTAATAAGTGACTTCTGTTTGGAAGCTTGCATTTCAAGTCAGTGGCCCCTGTGGTGGGCTTGTTCGACATGAATAGGGTCCATCTTCTTAATAATAATAATAATAATAATAATAATAATTAATTAATTAATTAATTAATACAGAAAAGAACCATAACGTATATGCAAATAAGCAGTTATAAAGAAAAAAAACTGATTTGACTAAAGAACATAAAAGTCACAGCTTAAATTTGACAAGGAAAAGAAGTGTAATTAAGTTTAGAAATAAAAAAAAATTACAAGGGACATAATTGTGTATAATTGTCCTCTTCTTTTTATATGCATTTAACCGATGGCAATTTTCTTCCTTGGTATGGAAGAAATTACATTGCGTATATTATTACTCATAGATTTAAATAACTTTATTTTTGGAGCCGTATAAATATTTGCAGCGGACTTATTATTATTATTATTATTATTATTATTATTATTATTATTATTATTATTATTATTATTATTATTATTATTATTATTATTCGCTAATAGATTCACAGTTTCGTGAAAAACAATCTGTGTAATAAAAATCCACAATTATATAATAAATATATTTACTATATAATTGTGGATTTTTATTACACACATTATTATTATTATTATTATTATTATTATTATTATTATTATTATTATTATTATTATTATTATTATTATTATTATTATTATTACTGGTGAAGAATCGAGCAGGTTCTCGAAAGCTCTCGATGTACATATATTTTTAATATATAATTACACTGACGTTATTGTAGATTCCTTCATCATTTTAGTGACTCGTGGGATTATTATAATAATAATAATAATAATAATAATAATAATTATTATTATTATTATTATTATTATTATTATTATTATTATTATTATTATTATTATTATTGAGCAATGACGCCCTTCATAATCAGAGGAAAAAATCTATTCATTGTGGTAATATTCTCCCCTGAACACCAAATACACTTCCAGTTAACTTTCATTGTCCTTTCATTGTTGTTCTTCATGTCCTTCATTGTCCTTCAAGTGTTGTCCTTCATAAGCTTCATTGTCCGTCCAGTGTTGTTCATCATAACCTTTCATTGTCCTTCCAATGTTGTTCCTCACTTCAGACAAGAGCTAAAAAAAATGCATTCTGTCCCTGGGAAACCAGTGACGTCATCTCCCCTCTGATGACGTAACAGTCAAAAACGCTACCGCGAAGCAAGAGAAAGTGAGTGACAGTGAGCCCACTCACCTCTGACGTCACAATCACGATGAAAGCAAAAAAAAAAAAAAAAAGGAAAGAAATTCGTTTGGGGGCCAAATTCCCATTATGCAAATGGACGAAGGGAATACAAAGGTGTGTTTACCTGGCCAGGTGAGTCATTCCAGACACAGTCACCTGAAGGAGATTCGTTAAAAGTTGAATAACCTCTTTGAGCACCTGAGTGAGAAGGAGGAGGAAGGAGGGAAGGAAGGAAGGAAAGCAGGAGGAAGGAAGGAAGGAATTTCTGTGATCAAAGACTGGGCAATTTTGTGTCTTGTGTTTATTGAAGGAAAGTCAGATAATATTATTTTTTTGGCGATAAATTGTAAGAATGCGAATATTCATAGTATTATTCTGTGACCAAAGTAGTATGCATAAGTTTAATATATACAGTATATATATATATATATATATATATATATATATATATATATATATATATATATATATATATATATATATGTATATATATACATATACATATATATATATATATATATATATATATATATATATATATATATATATATATATATATATATATATATATATATATATATATATACAGTATATATATGTGTGTGTGTTTATGTGCATGTATGTATATTTATATACGACGTAATATCGAAGTCACCTTACCCTGGGAATACCTTACATCGAAGGGGAGTTGTAATTGATCAGTGTAGCTGCCTTGTCCAGAATTTGAACATTTGATGTTTGGTCGGGACAGATGCACTTTTCATTTATAATTCCCCTTGTGCATATAAGTCATTCCAGACGCAAAGCGAATTAGATATTAAGTGATAGTTGGGGCTTAATATTTGGAATGTACACACATGCATATATATATATATATATATATATATAAGTATATATGTATGTGTGTATATATACATATATATTTATTATATATATTTATATAATGAATAATCATGAAATAGCTTTTGATGATACTGTGGATACTAGCTTCTTTGAGTGACTGTATGTGAATGTTTCATATGTGAGATAGAATAAAGGTCGTTAACCGAAAACTCCCACTTTTGAAGATGCCAGGAAAAAGAAAGAATGATAAACAACAACCAAACAGTTTCATAATCCGGTTCCAAGCTGATTAATCAGTGTCGTCACCAAGTGGTTTTTTTTTTCTGAGTGTCGGAAAGCACCGCGAATTAGAACGGGAAGTGGATTAAAGCAGAGAATAAAATGGATTCATTTTATGGCAAGAGAGTTAATTAATTAGTAATTACACAGTCGTATTTTGTTGTCAATGATTTTTTACTTTTATCTTCCCAAAAATATCTTCAGATTTAAAGGAATGGCATATAGGAGTGAAAGTCATTGCGATATCGACCCTCATATGCAACATATTCTAAACATGGGATTGTCCTAAATAACTGACTGTTCCTTCTGATGTAACATATTGTAAACTTTGACTGTCCAAAACGATTAACTGTTCCTTCTGTTGTGACATATTCTAAACATGTGATTGTTCTGTACAATTAACTGTTCCTTCTGGCGTAACATGTTGTAAACATGTGATTGTCCTAAGCAATTGACTGTCCCTTTTATTGTAACACATTCTAAACATGTGATTGTCGTAAACAATTGACTGTTCCTTCTGTTGTAACATATTCTAAACATGTGAATGTCCAAAACAGTTAACTGTTACTTCTGATGTAACATGTTGTAAACATGTGATTGTCCTAAGAATTGACTGTCCCTTCTATTGTAACATATTCTAAACATGCGATTGCTCTAAACAATTAATTGTTCCTTCTGATGTAACATGTTGTAATCATGTGATTGTCCTAAACAATTAACTGTTCCTTCTGATGTAACGTATTGTAAACATGTGATTGTCCTAAACAATTGACTATTCCTTCTGATGTAACATGTTGTAAACATGTGATTGTCCTAAATAAATTACTGTTCCTTCCGAAAGTATCTTCAATGTTAGAGAAAAGACATATACGAATGAAACTTACGATATCGACCCCCTTATATAACATATTCTAATCATGTGATCGTCCTAAATAGGAGTAACTAAATCTCTGACCTATTTTGTGCAAGTACAGCAGCGTGTTTCCTCCCTTCCCCCTATATGACCTAATGACCTATAGTTGACCTAATGATCTACAGTTGACCTATAGACAACGATCCCTCTATCAAGAAGGTCATTTGGCCCTTTCAATTTTCTTTAGTACCCCAAGAAACGCGGAAGGCTGCACGCGCCTAATTATCCCCTATTACACTTTTGAGCGCAAATATGCAAATGAGGTCAGTAGGAACGGCTACCAGTAGGAAAGAGATTTGAATGGAGGAAATTCAAATTGGATATTGGGCTTCAAATGTAGGGAATCAAGGACGAGGATTAATTAATTCAAAGGGGAAGTGGAAAGCGGAGTTGGGGCGATGTATGGAATAGGAAATACGGCGGAAGAGAGAGAGAGAGAGAGAGAGAGAGAGAGAGAGAGAGAGAGAGAGAGAGAGAGAGAGAGAGAGTGGTCTACAACTGTTGTATACTGAGCAAAAATGCATTCTTTGATGATGAGCTTTCGAATTAAAAATATTACAAATTCTTCTTAATGCATACATTAAGTAGGCATAGAGAGAGAGAGAGAGAGAGAGAGAGAGAGAGAGAGAGAGAGAGAGAGAGAGAGAGAGAGGTTTACAACTATTGTATGCTGAGCAAAAATGCACTCTTTGA
>JANJGK010000022.1:18497203-18499703 GCA_039081455.1 Macrobrachium rosenbergii | reverse complement strand
AAAGAACAGGCATCTCATTTCTTCCCGAGGAGGGCCTCTTCATTCGGGGATAAAAGTGGAAATTGTTTTCTCCCCTTTCTTCAAGGATATCCGAAGACACCCACAAAGGAAGCCGGTTCCGGGCGCATATCCTTTGAAGGATATTTAGCAGACGGTACGAGAACGATATTCGTTTTCTTTTTTTTGGGGGGGGAGGGATGGGGTGTGGGTGGGTGGGAAGAATAGGCTGGGAATTTATACCCGCAAGCATTTGTGCATTTGTTTGCTTGCTTATTGAGTTGCTTATTGGGTTGCTTGCATATAAGTCATACTATCTACCTAGCTACGCATCTTTGTTACTTATTTACCAAAATGTACAGCTTCCCTTATTATTTTATTTTGGTAAACAATTCAGGAAAACGTTCAATACAATCTCTTTTTATTTGTAAAAGTATATTTTACAGTTTAGAGTGTCCTAGTCACTATTATGTATTCTCTTTTTATTTGTAAAAGTATATTTTACAGTTTAGAGTGTCCTAGTCACCATTATATATTCTCTTTTTATTTGGAAAAGTATATTTTACAGTTTAGAGTGTCCACCATTCTGTATTCTCTTTTTATTTGTAAAAGTATATTTTACAGTCTAGAGTGTCCTAGTCACCATTCTATTTTCTCTTTTTATTTGTAAAAGTATATTTTACAGTTTAGAGTGTCCTAGTCACCATTATATATTCTCTTTTTATTTGTAAAAGTATATTTTACAGTTTAGAGTGTCCTTGTCACCATTATCCACTTCCCTTTCTGGGTTACCTAACGGAATTGCAGGCCCTGAGTTGACCTGTAGTTTTGACCATTATCGTGTCACTCCTGCCTCTAGGTGGGCTATAATTTCAGTATTATGATTTGAATTTCGCAGTCCCGTTATTGTTGATGACTTGACACGTGTCTGTTGGAATGCTAAATCATCAAGCAAAAACGTCCATTATCTAATTCTCGAGCCAAGATTACGTGCGTGAGGTCCTATAACCTAGGTTTCAAAGGGGGTTAGTGTCGTCAGTGCACCTCACTCGGTGCACTGTAGGCATTACTCCTAGTTCTTTGCAGCGTCCCTTCGGCCCCTAGCTGCAACCCCTTTCATTCCTTTTGCTGTACCTCCGTTCATATTCTCTTTCGTCCATCTTGCCATCCACCCTCTCCTGGGACAAATTTCAAACCTTTTCACCCTCAGTTTCCCTTCGAGCGCTGAATGACCTCGTGGGTCCCAGCGCTGGGTCTTCGGCTGAAATTCTATATTCCATTCCCTTCAGAGCTGTCTCTCAAATCTGACTTCTTATTTGTCGAGAAATGTGTCTGAAGGTGGAGCGTTTCTGATGTGATCGGAGACGCACTTCGTGTATCTTTATTATTCATTTTCATTTTGTTATTAATTTTTTTTTTGGATGGAGGCTCAGGTGTGACGTCATAGTTAAGCCTGTGGATTATATTTTTGATGAATCTTTTCCAATCCGGAAAGGTACGAGGAGTTGCTTTCCATTGGATAATGATTCATGTATATATATATATTACATATGCATATATATACATATATATGTATATATATACACATTTAAATTTTATATATATATATATATATATATATATATATATATATATATATATATATATATATATATACATACATGAATGAATTTTTATCACATCACCGCGATTCATATACAAGCATTAAGCTACAAACGTCCTTTAATATCCAATTCGCTCTACCTCGGAAATAATTTATTTTCATATATGTTACCCGAAGGGGAATTTTTTAGTTGATAATAAGTTCGTCGTCTCGTGGGCTCGAACCACGGAAGACAAGAACTCAGGACTGCAGTGACGCACTTTTAACCACACCTAAAATCGCGTCACTGTAGTCCTGAGTTCTTGTCTTCGGTGGTTCGAGCCCACGAGACGACGAACTTATTATCAACTAAAAAATTCCCCTTCGGGTAACATATGTGAAAATAAATTATTTCCGAGGTAGAGCGAATCGGATATCAAAGGGCGTTTGTAGCTTAATGCTTATATATATATATATATATATATATATATATATATATATATATATATATATATATATATATATATATATGTGTGTGTGTGTGTGTGTGTGTGTGTGTTTTCTGAAAAAGCAAGTCAGAAGCTACGAAAAGCAGTTGTAATTTTTTTATAATCGTAAACGCATTTATATTATTCAAAAGCGCTTCTGAAGCCATAAAATCAGTTTTAACACATACAAACACGCACACACACACACACACCCGATTACGAGACCCATCCTTGGAATTTTCGTGGCCTCATATACACGAGAGGGGGAGACAGGAATGCTGCGCTCCGGTTACCCGACCTCTGCTAATACAGGAGACGATCCAATTAAGCCCCGGGACGGAGAGGAGAGGCAGGTCCGGTCCTGTGCCCGCTTCGTAAGGCCTTATATTAATCTGACGTCGGGGCATATTGGTATAATATTGCGTCGCGGGAC
>JANJGK010000022.1:18462203-18492203 GCA_039081455.1 Macrobrachium rosenbergii | reverse complement strand
CTCTCCTATCAATCCTTTCTTCCCACATATCCTCTCTTATCAATCCTTTCTTCCCACATATCTTCTCCTACCAACCCTTTCTTCCTGCATAACTCTCCTGTTAAGCCTTTCTTCCGGCATATGCTCTCCTATCAACCCTTTCTTCCTGCATATCCTCTCCTATCAATCCTTTCTTCCCGCATATCCTCTCCTACCAACCCTTTCTTCCTGCATAACTCTCCTGTTAAGCCTTTCTTCCTGCATAACTCTCCTGTTAAGCCTTTCTTCCTGCATATCCTCTCCTACCAACCCTTTCTTCCTGCATAACTCTCCTGTTAAGCCTTTCTTCCTGCATATCCTCTCCTATCAACCCTTTCTTCCTGCATAACTCTCCTGTTAAGCCTTTCTTCCTGCATATCCTCTCCTATCAACCCTTTCTTCCTGCATAACTCTCCTGTTAAGCCTTTCTTCCTGCATATCCTCTCCTACCAACCCTTTCTTCCTGCATAACTCTCCTGTTAAGCCTTTCTTCCTGCATATCCTCTCCTATCAACCCTTTCTTCCTGCATAACTCTCCTGTTAAGCCTTTCTTCCTGCATATCCTCTCCTATCAACCCTTTCTTCCTGCATAACTCTCCTGTTAAGCCTTTCTTCCTGCATATCCTCTCCTATCAACCCTTTCTTCCCGCATATCCTCTCCTATTAATCCTTTCTTCCTGCATAACTCTCCTGTTAAGCCTTTCTTCCTGCATATCCTCTCCTATCAACCCTTTCTTCCTGCATAACTCTCCTGTTAAGCCTTTCTTCCTGCATATCCTCTCCTATCAACCCTTTCTTCCTGCATAACTCTCCTGTTAAGCCTTTCTTCCTGCATATCCTCTCCTACCAACCCTTTCTTCCTGCATAACTCTCCTGTTAAGCCTTTCTTCCTGCATATCCTCTCCTATCAACCCTTTCTTCCCGCATATCCTCTCCTATTAATCCTTTCTTCCTGCATAACTCTCCTGTTAATCCTTTCTTCCTGCATAACCTCTTCGATTACACCTTTTTTCTTGCCTACGCTCTCCTGTTAGGCTATTCCTCATTATTATGCTCTCCTCCTATGCCTTCCTTCCTTCATGTTCTCAACCGTTAAGTGATTCTTGTGTCGCCTTCCTTTCTTTCTTCATACACTATACTTTTAGGTCTCTCCTCTTTCGTATGCTCTATGTGCTTCCCTGTTTAGCCTTTCTTCTCTTTGTTTATACACACAAACACACACCCACACACACACACACACACACACACACACACACATATATATATATATATATATATATATATATATATATATATATATATATATATTTGTGTATAATATATATATATATATAGTATATATATATATATATATATATATATATATATATATATATATGTGTGTGTGTGTGTGTGTGTGTGTGTGTGTGTGTGTTTACATATATGCATTTATAATGAAGAAGGAAAGTGTGTCAGCACACAAAACATCACATATACCAGCCTTATTTCAAATGAAAGGAGTCGCGTGCCGTGAAGGACAGTAATGAGCCTTTGTCATCTCGCACAATGCTTCCATTTTCCAAGTAGGCATCGCTGGGGAGGGGGTAGGAGGGAGGGAGGGAGAAGAGAGAGAGAGAGAGGGTGGTCAGCAAGCCCTGAAGGACAGGTATCCTAATGGGCTGCAACGTAGGAGTCATTTTGAGATCTTTTGGCTGGGGGGACACCTGAAGGATATTCAGACTCTTTAGATTATAAATCCTGTCTGTATTATGATACTAACACTCTGAAACGTTTGTTTGTTTGTTTGTTTGCACACCTGAAGTTTAACGGGCTGGTGCTGCTGCCCGTAGACTTCTCCTTCCCCTTCTTCCTCCCCCTCCCTTTCCCCCTCTTCCTCCCCCTCCCCTTCCACCTCCCTCCCCTCCTTTCCTCTTCCCCTCCTTTCCTCCTCCCCCCCTCTTTTCCTCCACCCCTACCCCTCCCTTTCCTCTCCCCTTCCCCTCTTCCTCTCCCTCCCCTTCCACATCCCCTCCCTTCCTTTCCTCTTTCCCTACCCCTCCCCTTTCCCCCTTCCCCTCTTCATCCCCTTCCCTCCCACCTCCTCTCCCCTCCTTTCCCCCTCCCCTCTTCCTCCCCTTCCCCCTTCCCCTCTTCCTCCCCTTCCCCTTCATCCATCCCCCCTACCCTTCCACCCTCCCCTCCCACTCCCCCCCCTCCCACTCACCCTCCCCTTCCCCCTCCCCTTCCCCCTCCCCCTCCCCCTCCCCTCACCCCTCACTCCAATTTTCAACATTAAGTGACCCATCGGGTCAGGGGTGGTGTAGTACAGTATAAACTTCAGAAGTTCAAGCGAAGATGTAATGCATTACTACCCTGATGCAATGCAATATGTATTTTAACATTTTATTTACATTTTGATTAAATTTATTAATTTGTTACTTTCTCTGTTTTTTCTGATAACTGGGCTGCTCTTACTGTCTTCCCCATTACTTTCTGTTACTTCTTGCTAATGAACACCATAATATTCTTTGGAAGCTTGAATTTCAAATCAGTGGCCCCCGTGGTGGGCTTTGTTTCCATTTGAATTGGGTTCATCTTCTGAATAATAATAATAATAATAATAATAATAATAATAATAATAATAATAATAATAATAATAATAATAATAAGAAGAAGAAGAAGAAGAAGAAGCTTATATGTGGCCTCCGTTATCTTAGATGACCCCCTTCACGCTCAAAATTTTTAGCACAAATATTTTCCCTAATTAAGTAAGAAATTAAATCTAGCTCTTTCTTATATTTTCTTCTTCTTCTTCTTCTTCTTCTTCTTCTTCTTCTTCTCTTCTTCTTCTTCTTCTTCTTCTTCTTCTTCTTCTTCTTCTTCTTCTTCTTCTTTCTCTGCATCTTTTCCAACTTCTAAGTGGGGGTCGACGTTTCTGACAGCTTTCCTCCACCTGGCTCGGTCAAACACATCGTCCTCTGACAACTGTTTGTCTTTCAGATCTTCTCTAACTACATCAATTCACCTTCTTCGCTTCTTCGGTCTTCCTCTTGCTCTCCCACCACTCACCTCCCTCTGCATCACTCTCCTGTCTACATGTGTCTCTTCCCTTCTCATCACATGGCCATTACCACTTCCGTCTTCTCTCCTGGGCCTTCTTTGATAGTTCTGCGGACTTGAGTAGTTCCTCTTATTCTTTCATTTTCTTCTCCGGATTTTTTTATTTTCTTCTCCGTGTTTATCCTGCTTAATTTTATGGCCGTATTTCATCTTAAAGACTTCTTGATAAATTTAACAGCTGCTCCCGGTAATCATTTTTATGATCATACACAATTGTTTCATAATTTTATCTCTATCAGAATTTTTTAAATTATGTATAAGCCAGTATATTTGTATGGCTGTCTTTAACGATCATCAGATAATTTTCCGTTATGTAATGTTTCATTTACAAAATATCTCATAAACATTATACCAGAATTTTTTTTAGCCTGATTTACAAGCCAATATACTTGCACGTTGACCTTTCATAGACATTAGATAATTTTCCGTTAAATAATGTTTCAGTACAGAAACATGTATATTTTGATTCACTGATATATTTATCTTTCGTCGTAGTACTGAAACATAAAATAAACATTAATCTATTTTGAGAGAACATTACCGATGTACATTTTGTATCACTGGCATTCGTTCTGAATAATAATACGTTCAGAGTGATTACTAAATTTATTCATGGGATATAAGACGTGCCTTTTTGAAAAAAAAAAACAGAACGTTCAACATAATCATAATTCGCATATATTTAAATAAAAGTGCTATTCCATTTCACGTTATGACTATCATAATTATTATCAGAAGCAGTATAATACTCACAAACTTTGATAGACTGGAAACAAAAAACGTATCTTAAAATTACATAACCATATTATTGTTCGCTTTTAATAAAAGCCCTTCAGCGCTGCTATCGCTATTCAAAAAAAAACAGCAATCGCAATTTTCCTGGAAAACAGTATGTTAAGCATCAGTCCGCAAAGTTGTCAGCATATTAATTAACTGTTGACAAAGAAGCCTTCTCCCTAACGACATGCGCTTATTAGTTGCTCGTCATTAATTTTTTTCCCCTGACTCCGAGCCAGTATCTATACATCAATTCTTCAATTAATTTTTAACTTTTTTTTTTTTTTTACATGGGGTGGGGGGGAAATTACTTCATTACCTCATTATAGTTCCCTCTCCCATTTGTCTTTGGCCTCTCATGGACCTCCAGGTACCCCGGGGGCGAGGGAGGGTTTCCTTCCCCCCCCCCCATCGACCGCCAATCGACCCTCAGGTCAATCTTCCCGTTCCTCATTAGGTCATTTTTGACGTAGCGAGGACAAAGTGGAGAGGAGGCTTGAGGTCCCAATTTGTGTAATTATTCAGCGAAAAATTTCTGACGGCAGTTTCCGATATTTTAGGCGCGTTGAATTTGGGCGCGTAAAATATTGCCTCGATGTGTGGAGCAGGTGGTGTCATTATTATTATTATTATTATTATTATTATTATTATTATTATTATTATTATTATTATTATTATTATTATATGAAGTGAATGGCGACAGTCATGCTGAAAGGTACAGTTTTCTCAAACATATCGGCGTTATTTTACACAGCTTTATATAATGTCAACAGAGATACTGTTGTAAAATCAAAGTTCATGATTTTGCAGGCTCCGTCAAAAAATAAAGTTTAACTGAACATTTAGGGAACTTCAAAAAAGTAAAAAAAAGCTAATAAATTCAATTATGTCCTTCACTCTGTCACGGAGAGAAAGTCGATACAATCATCTTTATTGAAATTCGCTTCTTTCCAAAACAATTAAAAAGTCTGGTTTTTGCTGTGAAGATTTCTATATATACTTTTTGTTCCCAGATATATCAGTCACCCCAGACAGAATTAAGAAAAGGGGGATTTTAACCTGGTCGTTTTTAGAATGAGGTGGCCTTATGCCGGCACGGGCAGCCTTGCTCCCTGGGCAGTGCGGAAAAATTTTAAGTTCTTCCTTGTTTCTGACGTTAGTTAGATATTATTTTTCAATACTGTTTGTTTCAGAAGTGTATAAAATGCCGTTCGTTTAACCAATTAGGCCAGTGCATAATTAGAGAGACGTATAGGTGATTAAACTGAGACAGACAGACAGGACAGACAAAACAAACAGACAGACAGAACGCAAGTTTACCTGACAGGAAGAAAATAAAATCGAATTGACAGCATAATCTCAGATGATTTCCTTGGAAGCAGCGTCGAGTGTTTATGATCACGAATGAAAAAGAAGGGAACTCGAACGGATCAAAATGAATAATCTCGAGAAAATAAGTGAGAGAAGAGAGAGAGAGAGAGAGAGAGAGAGAAAGAGAGAGAGAGAGAAAGAGAGAGAGAGAGAGAGAGAGAGAGAGAGAGAGAGAGAGAGAGAGAGACTCGCAGAAGACGTCCGTTTGCCGGTGACGCGATTTTGTCGTTCCACCATTCCCCCGTTCAGCCTCGGGGAAACGGATCCGTTGCAAATATAGGGGGAGGAGATTGCGGGCTAATTATTGTCCTTAATTAGAAGGGAATATCATTAGCGTCCCTTCTCTCCCCGCAGTATCCGAGCTAATTACATTCATTACATCTCCCTCCTGGTCCCAGTTCCCGCTGCACATAATCAACGCGTTTGCAGTCTCGCCGGAGAAGACAAAAGCGACGATGCGAAGTCTGCAGAATCTAATCATATTTCCCGTTGTGTGACGAAAGGGGGATTTCAGTACTCAGTATATACTTGCGTTCTGAAGCTCTCTGACGACGGTGGTAAATTTCGTCTGGAGCAGTCTCTTGCGGATCGTAAGCTCTCTCTGTTGGTAGAAGTACGATCCGTGCAATCAGTGTCAGAGATAGCAGTCTGCGGATCGTAAGCTCTCTATTGCTAGAAGTACGATCCATGCGATCAATATCACTGACTAGTAGTCTGTGGATCGCAAGCTCTCTGTTGATAGAAATGCGGTCAATGCAGTCAGTATCATTGACTAGTAGTCTGTGGATCGTAGGTTGTCTATTGCTAGAAATGCGATCCATGCGATCAGTATCAGTGACTAGCAGTCTGTGGATCGTAGGTTCTGTGTTGCTAGAAGTACGGTCCATGCAATCAGTATCAGTGACTAGCAGTCTGGGGATCGTAGGCTCTCCATTGCTAGAGATGCTATCCATGCAATCAATATCAATGACTAGTAGTCTGTGGATCGTAGGTTCTCTATTGCTAGAAATGCGATCCATGCGATCAGTATCAGTGACTAGCAGTCTGGGGATCGTAGGCTCTCCATTGCTAGAGATGCGATCAGCATCAGTGACTATCTGTCTGTGGATCGTAAGCTCTCTGTTGCTAGAAATGCGATCCATTCAATCAATAACATTGACTATCAGTCTGTGGATCGTTAGCTCTCTATTGCTAGAAGTACGATCCAGACAGTCAGTATCAGTGATAAACAACCAATTGTAAATCAACGAGAATTAAAATATTTTTTGATTACAAATAAAGAGTGCTATATGAAAAATATGAAGTATATTTCTCGAATAACAATTGTGAACAATACCAGACAAGTAAAAAATGCTCCGAAGTTTCTTCGGCGCATCGAGTTTACTGTACAGTCGCGACAGCTTATAATCAAGGCCACCGAAAATAGATCTATCTTTTGGTGGTCTCTGTATAATGCTGCATGAGCCGCGGCCCATGAAACTTTAACAATGGCCCAGTGGTGGCCTGGCCTATATCGTTGCCAGACGGACGATTATTGCTAACTTTAGCCTAAAGTAAAATCAAAACTACTGGGGCTAGAGGGCTGCAATCTGGTATGTTTGATGATTGGAGGGTGGATCATGAACATACCAATTTGCAGACTTGTAGCCTCAGTAGTTTTTGAGATCTGAGGGCGGACAGAAAAAGTGCGGACGGACTGACAAAGCCGGCACAACAGTTTTTCTTTTCAGAAAACTAAAAATGCATTTTTAAAATCCTAAAAGAAAATGCTGAGAGCGAAAAACTCATCAGCTTCTTGCAAATTCACACTCGAGCCCTGCTCTAAGTGGCATAATGAAGCGCCTGTTTTGTCGTAATAAAAAAAAAAAAAGAAGAAAAAAGGAAAGCGTAAGGGGATATAAATAAGGCTCTCCACCTTTATGAAATCCGTCAATTAGAAAAGTTTGAGACCGGCCGTAGGCGAGGCGGAAGTGGGGCTGCTTTCTCCCCAAAACCAGGAAGGGGAGTCTGAATAGGAAGAGACAAAAAACCAGAGAGATTCTTCGAAATGAGAAGGAGAAAAATGGGGGTTAAGATAGAGATGATTATTCCTCGACCCGTGACTTACAAACAAGAGAACGTCGTAAAAGAGAAGGAGAAAGTGAGAGAGAAGGAAAGAAATAAGAAGGAAGAAGAGGTAAAAAAGGGGGAATAGATAGAAAACTGACAATTATTCCTTGACCTGCGATCTACAAACGAGAGAACATCGTAAATGAGAAGGAGAAAGGAGGAAGAATGAAAAGGGAGAGAGAGAGAGAGAGAGAGAGGAGAGAGAGAGAGAGAGAGAGAGAGAGAGAGAGAGAGACTTAAAAGAGGGGAGATGGGGAAACTGACAATGATTCCTTGACCTTCGACCTACCACTTAAAAAGTCGCGCCGGGATTGAAGGCAGGTTTCCCCTATTGATAAGTAGCTTACGCCCTCTGGCGTAGCTTTCAAGGGAATTCACGGAAGACCTTCGTTGAACTTGTTTTTCCGAGAGCGAGTGAAAGAGGGCGATTTAAAAAAAAAAAAAAACTATAAGGGAGGAAGCTTAAACGTGATAAAATTGGGAAATGGTTGATTATTACAAGTATGGTTTTGTACTTACTGATTATTTCCTAGGAAATTAAAATACCTGGATTTTTTTTTTTTTTTGCAAATTTGGATTTTTTTTTACTACGCTTCTTTTTGTACTTAATATACTGTATATATATATATATATATATATATATATATATATATATATATATATATATATATATATATATAAATAATCAGATAAAAGCACAATCATCAGTTATGATGACATTAGAAAAAATAATGATAAAATAATTACTTTATCTTTATTATTATAAAATGTATTTTTTTTACAACATATATATATATATATATATATATATATATATATATATATATATATATATATATATATATATATATGTATATATATCACAAAGATAAAAGCACTATCATTAATTATGATGACATTAGAAAAAATAATTATAAAATAATTACTTTGTCTCTACTATCATAAACATAAAAACACCATCATCTGTCATTATGACATTTGGAAAAAAATTATTCATTTAGAAGAGGAAGAGAGAGAGAGAGAGAGAGAGAGAGAGAGAGAGAGAGAGAGAGAGAGAGAGAGAGAGAGAGAGAGAGAGAGAGGGAACTAACTGTCCCCAAGCTATTTCTCATTACCGGGAAGCTGCTCATTCAGCCTATTGAAAAAAAAAATGAAAAAAAGGAAGAATTTCAATGAGCCGAATCTCATGGAAGACAGTTTTTTATTTTAGTTTTTTTTTCTTAATCTTCCGGGATGAGTATTTTTTTTTTTTGTCTGTAATGACGGTGTATTCTTGTCCAGATTGGATAATTAGGGAAAGGGTTACGATGAGCTTCTTCAGTTTTCTAAACAGGAGGTACATTTTTTATTTACATGGGAACAGAATAGAATACAGAATTTAGGCAAAGCGCTGGAACCTATGAGGTCACTCAGCCCTGAAAGCGGAAACTGACAGGTTTGAAGGTGTAACAGGAGGCAAACCTCGCAACTGCATTATTAAGAAAATTGTGAGGAGAGGGTGGAAAGTACGATGGAAGGAAGAGAATATGAACGGAGGTACGGTAAAAGGAATGAAAGAGGCTTTTTTTTTTTTGCACGTCTTCGCTTTCTGAATTCTACTGAAAGCAGCGCAAAGACTATTTAAAATCGCCGATTGACCTCATTGGTCCCTGTGCTTGGCCTTTGGCCTAAATTTCTATATTCAGTTCAAAAACTATTTAAAAAATGAACACGAATCGCATTACGTCATAGATGCATCGATCTCACAGGCGAATTCACTCAAATATTCGCATCTGTATCTTATACATTATTCGAATTATCTGTAAGATATTGTTAAGAGGGTTTTGCGCTTCTGGTGTCAGAGAACTGATGAGACAATTTATATATGTTTGTTTCTTAGTAGTGGTAAATGTGGGTTATTTAATAGTTAATGAATTAATGTATTTATTTAATTAACTAATTACTTAATCCATTAATTAATAGATTCATTAATTTATTTAATTATTTTTTTTCATTTATTTATTTATTTTGTTGATTTATTTATTATTATTATTATTATTATTATTATTATTATTATTATTATTATTATTATTATTATTATTATTATTATTATTGCACACCCTCGTCGGCTCTCATTAAACAACTTTATTATTATTATTATTATTATTATTATTATTATTATTATTATTATTATTATTATTATTATTATGCGAGATAGCTTCCGCTTAACATAACCTTAAAATGTTCAAATTAATATTCACATCGGGATCAAGGACAAGATGCCTCGGAAATCTGTCAAGTCAGCGTTTTCTTAATAAAATCTAATATTATATATATATATATATATATTATATATATATATATATATATATATATATATATAGTAT
Source organism: Macrobrachium rosenbergii (assembly GCA_039081455.1). NCBI lineage: Eukaryota > Metazoa > Arthropoda > Malacostraca > Decapoda > Palaemonidae > Macrobrachium > Macrobrachium rosenbergii. Next base: position 18,482,463 of record JANJGK010000022.1, on the reverse strand, counting down.
CTCTTTAGGTAGAAAAGGAAGCGTAATAAAAAAAATCCAAATTTGCAAAAAAAAAAAAAAAATAATCCAGGTAATTTTAGTTTCCTAGGAAATAATTGGTAAGTATAAAAACATATTACTTGTAATGATTAATTTACTGTATCCTGAATAATTAAATCATATAAAAACGCTACAATATCTTTTTGAAAAAAAAGTATCATTTAAAACATTCGGTCTTCGGGTGATGGAAATCAAGATATCTCTCTTTATTGAATAATCTTTTCATCTATTCATCTGCTATTTTTCTCGAATTTGTCGTTCCGTTTTACCAGATAATTGATAATTCTCAGATTATGGAATAGATATAATAATGAAATATAGAAGACTCAAGTTTTTTTAACGTATATTAAAAATGGCCTTGGGTGCACGAACCCGAAACCGAAATTAAATCGTTCAAACAACTCCCAGGTGAGAGAGAGAGAGAGGAGAGAGAGAGAGGAGAGAGGAGAGAGAGAGAGAGAGAGAGAGCGAGAGAGAGAGAGAGAGAGAAAGAAAACCTTTGGTGAAAAGCGGAGACACGGAAATTTCTCAAAATAGCCATCGTCAGGAGATCCCATTTCTAGATCTCGAGAGAGAGAGTCGAGAGAGAGAGAGAGAGAGAGAGAGAGAGAGAGAGAGAGAGAGAGGAAGAGAGAGAGAGAGAGAGAGAGAGAGAGAGGGAGAGACCGACCCTAAGACTTTCCAAAATGATCATCTCCGGGACAATGGGACCCGTCCGGGAAAGTTTTTCCCCTCGTCAAGACGGAATTTATGACGCAAACAAAAGAGAAAACATCTTCCAATGCCTCACTTGGAGGCCGAACAAAACTATCCCCCAAACTTCTCTTCTCTTCCTCCCTCTTCCTCTTCTTCTTCTTCTTTCTCTTCTTCCTCTTCTTCTTCTTCTTCTTTCCCGGACAAATTGGTATGGCCAAAGAAACATGAAATGATGGCCCATTTGACCCGAGATCCTTGGTTGGGGGGGGGGGGGGGATATGAGCGGCCTTTGTGTGCGTGGGAATTTGTGTGTGCGTTTCTGTTCATTAATACAGGAAACTTCTGTGATTAAAGGGTGTGTGTGCGCAAACATACACGTACATACGCACATACACAAACACACACACACACACACACACACATATATATATATATATATATATATATATATATATATATATATATATATATATATATATATATATATATATGTATGTATATATATATATATATATATATATATATATATATATATATATATATATATATATATGTATGTATATATATATATATATATATATATATATATATATATTATATATATATATACATACATACATACATGCATATAAACCAGGACATTTCTGATATTCACAAAAAAATTAAGCCCGAATTTCGTTTAATAGCCAGTTCTTGAATAACTTACACACAAGAAGGGATTGTAAATGATAAGTGCTCCGTCACCGGTGGGGTTCGAACTGCCGCCTGGTTGGGAAACACCGAAAGTATAGTGACTATGACCACTGAGCCTTGGGAAACACCGAAAGTATAGTGACTATGACCACTGAGCCATCCCTTGATGGCTCAGTGGTCAAAAGTCAGTGGTGACGAAGCACTCCAGCTATTAAACGAAATTTGTGGATCAATATTTGTGTGTGTGTGGGTGTATATATACTGTACAGTATATATGTGTGTGTGTATGTATGTATGTATAGATATGTACATACAACAAAATTTCAAAGAGGTATTTCACTTGTAATGCTCTAAATACTTATTTGAATTTGATAATCACCTGGCGTTTGAAGTAAAATATCAGTTCTTTTATAGATTGACAGACCCCTTTATATACTGTACTGCTGGTCAGCTGCAAGTAATGATAAGAAGATTATGTGATTAGTTAAACCGGTGCACACTGCACTGAACTAGCAGCTGATGTAGAGAATATAAGTATAAATATTTTCTTAGTATGAAATACTGAACTAGCAGCTGATGTAGAGAATAGGTATAAACATTTTCTTAATCTGAAATACTGAACTAGCAGCTGATGTAGAGAACAAGTATAAATATTTTCTTAATCTGAAATACAGAACTAGCAGCTGATGTAGAGAACAAGTAATAAATAATATAGAGAATACGTATAAATATTTTCTTAATATGAAATACTGAACTAGCAGCTGATATAGAGAATACGTATAAATATTTTCTTAATATGAAATACTGAACTAGCAGCTGATATAGAGAATATATGTAGATAATTTCTCAATATGAAAACGAAAAAGAGATATTCGTTTACAACATTGACAGACATCATACGGTTCCTTATGCTCTCATGGCATGTTTTTCAGTAATCACAAACAGTCATGACGCAACATTGCATCGCGAAATGTACCGGAAGACCAATAAGTCTCTCTCTCTCTCTCTCTCTCTCTCTCTCTCTCTCTCTCTCTCTCTCTCTCTCTCTCTCTCTCTCTCGAGCGTAGCGTTGCAAACATGACTCACTGGCAGCGGAGACTCGAAATTGCCGGATTAAAAGCGAGAGAATTGAAGCTTACGTGGAATTCTGCAATTCCACGTGGATGTCCGGCAGGGAGTTTATTCACCCGGTTTATTCTGATCTTAGGTCAGTTTGTTTCTTCTGTTTTTGTTTTGTGAGTCTTGGTTAAGCAGTATTCACCTGGTTTATTCCGATTTTCGGTCGGTTTATTTCTTTTTATTTTTATTTTGTCATTCTTGATAAAGCTGTACTCATCCGGTTTATTCCGGTTTCAGGTTAGTTTATTTCTTTTATTTTTATTTTCTGATTCTTGATAAAGCAGTATTCACCCGATTTATTCCGATTTGAGTTAAATTTACTTTGTTTTTGTTTACTGATTCTTGATAAAGCTGTATTCATCCGGTTTATTCTCATTTCAGGTAAATTTATTTCTTTTGTTTTTATTTCCTGATTCTTGGTAAAGCAGTATTTACCCTGTTTATTCTAATTTTATGTCAATTTATTTCGTTTATCCTTATTTTCTGATTCTTGGTAAAGTAGTATTCACCCCGTGTATTCCTATTTTAGTTCAATTTATTTCTTTTATTTTTATTTCCTGATTCTTGATGAGCAGAAGAGGTTTGTAAAAACAATGTTTCTTTTATTTCTATTTTCTGATATTTTTAATAGCTGATTTCATTCCTGTATTTCCCATTACCTTCAGTTACTTCTTTCAAATGAACACTATATGGTGGGTTGTTTTGTTTACAATAGGGTTCATCTTCTGAATAATAATAATAATAATAATAATAATAATAATAATAATAATAATAATAATAATAATAATAATAATAATAATAATAATGAACGCCATACGGTGGCTTGTTCCGTTTACAATAGGGTTCATCTTCTGAATAATAATAATAATAATAATAATAATAATAATAATAATAATAATAATAATAATAATAATAATAATAATAATAATAATTCTGTATTTCCTATTACCTTCTGTTACTTCTTTCAAATGAACACCATATTCTTTGGAAGCTTGAAATTTAAGTCAAGGTCTCCATGGTGGTCATGTTCCATATGAATAGGGTTCATCTTTCGAATAATAATAATAATAATAATAATAATAATAATAATAATAATAATAATAATAATAATAATAATAATAATACCTTCATCACGCAACGACCATTATTTGAAGATATGATCAAAATGAGCTTAAAGGAATATTATACTCAAAACTCCCCTTCGCCCCCCCCCCCCCACCCCAATGCATTTGCAAAGACAATTCCATTACCGTTATTGACTGTCCCTGTCAACTCCCCCTTCCCATCCGGGATGGAATTATCCCAATTACCGGTATGCAAAGCCAAAGGACCCCCCAAAAAAATAATAATAAAAAAAAAAGGATTTCAGTTGATGCGCCATGAAGCTATATTCCCCTAACGGCCAATTGTAGCGGAAGCATTGCGGATCACTCATTAATACTCCATTATTATCCATTATTACTCCATTGGCCGTCTTTACGCTCGGAGGGATTAGAGCGATAGTGATAAACAATTACGAGGCTTGTGTTGTCGGGAGTGAGATGAGACCCACGCAGCGCGAATGGCTTTTTTTTAATTTTTATTTTTTACTTTCAGGTTTTGTATTGGATGCTCTCCGAATGGCCATTGGGGAATCATTCTCATTTTCATTTTCATTTTTATTTTCATTCTAGGTTTTTTTTTTTTGTCGTGGTTTGTGTGATTATGTTTTTTTTTCTTGATGGATGGAAGTCATTGTGGATGATAACGTTATCCGTTTCTGGTTTATGTGGGGTTTGGAATAATCGTTTCGGTCCTTCTCCCGCAGTCACTTTGCGAGGCTGTTTTGACTCTTGCTTTAAAAATCTTGTGGCAAAGTTTATTATTATTATTATTATTATTATTATTATTATTATTATTATTATTATTATTATTATTATTATTATTATTATTATGGTGTTCATTAGAAAGAAGTAAGAGAAGGTAATGGGAAATACAAAAAGAAAAGCTCACTTATTAAAAAAATAAATTAACAAATTAATATATAGATAGAAAAAAGAGCAAGTAAATTATTAAAATAAAAGGAGAAAAAAGTAAGTAAATTATTAAAATAAAAGGAAAATTATATTAGGGTAAAGAAGTAACAGAAGGTAATGCGAAATACAGAAAGAAAAGCTCACTTATTAAGAAATAAATTAACAAATTAATAAGTAAATAGAAAAAATGTAAGTAAATTAATAAAATAAAAGGAGAATTGCACTGGGGTACTTGACAAAGCCCTTTTAGAGCCTGGCATCAGGTAGACAAGCTACACCATTACTGGGATAAGTTCCCTGACGTATCCAAAGTCCAGACTAATGAGGTCAGGACAACAATCAGTGTCTGGACCTCCATTCACCAAAAGATGGCCACCTCTGGAAAACCTGGTGTAACACAGCTCTAGGCCACTTTAGAAAACGCCAAGACACTCCACGTCTTGACTTCCTTTCACATGGAGAGAAATAATTCATGGGAAAGGAAAGAAAATGGAATATGATAAAAATGTTCAAAGGAAGACTAAGAAAAGTCGCATGAATAAAATCAGTGGAAAAGAGAAATCATTCGTTTTGAAAGAATTCACGTGAAAGGAAAGGAAATGGAATATGATGAAAACGTTGAAAGTAAATACAACGAAGAATGTCACTTTGATAAGAGTAATTGAAAAAAGAAATTATTCATATTCAAAGAATTATATTCAAAGAATTCATGAATGCAACGATCTGAAGACTTACAAGGGGTCCTGTCGATTCATTGCTTTACAGTTTCATTACCATGTCCCTTATTTTTACTTTTCGTCAAATGTCCCTAACACCCTTACCTTCCATAGGTTTGAAGAAGATAGGTCAGGTCTGGTTAGGGTGCATTCCTGCGTTTTCTTCGAATTTATTCCCTCGTCCAAAAGCTTCGTTTACCCATTTCGAGACCCTATTATTGTTAAACAGAGAAGGGATGTTTTATTGGAGCTAGGCATTTCCTACAGAAGTAAATGCCATATTCGTCAAAATCACACCAAGAACTAATGGAAGAACCAAATTTCTATGCTAAGTTTGGTTGTGTGCAACTTTTGGCCTTCATAATAATCTTACGCCCACCACTCTGTCCCTTTTATCTATCTCTCCCCATTTCTTTCCTGTCTCTGTCCTTTTCATCTATCTCTCCCCATTTCTTTCCTGTCCACACTTTTCCTCAAGTGTCCTCTTGTCCCCCACTTCTCCATGTGTCCCCCTGCCCACTTTATGTATGTCCCCTACCGCCAACTCCCGACGATATTTTCGCGAAAATGGAAGGTTATGTCGTGAGGATTATTCTTTTGTCCACATTAGAGAGGGCGAAATAATGATTGTCAGTAATCAGCATAACATAACAAAAGCAAGTAAAAAATGCGCCGAAGTTTCTTCAGCGCAATCCAGTTTTCTGTACATCGTATAATCAAGGCCACCGAAAATATATCTATCTATCTTTCGGTGATCTCGGTATGATGCTGTTTGAGCCGCGGCCCATGAATCTTTAACCACGGCCTGGTGGTGGCCTGTCCTGTATCATTGCCAGGTGCACGATTATGCCTAACTTTATCTTAAATAAGATAAAAAATACTGAGGCTAGAAGGCTGCAGTTTGGTATGGTTGATGATTGGAGGGTGGATGATCAACATATCAATTTGCAGCACTCTAGCCTCAGTGGTTTTTAAGATCTGAGGGCGGACAGAAAAGGTGCGTACAGAGTAAAGTGCGGACAGAAAAAAATGTGGACAGTAAAGTGCGGACAGAAAAAGTGCGGACAGAGTAAAGTGCGGACAGAATAAAGTGCGGACAGAATAAAGTGCGGACGGACAGGCAAAGCCGGCACAATAGTTTTCATTCACAGAAAACTAAAATGAAGGCCTAGTTGATGTAATTCTTACTTCACAAGTAGTGCTCCCCTTCAAGGTGGACCTCGAGGTGGTCGTCCTAACGTACAAGAGAAACTCGTGCTCTCTCTCTCTCTCTCTCTCTCTCTCTCTCTCTCCTCTCTCTCTCTCTCTCTCTCTCTCTCTCTCTCTCTCTCGTCCCCTGCACCTGGGAGAAACTGGAGTTAGTCCTTTCATCGTAAAAGAGAAACTCAATTTATTCATCTCCTTTCCGTATAGAATATGAAGATATAACCCCACCCCCCTTCCTCCCCCCTCTCCTTCCCCTATCCCCCCCCACCCCCAACTACACACACAACGAAGAAATCATTCAGAAGACGCTCTCTGTTCTGTAGCCTAAGGGAAACGGACGGAGGAATTGTCAGAGTGACTATACAAGTTTCAAAGGAGTAAATATGCTGGAAGGTGGAAACGGCATTAGTAGTGTGCGCCAGAGATCAAAAAACGGCCCGAAATAACAACAGGGCCCTTCTTCTGAAGGCATCCCTTGTCTGTAGAATTATAAATGAATGTGAGACTTCCATCCTTTGGGTGACATTCATCCATACCCGTCGACGGGAGTCTCTCTCTCTCTCTCTCTCTCTCTCTCTCTCTCTCTCTCTCTCTCTCTCTCTCTGTTGGTTTACCTGTGATAAAATGTTACTTCTGTTAATAATCTGAGGAACGTGTATTTTCTCTATTTAGACGGAGAGACATTGTTGCACAGATTGAGGAAAATGAACGAGATTTTGGGTCTTACGCTTTCATTTGTGACATAGAATTGAACCGTTTGAAGAAATTTACTAATGTACCTTGACTGTATTTACCTGCCCGAGAAGACAAGTTTAATTTTCGGGGAATTGTTACAAAAGATTCGGGGGACCAAACATCGTTGCTACCGTACTAATGAGATTTCTACCCTAATGCGATTCAACGTGTATCTTGGTATTTTATTTACTTTTTCATTTATTTGTTCATTTATCTGTTTCTCAAATAACTGAAGTTCCCTTTCTGTATTTCTCATTACCTTCTGTTACTTCTTTCGAATGAACACCGTAATATTCTTTGGAAGCTTGAATTTCAAGTCAGTGGCCCCCATGGTGGGCTCGTTCCGTATAAACAGGGTTCATCTTTTGAATAATAATAATAATAATAATAATAATAATAATATTATTATTATTATTATTATTATTATTATTATTATTATTATTATTATTATTATTATTATTATTAATGTAAAAATGCAGACATAATGAAATAAACATATTTTTTCGTAAAAAAAATTGCGAAAAGACTTGGAAAATGTCATCCTTTCACATAATCGCTTTAAAAATTGATGATTGTTGGATGTAAGCTATTTATAGTAAGTACCATCTCTCATTTAATATTTTATTGTGTAAGCCAGTTTTCTGGAGGTAAATTACATAAAAGTAATTTATATGAACTTTTATATTTTATTATCTAAAGCAGTTTTTTTTTAGAAGTAATTCATATAAACGTATTTTGTATCAATAGCAATAAGTATATCGAGAGATATTTTTTTATCTGACTTTTAAATAAATTAATTTTTTTGTTTTTGGAGAAATGTAATCTTATATATTTCCCTTTGATGGAATATCTGAGAGAAAAAAAAGCTCTTATGTAATCCATTTCTTCAAGTATTATGTAATCCGTTTGAGCGTTCTTTATCATTATTGTTAACTAGGATGGTGTAATCTGGCAGATATTACGAAAAGGAATGTTTCATATTTCAGTAATTTGTTTCATTAATTCTCGCTACTGTAAAATCGGTTGATATTCCAATAATGGATTAATCTCCTGTCAACAAGTCCTTGATTATTTATTTTCCAGGTTCAGTAATGGTTAATTATCTCGGCGAGTTGAGCAAACTCTATTTGATGAAAGATCTAGAAGCATAAATGAAATAGCATCAATTAATTTTTGCAAGAAAAAAAATTTGGGGGTAAAATATCTAACCATGCATTATCCCTGGATACCGTGTAATTAGTTTAATGACAGTATTCCGTCATTATTTTCTTTACCTAATCTCTAAATTTATATATAAAAAAAGTAAGGTTATTTTATATTTTTAGAAAAATATTTACACGGAATGTTTACTTGCTTCACTTTCGAGTGAGGAAAAAAAAAAGTTTCGACAGGTTAACAGGATTCATTAAAGGATTCTCCGTCACGGAATGGGAGCGATGACCTTAATTTGATTTAGGCATAGCGTAGCGCTATTCAGTGACTTAGGCCTGCTAATTGGGCTTTCTTTGGGGGATTCAAAGGAGCAACAACTCCCCCGTAAAAGCTGGAAGAAATTATTATTTTTCAACATTTTTCTTGCAGTAGATGTTTTTTATTTTTATCGGGGATTAGGAAGTTTGAAATCGTAGAAAAATATGATTTTGTTATTTGTTTACCATAGATTTTTAAAATCTTTTCTCCTCTTTTATCGTAGTGTTGGGGTTTTAGGAAGTTTGAAACCACAGAAAAATGTTTTTGTCATTTTTTTTACAATAGGTATTTTCCATATTTTTCTCACTTTATCGTAGTATTAGGGAAGAGGAAGTTTGAAACCACAGAAATTTTTAAGAATTTTTTTACAATAGATATTTTTCCATTTTTCTCTCCTTTTCGTAGTATTAGGGATTAGGAAGTTTGAAATCATAGAAAAATATTTCTGTTATTTTTTTTACAATAGATATTGTAAATTTCTTCTCTCCTCCTTATCGTAGTTTTATAGATTATCGTAGTTTTATAGATTATGAAGTTTGAAACCGTAGAGAAATATGTTTTTCTTATTTTTTTACTATAGATATTTTTCCATTTTTCTCTCCCTTATCGCAGTATTGGGGTTTTAGGAAGTTTGAAACCATAGATAGATATGTTTTTGTGAATTTTTTACAACAGATATTTTTCAGTTTTTCCTCTCCTTTGTCGTAGTGTTATGGATTAGAAAGTTTGAAACCACAATTTTTTAAAAATTTTGTTTACGATAAATATTTTCCATTTTTTTCTCTCTTGTCGTAGTATTGCGGCTTAGAAAGTTTGAAACGACAGAAAAATATGTTTGGGTTAGTGTTATATGTGAAATCTTTCTTTAAATCACTAGATGACAGTTACTTTACAAAATACAAAGAATTTTAAAAGGAAAATATTTCCAAATATATATATGTTACAGCAGTTTATTTCATACTAAAATACACTGTATCTCCAGTGTAAGAATTTGGGTTTTAAAAAAGTTTATGATAAAGAAAACACTTCTTCAGATAGAACTTTGTAGGAAGCAATAAGGGAAAATTGAAGACTTGTTGACATTGTGGTCTTTATAAAAAAATATCTGGGGAGATTCAAACTTCCAAAGAATATGGTGTTCATTCGAAGGAAGTAACAGAAGGTGACGGAAAATACAGAAAGAGGGGATCAGTTACTAGAAAAAACAGATAAATTAACAAATGAATAAATATATAGATAAAAATGTAGGTAAATTAAAATACAAGGAGAATTGTATTAGGGTAGTAATGCATTACACCTTCGCTTGAACTTCCAAAGTTCCAAAGTGTAACATGCTAAGTATCTTTATGTTCCTAATTATTATTATTATTATTATTATTATTATTATTATTATTATTATTATTATTATTATTATTATTATTATTATTATTATTATATTCAGTAGATGAAACCTATTCATGTCGAGCAAGCCAACCAAATGGGCCATTGACTTGAAATTCAAGCTTCCAAAGAATATGGTGTTCATTAAGAAGTAAGAGGAAGTAAAGGGAAATACAGAAAGAAGAGATACCACTTATTAAAAAGGAAAACAATAAATTGATAAATAGATAAATAGATAAAAACATATCAGAGTACAAGAAGAATAATATTAGGGTAGTAATGCTTTGCACCTTCGCTTGAACTTCTGAAGTTCCAATTGTTCCACAGTCCAACGGTGGGAGGAATAAATACCTAATGAAATTTCGGGAGTGAAAGTAACTTAAAGAAATTTCTGAAAGCGAAAATTCCTGACTCAATGTACAACAAGATTTCAGAGACGGTTACCCACTGATGGAGCACCGCCGTTTGGGCAGGATTTGTGTAATTACTTTCGTTAAGCCAATTAGAGGATAACACGGAATTATCGCGAAATTTAATTATAACAAGTCCCCGAGGTCATTATAATTCACAGGGCAACTTCGAGAAGTTGAGGTGAGACGCGGTACAAGAATTGATGAAAATGTAAAAAGAAAATAAGTATTAGAGTAAATGGATGGAAGAGAATAGATAGAGGGGGTTTGAGGATAGGTGGATAAAAAGAATTCTATGGAATAGATGATAATTAATTGAAGAAGATTGGAAATGGAAATATATATATATATATATAAGGATTGGGGGCAGTGGAAACAGACTGGTACATAAAAACATCTTTATTTTTGCCGACGTTTCAAGACAACAAGTCTCATTTTCAAGGCTGCAATAAAAGAATAAATATTGAGAATACATATAAAATATACAAAAATCTCTTTAAAAAACATTTGTACATAACCATAGTTCATGCGTTGCTGGGGGTACCAACCTATATAGAAGGGAGAAGGAGGGCGACTGGAATACGGGCAAGTGAAAAGCAAGGAAGACGGTTACGACAGGTAGAGAGGGGTGGAGGAGTTTTGGGCATTCAACAATGGTACTGTCTGTTTGATAATTAACGATTCCAGAATAGAGAGTGCTAGCTCGGAAGAGGCCCTTGTAATGATTTTAAATTGATCGTATTCAATGTAATTACCACATTTTTTGGCATGCTCCCTGATATTTGAAAATTCAGGATTACTTAGTTTATTGCCCGTTCGATAGCTCACACCTTTGTGAGAATCGGCGCGAACCTTAAGAAGTCTTTGGGTGCAACCCACGTAAGTTCCTCGAGAACACCGAGGACAATCATATTTATATACTACCCCAGACGTCATAAGGTCGCTTAAACGGTCTTTAATACTGAATAAAGAACCAATTTTCAAAGGATTCTTTGGAATTAGATTAATTTTGACGGCTCCATAATGCCTAGAAATAATTTGAGAAAGCTTTTGGCTAAAAGTTTTATCATGTACAAATGGAACACTGGCATAGACTTCAAGTTTGGGAACAGTTGGAATCTTGTACTTTGGCATGAAGTTGTCCTCTAATATTTTCCGCACATATTGAAAGAATAAGTTTGATGGAAAATAATTGTTGGTGAAAAAACAATGTAAAAATTGTATTTCCTTATTAAAAACATGCCAGTTCGAGGATAAATGGAAGGCTCTATATAAAAGAGTAGACAAAGCATTTAGTTTAAAATTAAAAAAGCAGCTACTATAAAAGTTGGATCCTAAACCAGTAAAAGTGGGTTTCCTCCAAACACTCGTGTTAAAACAGTCTGATTCTCGTGAAACTGAGACATCTAAAAAGGATAACTTATTATCCTGTTCAACTTCAATACTAAATTTTATATTCGGATGTCTACTGTTAGCGAAATCGAGGAATGCTTCAGCATCAGACCGAGATCTAAACAAGGTAAAAGTATCATCTACATACCTTTTGTAGAATAAAGGGAAAATACTGAGAGGGCAGCTGTCCAGCAACTGCTCCTCGAAGTGACACATAAAAATATTTGCGAACGTTGGGCCCAGAGGGGAACCCATCGCCATCCCATCAATTTGTTTAAAAGCAGTGTTATTAAAAATAAAGGCAGTGTCCAGCACAGCAAGTTCAAGGAATCGTCTAAAATCATCGGAGTTAAAATTATGGAATAAGGTATTAGGATCCGGAAATAATTTACGCATAATAATGTCAATGGTCTCTTCAACAGGAACATTTGTGAATAGAGACTCGACATCAAGGCTAGCCATAACTAAGTCTGAGTCTTGAGGGAGAATGGCGTTCTTGAACAAGTAAGAGTTCGTCAACGTATATTCATTTCTGGTGAGAGGTTCTAAAAGAGGGACCAGAAATTTTGCCATTTTATAATTAGGGGTGTCGTAGGCTGTCAGAATAGGCCTCATAGGAACACCTTCCTTATGAGTTTTAGGGAGACCATATAAGACACCGAAAGAACCACCTGTGCTAAAAAGAGACCGATATACCTCTTCAGAAATAGCTTTATTCTTTTTCAAATGATTTAAAAAGCGGTTTATTTTATCCTCGATTTTAAAAATGGTACTGAAAGCAGGGGTCCCAAGTGACTGAAATTTGGTAAGGTCACTTAAAATAGTATTAACTTTATTATAATATTCATCTCGATCCAGAATGACAGTACCTTTTCCCTTATCTGGTCGAGTTATGATAATATCTTTGTTTGAAGCCAGTTTTTTCAAGATTTCCAAATCACTTCTCTGGAAGAAAGGAGTCCAGCAGGTTGTTAACGACCGATAAGTGTTTTGAGCCAACTGAGAAATTTCTATTTGAACTTTATTTATATTAGCATTTAGTGTATCACTAACACAAAGAGTTCACCAGAAAAAATTAAAAAACTTGGGCATTACTATTCCTACTTTCAATAAAAATTCCGGTACTGTCTTTAATTTTTCCAAATATGTGTTGTCTAGCAGAGAAGAATTTTTGCTATCACTTGGTCTTGATTTTTGCTTACCAAATTATCGACCTTCATATTCCAGATTCTTTCTTCCGTTGGAATTATTATTCCACAGGTTAAAAAACTTACCACTAAATGCTAATATAAATAAAGTTCAAATAGAAATTTCTCAGTTGGCTCAAAACACTTATCGGTCGTTAACAACCTGCTGGACTCCTTTCTTCCAGAGAAGTGATTTGGAAATCTTGAAAAAACTGGCTTCAAACAAAGATATTATCATAACTCGACCAGATAAGGGAAAAGGTACTGTCATTCTGGATCGAGATGAATATTATAATAAAGTTAATACTATTTTAAGTGACCTTACCAAATTTCAGTCACTTGGGACCCCTGCTTTCAGTACCATTTTTAAAATCGAGGATAAAATAAACCGCTTTTTAAATCATTTGAAAAAGAATAAAGCTATTTCTGAAGAGGTATATCGGTCTCTTTTTAGCACAGGTGGTTCTTTCGGTGTCTTATATGGTCTCCCTAAAACTCATAAGGAAGGTGTTCCTATGAGGCCTATTCTGACAGCCTACGACACCCCTAATTATAAAATGGCAAAATTTCTGGTCCCTCTTTTAGAACCTCTCACCAGAAATGAATATACGTTGACGAACTCTTACTTGTTCAAGAACGCCATTCTCCCTCAAGACTCAGACTTAGTTATGGCTAGCCTTGATGTCGAGTCTCTATTCACAAATGTTCCTGTTGAAGAGACCATTGACATTATTATGCGTAAATTATTTCCGGATCCTAATACCTTATTCCATAATTTTAACTCCGATGATTTTAGACGATTCCTTGAACTTGCTGTGCTGGACACTGCCTTTATTTTTAATAACACTGCTTTTAAACAAATTGATGGGATGGCGATGGGTTCCCCTCTGGGCCCAACGTTCGCAAATATTTTTATGTGTCACTTCGAGGAGCAGTTGCTGGACAGCTGCCCTCTCAGTATTTTCCCTTTATTCTACAAAAGGTATGTAGATGATACTTTTACCTTGTTTAGATCTCGGTCTGATGCTGAAGCATTCCTCGATTTCGCTAACAGTAGACATCCGAATATAAAATTTAGTATTGAAGTTGAACAGGATAATAAGTTATCCTTTTTAGATGTCTCAGTTTCACGAGAATCAGACTGTTTTAACACGAGTGTTTGGAGGAAACCCACTTTTACTGGTTTAGGATCTAACTTTTATAGTAGCTGCTTTTTTAATTTTAAACTAAATGCTTTGTCTACTCTTTTATATAGAGCCTTCCATTTATCCTCGAACTGGCATGTTTTTAATAAGGAAATACAATTTTTACATTGTTTTTTCACCAACAATTATTTTCCATCAAACTTATTCTTTCAATATGTGCGGAAAATATTAGAGGACAACTTCATGCCAAAGTACAAGATTCCAACTGTTCCCAAACTTGAAGTCTATGCCAGTGTTCCATTTGTACATGATAAAACTTTTAGCCAAAAGCTTTCTCAAATTATTTCTAGGCATTATGGAGCCGTCAAAATTAATCTAATTCCAAAGAATCCTTTGAAAATTGGTTCTTTATTCAGTATTAAAGACCGTTTAAGCGACCTTATGACGTCTGGGGTAGTATATAAATATGATTGTCCTCGGTGTTCTCGAGGAACTTACGTGGGTTGCACCCAAAGACTTCTTAAGGTTCGCGCCGATTCTCACAAAGGTGTGAGCTATCGAACGGGCAATAAACTAAGTAATCCTGAATTTTCAAATATCAGGGAGCATGCCAAAAAATGTGGTAATTACATTGAATACGATCAATTTAAAATCATTACAAGGGCCTCTTCCGAGCTAGCACTCTCTATTCTGGAATCGTTAATTATCAAACAGACAGTACCATTGTTGAATGCCCAAAACTCCTCCACCCCTCTCTACCTGTCGTAACCGTCTTCCTTGCTTTTCACTTGCCCGTATTCCAGTCGCCCTCCTTCTCCCTTCTATATAGGTTGGTACCCCCAGCAACGCATGAACTATGGTTATGTACAAATGTTTTTAAAGAGATTTTTGTATATTTTATATGTATTCTCAATATTTATTCTTTTATTGCAGCCTTGAAAATGAGACTAGTTGTCTTGAAACGTCGGCAAAAATAAAGATGTTTTTATGTACCAGTCTGTTTCCACTGCCCTCAATCCTTGATATGTCTGACTGATTTGCTGTCCTGCCTGTATCCTTTATATTGGACCTTGATGTTGGAAGCGCTCACTTCTCCACCATGTCAGCCTGGAGTACCCTCTTCGCCGTCTTGTTTCTGTTGCGTGTTCGTCTGCAAGGTTGTACTAATGTCCACGAATATATAAGAACGAAATATGGCCTCCCGTTACTACAGGAATGTCGCCGTTTGGAGAAGGCTGGACGTAGACTCGCAAAAGCTCGCCTTGATAGAGATTTTCTCCAATACTGCCAGCTGAACAACACCATCCCCAAGTTCATTAAATTTAAACTCTATCGGTCTTCACTGTACCATACTCAGCTATATACTGATACCACCAAGAAATTATTGGCCATGGAAATTGATGTAAAAGATAAAACTATAACCAAACTGTCCAAATTGTATGACACCTTGTACCAACCTATTCGTAGCATTCTTTCCATTATTGATTTTATCATTTTTAAAGACCTTGTTAATAAAAATATTCACACCTTTGTATCACTAACACAAAGAGTTCACCAGAAAAAATTAAAAAACTTGGGCATTACTATTCCTACTTTCAATAAAAATTCCGGTACTGTCTTTAATTTTTCCAAATATGTGTTGTCTAGCAGAGAAGAATTTTTGCTATCACTTGGTCTTGATTTTTGCTTACCAAATTATCGACCTTCATATTCCAGATTCTTTCTTCCGTTGGAATTATTATTCCACAGGTTAAAAAACTTACCACTAAATGCTAATATAAATAAAGTTCAAATAGAAATTTCTCAGTTGGCTCAAAACACTTATCGGTCGTTAACAACCTGCTGGACTCCTTTCTTCCAGAGAAGTGATTTGGAAATCTTGAAAAAACTGGCTTCAAACAAAGATATTATCATAACTCGACCAGATAAGGGAAAAGGTACTGTCATTCTGGATCGAGATGAATATTATAATAAAGTTAATACTATTTTAAGTGACCTTACCAAATTTCAGTCACTTGGGACCCCTGCTTTCAGTACCATTTTTAAAATCGAGGATAAAATAAACCGCTTTTTAAATCATTTGAAAAAGAATAAAGCTATTTCTGAAGAGGTATATCGGTCTCTTTTTAGCACAGGTGGTTCTTTCGGTGTCTTATATGGTCTCCCTAAAACTCATAAGGAAGGTGTTCCTATGAGGCCTATTCTGACAGCCTACGACACCCCTAATTATAAAATGGCAAAATTTCTGGTCCCTCTTTTAGAACCTCTCACCAGAAATGAATATACGTTGACGAACTCTTACTTGTTCAAGAACGCCATTCTCCCTCAAGACTCAGACTTAGTTATGGCTAGCCTTGATGTCGAGTCTCTATTCACAAATGTTCCTGTTGAAGAGACCATTGACATTATTATGCGTAAATTATTTCCGGATCCTAATACCTTATTCCATAATTTTAACTCCGATGATTTTAGACGATTCCTTGAACTTGCTGTGCTGGACACTGCCTTTATTTTTAATAACACTGCTTTTAAACAAATTGATGGGATGGCGATGGGTTCCCCTCTGGGCCCAACGTTCGCAAATATTTTTATGTGTCACTTCGAGGAGCAGTTGCTGGACAGCTGCCCTCTCAGTATTTTCCCTTTATTCTACAAAAGGTATGTAGATGATACTTTTACCTTGTTTAGATCTCGGTCTGATGCTGAAGCATTCCTCGATTTCGCTAACAGTAGACATCCGAATATAAAATTTAGTATTGAAGTTGAACAGGATAATAAGTTATCCTTTTTAGATGTCTCAGTTTCACGAGAATCAGACTGTTTTAACACGAGTGTTTGGAGGAAACCCACTTTTACTGGTTTAGGATCTAACTTTTATAGTAGCTGCTTTTTTAATTTTAAACTAAATGCTTTGTCTACTCTTTTATATAGAGCCTTCCATTTATCCTCGAACTGGCATGTTTTTAATAAGGAAATACAATTTTTACATTGTTTTTTCACCAACAATTATTTTCCATCAAACTTATTCTTTCAATATGTGCGGAAAATATTAGAGGACAACTTCATGCCAAAGTACAAGATTCCAACTGTTCCCAAACTTGAAGTCTATGCCAGTGTTCCATTTGTACATGATAAAACTTTTAGCCAAAAGCTTTCTCAAATTATTTCTAGGCATTATGGAGCCGTCAAAATTAATCTAATTCCAAAGAATCCTTTGAAAATTGGTTCTTTATTCAGTATTAAAGACCGTTTAAGCGACCTTATGACGTCTGGGGTAGTATATAAATATGATTGTCCTCGGTGTTCTCGAGGAACTTACGTGGGTTGCACCCAAAGACTTCTTAAGGTTCGCGCCGATTCTCACAAAGGTGTGAGCTATCGAACGGGCAATAAACTAAGTAATCCTGAATTTTCAAATATCAGGGAGCATGCCAAAAAATGTGGTAATTACATTGAATACGATCAATTTAAAATCATTACAAGGGCCTCTTCCGAGCTAGCACTCTCTATTCTGGAATCGTTAATTATCAAACAGACAGTACCATTGTTGAATGCCCAAAACTCCTCCACCCCTCTCTACCTGTCGTAACCGTCTTCCTTGCTTTTCACTTGCCCGTATTCCAGTCGCCCTCCTTCTCCCTTCTATATAGGTTGGTACCCCCAGCAACGCATGAACTATGGTTATGTACAAATGTTTTTAAAGAGATTTTTGTATATTTTATATGTATTCTCAATATTTATTCTTTTATTGCAGCCTTGAAAATGAGACTAGTTGTCTTGAAACGTCGGCAAAAATAAAGATGTTTTTATGTACCAGTCTGTTTCCACTGCCCTCAATCCTTGATATGTCTGACTGATTTGCTGTCCTGCCTGTATCCTTTATATATATATATATATATATATATATATATATATATATATATATATATATATATATATATATATATATATATATATATATATATATATATATATATATATATATATATATATATATATATATATATATATATATATATATATATATATATATATATATATATATATATATATATATATATTATACATATATATACATAAATACATATATACTTATATATATATATATATATATATATATATATATATATATATATATATATATATATATATATATATATATATATATATATATATATATATATATATATATATATATATATATATATATATATATATATATATTATAATAACTGAGATGTCTCGTACAGTGCGCTTCCCCCCCCCCCGCCCCCGCCCACCTAATTTACCCTTTTGTTTATTGAGAACTGCATGGTCGATCGTATTATCAACATTCCGATCTGTCCTTTTTTTTTTACCTGGTATACATGTTGAGATGACACAGATAACAGGATCCAGGAGGATATTTTATGCCACTCCCTTAAGAAGATTAGCCCAACTAATCTTCTTAAATGGACTTTCTAAAGGCAAATTAAGCTGCCTGAATTGTCTTACCTCCACAGGAAACCCGCCAGGGCAACGGAATCGCTGGCCACCTGGCCAGTGACTCATGCTTGTACACGGCCCCTACCCTTGGCCGCGTGCCTTAAAAGGGAGAGAAGCAGTTAGCTAGGGAGTTAGTCTTGTGAGGAGTCGTAAGGGACAACCATACATGCGGGCGGGTGGTGCAGTTTGCTGAGAGAACATTCATCTCCCCTGTTCGACTCCAGACTCCAGTCATCCTTGAGGGACAGTTGGTATTGTTGGTGACCCTCGTCCTTCTTCGTCAGAGACCAGCTTCCCCTGTGGTAAAGTGTGAGTGAAGACTTTTCGGTCACGATAGTTTGCCCTTTAGAAAGCTTGGCATACCAGCATTTCAATTCTGTCCTTGCGCCAGTTTTCCAGTGCCATTTCCAATGTCCTGTGTTCGAGTGTAAAGTGGTCATTCATTCCTCGAGTGTTTGGCACCCTCAGTGCAAACTCGAGACTTATTCTGTGTTAAATTGTTCCTTTACTGTCGTGTAATGTGTAAATCTCTCTTGTAGAGGGACCCATTTGCAGTGGACTCATCTCAGCTTATGCCTTGCCTTTAATCAAGACTCCAGAAGAAGGATCTTCAGGCATTGCAAGCCCTTTATCAATTTACTTATCCATTTTCCCTTCAAATGCTTGCTTTTGTAAATATAATTCTTTAATTTATCCCAAGTGTTTACGTAACATTTCCTTATGAAGTAGAGCCTTCAGCTCCTAAATTCTCCCCTTTTTCTCATTTTTTTTACGATTTCCCTTTACGCAAGTCAGAAGTTCAATGCTAATTAAATAAAGTTTACGTTGTCGGCCTGTAAAATACCATAAACCCAGGGAAATAGGTAAAAAAAAAAAAAAAAAAAAATATATATATATATATATATATATATATATATATATATATATATATATATATATATATATATATATATATATTTATGTATGTATGTATATATATATATATATATATATATATATATATATATATATATATATATATATATATATATATATATATATATATATATATATATATATATATATTGTCACGAAGTGATCAAGCACCTGGTTATTACACAAATAATAATACCAAAAAAGTTACCTCACATCAACCAGATACTTGAAACCTCATACAAAGATAGTTTGACTGAATCTCTAAAGGTACAGTGATCCCATAAAACTTACTTATCACTTGAGAAAATCAATGTAACTTCATCAAGTTATGGGTGAGGTAACAATTAATAAGTTATATCCAGACTAGTGGAAAATGGGTATCACTTCAACAAACACTATAGCTGTCTCTCTGGTTCTATTTTACCTAGATAAGTCTCAGGTGAACAAACAAACACATCACTTACCTTGAACACATTCATTAATTTCTCTAATTACTGGTGGTCAATATGAAACGCTGAGCTTTTAAGACTTTAAACAAACAAATTTATTTCTAAGTTAAAAAGTTATATGCAGAGTTCACAATCTCACAAAGACTTACTATTAATTGACAACAGTATAAGATTTAAGTATTTCTTAATCAAGTTTAATTCACAAAAC
>JANJGK010000022.1:18429964-18462103 GCA_039081455.1 Macrobrachium rosenbergii | reverse complement strand
AAAGAAAATTTGGGATTATTTTGAGTGCACTAAAATCTGAATGGTTTTCCATAATGGTTAAACTGTCCTGCGCAGTTAGCCTGATAATGGGCATACTTAATATGAAACTATTTTGGTGGAAAAACTGCGCAGTTGTTTGGGAATACATTCTTTTTTTTAATTATCAAAGCAAAATTTTTATGATGATTAAGGAAAAAAAGAAATCGCCTTTATTTTAATTCCTGGAAAAAAGTTAGATGATAGTTGAAAACATAACAGCATGCGACTTAAAAATTAAAGACACGAAAGTATTTACTTTGTTTTTGCTGTAGTGAACGGGGATTTTATGATGATTATATATATATATATATATATAGTTATATATATATATATATATATATATATATATATAATTATATATATAAAATATATATATATATATATATATATATATATAAATATATATATAAATTATATATATATATATATATATATATATATATATATATATATATATATATAAATATATATATATATATATATATATATATATATATAATATATATATATATATATATATATATATATATATATATATATTATAAATACACAGTATGTATATATACATATATTTATATATATATATATATATATATATATATATATATACTATATTATTAAATGCTTTATATACAAACACTTTCAAGAGAGGAGAGAATCCCTAAACACCTACAGCTCCGTTCTTAAACGTATAAATCAACTGGCTAATGATATTTTCCAATACTTGCCTTTTTTCAGTCATCACCACAAAATCAAGTTTCTGTTTATTTTGATTTGAAGTCCAAAGTTGTGTGCTTTACTGACAAATAGAATAATCGTTTTTTTTCTTTTATGTTCTTCAGCACGTAAAGAAAGGGAGTCAACTATAAGAAATTGAAGTAATTACAGAAAATACAGAGAGGGATTAGGGATAGACCCTCGCACTCTTTTTAGTTTTCCGCGATAGAAAACTATTGTTCCGGCTTTGTCTGTCCGTCCGCACTTTTTCTGTCCGCCCTCAGATCTTAAAAACTACTGAGGCTAGACGGCTGCAAATTGGTATGTTGATCATCCACCCTCCAACCATCAAATGTACCAGATTCCAGCCCTCTAGCCTTAGTATTTTGTATTTTATGTAAGGTCAAAGTGAGCCCTAATCGTTCGTCTGGCAACGATATAGGAAAGGTCACCACCGGCCCGTGATTAAAGTTTCGTGGGTAGCGGCTCATACAGCATTATACGGAGACCCACCGAAAGGTAGATCTACTTTCGGTGGCCTTGATTATCCGCTGTAGCGGCTGTACAGAAAACTCGATCGCGCCGGAGAAACTTCGGCGCATTTTTTACCTGTTTCCGAAAGCTGCCCGATTTCCCCGGCAAAGGGGAAGCTGAGCAACGCATGATCGGAGCGCGCATGCATGCGTCTATCAATCCAACGCAATAAAATCAGCCGGAGGCTAAACCGAACATGTCTTTGATGTGCGGAGAGCAAATGAACACGCATGACGAGGTCCTAATTAGAACTAATGGAACCCTCTCGGTAGAATGGGGGAAAAAAAAAATAACACTCGAACTCAATTAAAATCCCATTACCGAATGACCGGCAGTTCCCGCAATTTTTACGACTCGATCCTGTGGCCCGCTGTAGTAGTAGTAGTAGTGGTAATAGATCTACATCGTCGCCACAGGGTCGCTGGTAAAAAAAAAAATAATCGCTGATGGTTCCCCCGCGGGAAGAGGCGTTCTTTAGCGACTTACAACTCGTAGAGAGGGATCAGTAAAGGAGAAATGGTTAGGCATGAAATTAATTTACCGGGATATTCGTTGTTTATATTTGCATTAAGGCTCTTTGCGGCGTCCCTATCGGCCGCTAGCTGAAACCCCTTTCATTCCTTTTACTAGATATTTATGTATATATGTGAATAGTCTATATTTTATAGTTTTTTTACTGTAGATTTTGGAAATATGTTCGGCTGTCAAGCTATTTTTAATCTACCGTTTCTCATCTCTCTCTCTCTCTCTCTCTCTCCTCTCTCTCCTCTCTCTCTCTCTCACTCTCTCTCTCCTCTCTCTCTCTCTTCCTCTCTCTCTCTCCTTTTGATTCTTTGCCCAGATCAACTTAACACTAACGAAAGACTCTCTCTCTCTCTTCTCTCTCTCTCTCTCTCTCTCTCCTGTGATTGACGTGCACTTACAAAAGACCTTCTCTCTCTCTCTCTCTCTCTCTCTCTCTCTCTCTCTCTGCTCTCTCTCTCTCTCTCTCGCCTTTGTCCAGACGGACGTATACTTGCAAAAGGCCTTCTCTTTATATATCCCGCGAATATTCTCGTTATTAGGCAATAAAAATAACGTAGGAGCCGTAAGCTTCTAATAAGTGGGAGAAATAATCACCGGGTTATTATCAGAAATAACGGTACTTGGCGGCGGCGCCGAATATTAACCATTTAATGTGCTCGTATCCGCTTCGGGTCTCCCGAACATCTGCTTCCGATGACCTTTCATCATCATCATCATCATCTTCATCATCATCATCATCTTCATCATCACCATCTTCTTCTTTCGCTGTTGTTATTTGCTGATTTTTTTGTTTATTCTTAGCTTTTGATTGTTGACTTTTTTTTAATTATGGATTTTTGTTAAGAATGTGGGGCTTAATTAGAAGCTGGTCTATCTTTATATCTATCTGTCCGTCTAACTCTCTCTCTCTCTTTGTCTCTCTCTCTCTCTTTCTCTCTTTATATATATATATATATATATATATATATATATATATATATGTATGTATACAGTACATATATATATAGATATAGATTTATATATATATATATATATATATATATATATATATATATATATATAATATATATATGTATGTATACAAACTATATAGATATATATATATATATATATAATATATATATATATATATATCTATATATTATATATGCGTACGTACAAACATACTCATGCATACATACATACATACATACATACATACATACATATATATATTATATATATATATATATATTATAGAGAGAGAGAGAGAGAGGAGAGAGAGAGAGAGAGAAGAGAGAGAGAGACGAGAGAGAGAGCGCTACATCATCCACTTTTCATATTTTCATTCGAAATATTTTTGACAACATTAAGATTTTTTTTTATTCCGGTAAACGAAATCATGTTATAGCAAAAAGAAACTAATAATCGTATAATATAATAATAATAATTAAATAAAATCGCCTAATATGGCCATGACTCTTTCGTCCGATTTCAGTTCCCATTTTCTGTCGCATGCACAGAAAACGGGCTCGTGTTTCCCAACGTGTAAAATCCCTTTTGTCTTTCCCCGAAATATCAGATGTAAAACCCGAAGGATAAAGAGAGAGGGAGACGTTAATAATGATTAAGCGAATCGTAGTCGAGGGGGACCTAATGAATGCAATTAGCTCAGATACTGTGGAGAAAGAAAGGAGCTAATGCCATTAATGATATACCCTCATGCTTGAGGATAATAATTAGCCCAAATTCGTCCCCCTATATTTGCAGTGGATCCATTTCCCAAGGCTGACCGGTAGACGAGGTAACACAATTACTTCGCTGTAATGCCCATTGATTATCTTGGTGTCCTAATGGTTATTATCCCCCGTAAAGGGGTAGTGCCGACAGTGCACCTCACGCGGTGCGTTGTAGGCATCGCTCAAGGTTCTTCGCGGCGTCCCTTCGGCCCGTAGCTGCAACCCCTTTCATTCCTTTAACTTTCCTTCCGTTCATATTCTCTTCTTCCATCTTACTTTCCTCAACCTTCTGCTAACAGTTGTTCCATCTTTCATACCTCCTTTATTCTCAACCTCTTAGTCTCAGTTTTACTTTCTCAGCCGTTCCTCGTTGGACGGGTCGGTATAGTTCTCGGCTAGCACTCTGCTGGGCCCGCGTTCGAGTCTCCCGGCCGGCTAGTGAAGAATTAGAGGAATTTATTTCTAGTGATAGAAGCTCATTTCTCGGTACAATGTGGTTCGGATTCCAGAATAAGCTGTAGGTCCCGTTGCTGGGTAACCAACTGGTTCTTAGCCACGTAAAATAAGTCTAATCCTTCGGGCCAGCCCTCTCTAGGAGAGCTGTTAATCAGCTCAGTGGTCTGGTTAAACTGAGGATACTTAACTTTACTTTCGGAGCTGAATGACCTCATAGGTCCCACCCACTTGGCCTTTGGTCCAAAATTTATATTCCAATTACAATAATAGTTATTTGGATCTCTTCGTTAAATTACTACTTTTAGGCGTGTGTATTATTATTATTATTATTATTATTATTATTATTATTATTATTATTATTATTATTATTATTATTATTATGCAGAAGATGAATCTTATTCATATGGAGGAAGCATATACATTGGGACCACTGACATGAAGTTCAAGCTTCCAAAGAATATTAAGGTGTTCATTAAAAAAAAAGTAACCGAAGGTAATGGGGAATGCAGAAAGAAGAGATCACTTATTAAAATAGAAAAAAATGATAAAAAAAAATATTAAGTAAAATAAAAAAAAAAATTTAAATTATTAAAAAAATGCAAGGATATATTTCCACTTTCCACAAAACTTCAAAAACACAACCGCATGTCCAGAACCAAGTTAGTTGAAACAACCAAAGTCAAATTCGTAAATTACTGTCACAGAATGATAATTATGACGTCATCATAGGAAAATTATATAATTGCTCAGACCCACAACGATTAGAAGAGCAATTAAACCGAACGTGAAGAATCGAGGAAGATAACTCAGACTGAGATAATTGGGAGAATTCATAAAAACTTTCGAAGCTCGAAGTTGGACTGTGAAAGAAAAGATAATTGGTATAAGAATAATAAAAGAAAAACGGATGATAGATGGATGAGCGGAAGTTGAGAAAACGGAATAGATTGATGGGATTGCAGAAAAAAACTTGTGCAAGTTCATCCGAAAAGAGAATACATTTATATGAATAAATCATGGTAAAGAATGGTACCTGAATTAATATGAAGATAAGCAGTGGAATTAGTGAAGAAAAATAACTAAATTATATAATAGTTCAATAAGAATGGGTATGGGAAGAAATTGTAGTGCGTCAGTCTTATTGCCAAAAAAAAAAAAAAAAATTACTATTTTAGAAGTTAGTGGTGATTCCGTTGGAAGTAAATTCAGGAGGAAATTGGGAAATTATAGAACCACACCAAGAGAAAAATATAAAGCAATGCAAGCAAAGTACAAGCAAAGCATCTAATTAAATTGTTGACAATGCTTTTCTATCTTATATTTCAGATCTAAGGTTCTCGTTTTTCCCCCTCTTATTTTCCTGCTTCATAGAATCTTTTCTTTTACTTTCCTCTCGTGTTTATGCGGGGGTTTCTCATTCGTCCTTCCCTTTTAAGATGTTTTAAAAGGAAGATTGCTCGAGAGCATAAACATTGATCAACAACTTCCGTTTCATGTAGGAATGATCAGATTGCGATGAAAATTACAAATCCTTTTAATGAATTGAATGTTATACGTAAAACTGAATTGGAGTATATAAGGAAAATGAGTATAATCATGTTACCAACCTTAAAACACAGAGAATACTTTATACTTTCCCAAAGATAGTTGGTTAGAATTATGTTGCCAGTCATTAAAACACAGAATCTTTATACTTTCCAGAGATAATTCATTACAATCACGTTACCAATCTTAAAACACAGAATCGTTATACTTTCCAAAGATAGTTCATTATAAGCATGTTATTACCCATCTTAAAACACAGAGATTCTTCATTCTTGCCAAAGATAGCTCATTGGAGATAGTATTCCTAGAACAAGAAATATGACATCAGACGAATCTTTTCCTTCTTTCTCAAGGCCTACACCTTGGAGCGAAGGTGAGAGACTGGAAGTGGTACGAGCGAGAGAACTGGGGCGGAAATCGACCTCTGGAAATTTAGCCTGGAAGTGGGACACTGATGATGATGGCCATCCAATTTCGTTGCTATTTTTCCCACATTTTCAGTTGTCGTGAATCAGGTGTGAAAAATAAGGAATAGAATACCAAAAAGGAAAAAGAGAAACGAAAAAAAATTTGCATAATAATGTCTACACCCACTGAGTGTATGGTACGTTCAATGCCTCTCTGTTTGACTTATAAAACAGTTTAAGTGGTTTTTCAGCATTGACGGAAAGAGGTTTCATTTTTTATTGATTTTTCAGCCTTTGTTAAAATGCATTGACGGAAGGAGATTTGATTTTCTTATTGCCTTTTAACAATTAAGGATTTCAATCAATAGGCAGAAGTTTGGTGAATAATTTCTCAGGATGTTTTTAATATTTTATTCATGTGTCAGTCGTAGACATCAGCAATTTCAATCAATAGATGAATTTCATGGTCGTCTTTTACGGAAATGATGAGTCACCAAAAATAATTTTAATTTAATTAGTTCTTTAAATAGTAAATGTCCAAAAATAATGTTCCACTGATTAGCTAACAGTAAATCAGACTTTTATCGCTTACTGAAGATTAACATACGTGAAAAAGAATACAATTTGCGAGAAAATCAAGAATAGAGAAGAGATAGAAAGAAAATGAATTAGATATATAATGATATTCGACCTTTTGCTTATTCCTTCTTTTATCCCGTTCCCGTCTTCGCCGAATTCTGCCAAAGATGATCTCAGATAAATCGTCGGCTAATTGGGAGCAATTACTGATGTTAGTGGTTAGCTCTTTGCCGCGACTTTGATAATTAAGGATTAGCAGCATAAGTTCCGTTAACTGTGTTCTGACTCGAGTGGATAGGTGGAAGAGAGAGAGAGAGAGAGAGTGAGTGGAGGGGGGGAGAGACAGAGAGAGAGAGAGAGTGAGAGATCCTGTCCCAGTTTCTGACTAGAACGATAGAGAGAAAGAGAGAGAGAGAGAGAGAGATGCTATCCAGTGCTAACTAGAACGAGAGAGAGAGAGAGAGAGAGAGAGAGAGAGAGAGATGCTATCCAGTGCTAACTAGAACGAGAGAGAGAGAGAGAGAGAGAGATCCTCTCAGCAGAAGGGTGGGGGATGAGAAGCGTTTGCCATCCCAGTTAGAGAGAGAGAGAGAGAGAGAGAGAGAGAGAGAGAGAGAGAGAGAGAGAGAGAGAGGGGGGAGAGAGATATTAGACGGAAAGACACCAAAAGTGAAGAGGACTTTTGCCTCTAAAACTTGGGTCAGCTGTTTTCTAAATAAATACTCGGTGCCACTGAAACTATTCGCCCGCTCATCGGAGCCAAAGGAATTCAATCCCTTTCTGAGTAGTTCGAGAATGCTTTTAGCGGAGTGGAAATGGAGGACCGTCCCTGAGGTGATTTTACTGCTCCTCCTCTCCTCCTCCTCCTCCTCCTCCTCCTCCTCCTCCCCTCTCCTCCTCCTTCTTTGTTGTTTTACTTCATTTCTTCTTCTTTTCTTTTCTTTGGCAGGACTTTTTCCTCGCTGAATTGGATTTGGTCTTTGAGTTCTGCCCCCGAAAATGAAAGACATTCTTCTTCTTCTGCAGCCCTTCTGCGGGGGAGGTAAGTTGGAGGGATTGTGTTACTGCGTAGACGATTGGAGATGACAGCTTCTGGTAGAGAATAGAATCGTCTTCCTGGCCATGACTGCTACACGTCACGTTCGTGTTGTTTCGGTGCTAGGATGTAGGATGTAGAATAATTTCGTTTTTTTTCTCTCTTCCTCTCTCAGTTTCATTAATACAATATCTTTTGTGTTTGTAGTTTGGTGTCTCTCTTCCTCTCTCGTTTCTTTATTACAGTCTCTTCTGGTTTGGTGGTTGAGTTTCTAGGTCATTTTCTCTGACGTGAAATATACGCTTTTCTAAGCCGGAATGATAATCGTGATGAAAATTGCAAGGCTTTTTAACGTTTTCGTGAATTTTACAGTCCATTGGGAAAATAAAACCATTTTAATTGCTGCGCTAGGAATAAAAAAAAAACTACTGCTTTTTCCAAGTATTTTAAAATTACCGAAAGGTACTTATAAATAAAAAACCTGTGAGGATCTTTGGAAGTAATAGAATCACGCGAAGTGGGTAGGTGGGGGGTGGGGGGGTTGGGGCAAAGACTTCATGAAAATGGGGCCAGCAGAAACGATGGCAAATACATCCTGAAAGGCCCAAGAAATTCTGCTCAGTTTGTGAGTTAATGCGCTCCCTGAGACTCCTGCGTCATGGGCCTGATGCAAACTGACGTCCAATATTCCCCTCTCTCTCTCTCTCTCTCTCTCTCTCTCTCTCTCTCTCTCTCTCTCTATATTTCGACGACAAACATAAATGCGCCCTGTGACGCATGCTTCCAGTGCGGGACTCGCAGTCCTATATTTTCGTCAGGGACAAATCTTGCTCAGAGTTCAATAAAAGAGAGGAATTCCTTTCTCTCTCTCTCTCTCTCTCTCTCTCTCTCTCTCTCTCTCTCTCTCTCTCTCTCTCTCTCTCTCTCTCTCTGCGCGTCACCGCTGTTGCAAGACTGACATATGAAAGTATGAACTGCACGTGGACAAAATAGATCCGACATCTGTCGCCGATGAAAAATGTGTCCCAGTGCATCTTTGGCGAGATAGCAGGGGATGAAAAGGTGGCGGAGAATAAGAGGAGAGTGGAATAAAAAGCTCAAGAGATGAACAGGTAAATGCACGGAATGATGGCCTTGATAAACGGCCGAGTAGAGCAACTGTCGCGAGGCCTTAGAAAGATATGATCAGTAATTTTATGCAGTTATTTTATGGCGCAAAAGTTGTAATCTTTCCATTCCATTGAGTTCCCTTCTTCATCCCTGGTTGCTAACCGTAATCGACTGACTATCAGGGACTAGATTACCTGCATAGGTTAGCAGGCGCTTAATACATGGTACTGATTTATACCATTCATGTATACTTCCATGAGATGAAACCTTCCGATTTCCAATAAGTGTTGTGGGAGGATTTCTTACAACCCACTATAGTCTACTGACTACTATGAACTAAAGCTATCATTATCATAGTTATCTTAGAAGGGGAACCTACGTACAAGCTTGTGGAGACCTAACAGATTTGTGCGCTCCTGTAAACATAAAAAAATGTTAAAACATTTTAAATCGCGAAAAATTATATTTTAGAATATTTTTTTTTATGCTTCTGAACAATCACTAGTATTTTTTGTCTCTTCATAAATATTTATTTATTTATTTACTTATTTATTTATTTACGTTTCCCTTCCATAAAACAGATTTAATGACTTATTTCAAAATATGTTATGCCACTGAATTCCCACATTCTTCAGGTAATTATCATTCCAAACCGTCCCAAATTTTTAAAACTTTTTATTTTATTTTTTTTGCTTGCACAACGTCTTAATTCTTGCTTCTCATTTCCGAGAATTCAAGCAATCTTTTAATTACCTCATGCACGGCACATTTGCAATCTATAATGAAGTCGGGTCTACAGTGAATTAATTAGCAACAAGGAAGATTCTATATTTAGGTAATTATGGTAAGAATTCAGATCATTAATTTTTTAAAGGACAACAAAATTATATATGTATATGTATATATGTACTGTATATATATATATATATATATATATATATATATATATATATATATATATATATATATGTGTGTGTGTGTGTGTGTGTGTGTGTGTGTGTATGTATGTATGTATGTATATCTTACAGGCAGTAGCGAAACCAGGCATTTCACGAACTGCCTGAAATTTGAAGCAGATAGCGAAATGCACTTAGGGACATTTGATTCCGTAGGGGCTAGCACTAAACACGGCGAAATACATTTGACCCCCAGGGGCTAGTACTAAACACGGCGAAACAGTGTAGGTGAGTCACTGTTTCGCCGTGTTTAGTACTAGTCCCTTGGGGAATCAAATGTCCCTAAGTGCATTTCGCTATCTGTCTGTAACATATGTTTATATATGTATATATATATTATATATTATATTATATATATATATATATATATATATATATATATATATATATATATATATATATATATATATATATATTTTTTATATATGTAAGAGATTTTGATATGGACTAAGAAGTAAGATGACTGAGAAAAATTGGACTAAGCGTTAGGGAACAATATTTCGAGAATATCCAGTCCGACCGTTACGGAAATACCCAGGAATGGAAAAAGAAAAAAAGAATAAAACGGAAAAGGTGGGAGGTGAGGTCTCACAGCAATCACAATACAACAGCCGAATAGACGTAACCGTTTGGAATGAGAGAGAGAGAGAGAGAGAGAGAGAGAGAGAGGAGAGAGAGAGAGAGAGAGAGAGAGAGAGAGAGAGAGAGAGAGAGAGAAAGTTTTTTCTTGTCTAGAATATCGACCTTCCCCAATCCTTACTTATTTTTCGTATGGAAGTTTGCTTCGAATATTATTCATTGTAATGCTTTTTTCTACATTAGTAATTAAATGTTTCATGAAATTATTCACACAGTGATAATCATTAGTGCCCATTATTCATTTGGAACCTTGCTTTGAATATTATTCATTGTAATGATCTTTTTTTCTGTATTGGTATCACAAGTCTCATAAAATTATTCACACAGTGACAATCATTGTATTTGTATTTGGGATCTTGCTTTGAACGTTTTTCATTGTAACGATTTTTTTCCATATTGTAATCAATAATTTCATAAAGTTATTCACACTGTGAGTCATTAGTACTTATCTTTTATTTGTAATCTTGCTTTGAATGTTCTTCATTGTAACGATTTTTTTCTGTGTTGTAATCAAAGGCTTCAATGAATTACACAATGAAAACAATGAATTAGGAACCTAATACTAACTGGAGATGGTTGTTCGACCATTAAAGAAAATACTTCAATTATTAAAAAAAAATATGTTCTAGACATATAGATATAATATATCATTCAATATCACTCAGCATTGGAATTCATCCGTGTCTCGACAGCTGTCAAACTATATACGAAAGTAACCGAGCAAATATTTGAGCTGGTCGTTGAAAGCATCGCATATGGGATCCCTATTACTACCCTTTTTTTTTCCCCTCTCTCTCTAAAAATTGGAAATGGGAGTCATACATGGGGTCAGGTTTTATCTCCGAGTCACGAATGCCGAAAGAGAATTTGGACTGTCGTTACGAGACGGCCGTAGCGAAGCCCATTTTGCAATAGTGAAATTCTGGAACGGGATCCAAGCTTCATTTTTTTCTTTCTTTCTTTATTTATTTTTATTATTATTATTATTTTTTTTTTTTGGTTACGTGGAAAAACATTTGTTTTATATTTTTCTGTTTATTTGTAGCAACCAGGAGTGATCTTTAACACTGATCTCGTGTTTACGCAATTACGATTCATATATGCATTCGCCTATGTATACATAAATTTGTTTATTTTTATTTTTTTGGTTACGCGGCAAAACATTTATTTCATATTTTTCTGTTTATGTGTAGAACCCAACAGTGAACTTTAACAGTGACCTCGTGTTTGAATAGTCGCGACTCATATATGCATTTTGCGTATGTAGGCTTACATTTATTTTTTATTTCTTTGGTTACGTGGCAAAACATTTATTTTATATTTTTCTGTTTATTGGTGGCGACCAGCAGTGAATTTTAACTGTGATCTCGTGTTTACATAGTCGCTCTTCATATATGCATTTTGCGTATGTATACATAAATTTATTTATAAATTTATTTATTTGTTTATGTCAACCAACAGTGAACTTTAAAAGTGATGATTTTGTGTTTACTCAATCACACGATTCATATATACATTTTGCGTATGCATGCATGAATATTTGTGTACTAGGAACAAGTCAGTCTTTAGTTGTCAATTTTTCAGCTGAACATCGTATGCCGCAAGGCCAAGAGAAAGAGAAGGTCTGCTCATTTCCCCATTTAAATTTTATTTTTTTTTTAGTATAAGCGAATATCAGTTATTACTTTTTGCTTAATGCCTTGGTATGATTACTTTCATTTGCAACATAATAATAATAATAATAATAATAATAATAATAATAATAATAATAATAATAATAATAATAATAATAATAGTAATACTTATTATTATTATTATTATTATTATTATTATTATTATTATTATTATATTAAACAAAAAGCAATAATTGATACTCGCTTATACTAAAAATAAAAATAACTTTTTTTTTGTAAATAATTTAGCTGTTAAGTGAACAAAAACCAAAGAGTTAAGCATAGCACCCGGCCTCGAACCAATTTCCCTTCCATTTAGAAACCTACAAAAATATAAATTTAGAAAAAATAGTTATTAAAAAAAATTAAGATACCTTTCAGTTTCGAGTAAGGTACCATGAATAAACATATTTTGGGGGTGACAAATGCGCGGTTAATTTCCACGGACTTTTGCCACGCTGGGATTATTTTTCTGCCAGCGTCCATTTGCAATGCAATGACACAATGCAATGACACGTTCCGGTCTGCGGGAAAGTGATGTTCGGCCCTGCCAGTTTTGACAATATTGTGTCGCTGCTGATACCATTAAGTGGCGAGTCTTGTTTCATTACGTTTTAACTTGGTTTCTGTATCTTTTAAAATTTTTTTTTTAAAGTGGTTCTTTCATAATGTTTTGGACATGATGTCTGCTTTTTTTAAAAATTTTTTTTAGGGGTGTCTGTGTATTTTTAAACTTTTTTTTTTTTAAGTGATAATTTTATAATGTTTTGATCTTCGATTTCTGCATCCTCTGAACATTGTTTTAAGCGATACTCTTATAATGTTTTAACTTTGACTTCCGTATCTTTTTAAACTTAATTTCTAATAAATCGAGTTTACAAAATATTATAAACACGCTTGAAAATCTGCCATTATGAAATAATTATGGATTTGAAATAAATTGGAAATAATAATTTGAAATTGATGGCTTCAGGAATTGACGTGAAATAATTATGGATCTGGAATAAATTGAAAATAATATTTGAAATTGATGGATTCAGGAACTGGCGTGAAATCCTATTGATGGATTCAGGAACTGACGTGAAATAATTATGGATTTGAAATAAATTGAAAATATTATTTGAAATTGATCGATTCAGGATTTGGCGCCAAATATTTATGGATTTGAAATAAATTGACAATATTATTTGAAATTGATCGATTCAGGAATTGACGTGAAATAATTATGGATTTGAAATAAAATGAAAATAATATTTGAAACTGATGGATTAAGGGATTGATGTGAAGTAATTATGGATTTGAGATGAATTGAAAATAACATTTGAAACCGATCGATTCAGGAATTGACGTAAAATAATTACGGACCTGGAATAAATTAGAAGTATCAGGATAGAAATAGCCTGATAGATTCAGGAATTGACGTGAAATGATTATAGATCTATTATGAAATTAAAATAGGAATTAAAATGAATCTATTCAAGAACTAACGAGAGGAAAGGGGAGAGTTTCGGAAAGATTTAACCGAGAAAGAGAGAAACTCAGAGAAACAGTTCCGAAAGATTTAACTGAGAGAGAGAGAGAGAGAGAGAGAGAGAGAGAGAGAGAGAGAGAGAGAGAGAGAAACACCTTATTACCCGAAGGCCGCACCTGGCTTTCTGGATCGCTAATGAGGTTGCTGAGGAGTCCTCACCTTGACTCGGCTCCCGAAGACCCCCGAGCGGTGTCGCAATGGGAGGAGAAAGTATTGAGAGGGATTGGAGAGCGGGAGATATTGATGACTTTCGCCCTTCAAGGAGAAAGCGTCCTTTGAGTCGAAGTAATAAGTCTTTCTCTCTGTCTGTCTGTCTGTCTATCTATCTATCTATCTATCTATCTATCTATGTTTGCTTTTCTTCTTTGGAATTGGGTAACACTGTTCACAGTGGTATCAAAAAAGTGTCCTTTGGTTTGAAATAATAAGACTTTATCTATCTATCTATCTATCTATCTATCTATCTATCTATCTATCTATCTATCTATGTTTGCTTTTCTTCTTTGGAATTGGGTAACTGTTCACAGTGGTATCATAAAAGTGTCCTTTGGTTTGAAATGATAAGACTTTATCTATCTATCTATCTGTTTGTCTTTATATCCGTCAAAATATATAGAATCCCCATTTATGAATATTGTAACAATGTTCATCGTAATATCGTTCTTTTTGTTTTTAGTGTGTTTTACGTTCATCGGGTGTAATTGTATTGTGTATATATCTGGTCTTTTAATATGAATTCCATGCATATGATACATAGAACAAATCTGTATAAAAGCTGTTTCTATAGCTTTTTTCTATATTTGATGGCCCAATTTCCTTGATTAAACCAATACAACGTCAATGTCAGTTCATCCTTCTTTAATATCAGTTTACATCAAAAGTTACCAGTGACAGAAAAATATTTTTAGGCATTAGGGAAATAATTTATGAACAAAAAAACATTTATATTTCCCCAAAAAACATCTCCAAGACCACAATATCAAATCTTTTCGCAAGTCTTCGAAAAGACGAAGCCTCGACAGGTAACAGGCATTAGGAAAAATAACTTATGAAAGATTATTTGATTCTTTGTAACTCCTCGAACGCAAGAAACGATTTATATTTCCAAAAAATATCTCCGAGACCACAATAAAATTCTTTCCCGAAGTCTTCGACAAGACGAAACCTCGACTGACAGCGGAATTCATTAATGGATTCTGAGCCCGGGGAGGAAGGCGGTTGGTAAATTGGAGGGCGGGGGTTGGGGGGTGGTCGGGGAATCGGGGGGCCGGGAAACTCCGTTTGATTTTCCAGCTACGACAGGTTAATGACTTAGGTCAAGTAATTAAACTTTCTTAATGGGGTATGAAGTACAGTCACTGTTCGGAAGCTTAATGACGGAGCCACGGAGAGACGGTTGTGGTTCAGGCTTGAACTTGGTTCAAGAGTTCGTGGGGCGTGACGGATTTCCGGAAAAGGAAAGGAAAGGTAAGGAAAGGAACAGGGAAGAGTCCCACTTCATTTGTCTCTTTCCCGATGAAACTTGCAAGGCTCCTAATGGCAAGGAGAGAAGAGTCCATTAGAAAAGGTAAAAGACATTTTTTATAAATTTCCGCATCGTCTGTCGTCAGTTCAGTTGAAATGATTCGATAGTCTACTTTTATCCGTTTCGTTAACTATTTAAGTATATTCATTCACTTTTTTCCCCTTCTTCGTACAACAGCTAA
Source organism: Macrobrachium rosenbergii (assembly GCA_039081455.1). Classification (NCBI taxonomy): domain Eukaryota; kingdom Metazoa; phylum Arthropoda; class Malacostraca; order Decapoda; family Palaemonidae; genus Macrobrachium; species Macrobrachium rosenbergii. Next base: position 18,446,932 of record JANJGK010000022.1, on the reverse strand, counting down.
TTCACACCCGGATTGATAGTTAGTAGTTAACGATCGTTAGAATATAGGTACTTTTTTTAGTTTTCTGTAAAGGAAGACTGTTGTGCCGGCTTTGCCTGTCCGTCCGCACTTTTTCTGTCCGCCCTCAGATCTTAAAAACTACTGAGGCTAGAGGTTTGCAAATTGGTACGTTGATCATCCACCCTTCAATCATCAAGCATACCAAATTGCAGCCCTCTAGCCTCAGTGTTTTTTTTTGTTTTAAGGCTAAAGTTAGCCATAAACGTGAGTCTGGCAATGATATAGGACAGGCCACCACCGGGCCCGTGGTTAAAGTTTCATGGGCCGCGGCTTATACAGCATTATACCGAGACTACCGAAAGATAGATCTGTTTTCGGTGGCCTTGATTATACGCTGTACAGAAAACTCGATTGTGCCGAGGAAACTTCTGACGCAGTTTTTACTTGTCTCTTTCACCTAAAAGAATTTTAAGAAAATTAAGCATGTGTGTTAAATCGAAGATAAATACTTTCGTCTTTGGACAGCAAGTATGCACGCACACACACACACACACACACACACACACACACATATATATATATATATATATATATATATATATATATATATATATACATACATATATATATATATATATATATATATATATATATATATATATATAATATATATACATATATATATATTATATATATATATATATATATATATATATATATATATATATATATATATATTTGCAACGACATCATTGTGATAATACTTGTACTTCTGCTTATCCCTGTTTCTAACACACTGTGTTGTCAGAAGCATGTTGGAAATTTGCTAGCTAATAGTCACAGCAATTGATTCAAACGGTTTTTACAAAATATGAGGAGACAGAGTAGCTGATAAATAGAAACAAAAAGAACGGTATAGATTTGCACATTTTCAACCAAAAAAATAAAAATTAAACCGTAAATAAAAATTCACATCGACAAAGAATGCACTATTATATCTTAAAAAGTAAAAAAGTAAAAAAAAAAAAAAGACGAACGCAGCCAACGTAAAATTACGCAACGTTCCTCCCACCAGCGCCTCTTCTCGTTAACCGAACGTTAATGACCTCGGGTGCTGCCACGCCTAATGCCCTTTAATTATTCCTTCATTCACTCCTTAATGAGATAATCAACTCACAAAGTCCCGGAATGACTCTATTCATAGACACATCGAAATGCAGACTTGTAATTACGTATGACTGCCTCGGTAAATTAGGTTTTCGTCTCAGCCACAAGCAACAGCGTAGGGATACGCATCAGCCGGCGATGCACTTCAGTCTGTTGGGAAATAGTTTTTTTTTTAATTAAAATATATATTTTCCCATCTCACGGGATGCACGTAGAGCTATTTTTTTTTTTATTTTCAGGCTGGTAAACAACAATGTTTTTCTGTGAAAACACTGTATTGGATCACAAGATATATACACATCTAGCGCTTTATTTCAGTCTGGTGGGAGCGAGCTTTTTATTTTTTATTGAAATATTCTCTCATCTCGAAGGAGACACATAGGGATAATTTTTTTTATTTTGGGTTTTCAGGCTGGTGAACAACGAGGTTTTTCTGTGAAAACATTGTATTATCTCACAGGATATATATACGCATCTACAGCTTCACTTCAGTCTGTTGAAAACAATTTTTTTTCATTAAAACATTTCCTCATTTCAGAGGACACACGTAGTGCATATTTTTATTTTCAAGCTGGTAAAAAACAAGGTTTTTAAAGAAAACATTTTCATGTATCACAGGATACGTATCTCGTGCGTATTTTCAGTCTGTTGAAAACGAGTTTTTTTTTTATTAAAAAAGTTTCTCATCTCACAGGATGCACAATACGCATTTGTGGCGTATTTTCCGTCTGTTGAAAACGATTTTTTTTATTGAAATATTTCCTCATTTCAAAGGATACACTTAACAAGTTTTTTTTTTATTTTCAAATTTTCAAGCTAGCAAAAAAAACAAGTTCTTCTATTGTGTTATCTCACAGGATACGCATCTCGTGCTTCATTTCAGCCTGTTGGAACCGAGTTTTTTTTTCCATTAAAACACTTTCTCATCCCGGAGGATACATGCAGGGTTTTTTTTTTTTCAAGCTGGTGAAAAACAAATTTTTCTTTTGTATTATCTCACAGGATACTCGTCTTGTTTTCAGTCTGTTGAAAACAGGATTTTGCCAGGAAAACATTTCTGATGAAAACAGGATTTTTCCAGGAAAACATTTCTGATGAAAACAGGATTTTCCGGGAAAACATTTCTGATGAAAACAGGATTTTTCCAAGAAAACATTTCTGATGAAAACAGGATTTTCCGGGAAAACATTTCTGATGAAAACAGGATTTTTCCAGGAAAACTTTTCTGATGAAAACAGGATTTTTCCAGAAAAACATTTCCGATGAAAACAGGATTTTTCCAGTACAACATTTCTGTTGAAAACAGGATTTTTCCAGTAAAATATTTCGTTTCCAGTAAAACATTTCTGTTGAAAACAAGCTTTCTCAATTAAAGCATGTACTCATCTCACTTATTTTCAAGCTGGTTAAAAAAACCAGGAGTTTTCTATGTAAACATTTTCCTGGAACACAGGATACGCATCTTGTGCTTGTTTTCAATATTTTATAAGCAAGCATTTACCATTAGTCATATCCTCTCCGTAGGGGGTTAGTGCCGTCAGTGCACCCCAATTGGTGCACTGTAGGCATTACTTAAGGGTCTTCGCGGCGTCCCTTAGGTCCCTAGCTGCAACCTCTTTCATTCCTTTTACTGTACTTCCGTTCATGTTATCTCTCTTCCATCTGACTTTCCACCTTCTCCAACAATCGTTTCACAGTGCAACTGCGAAGTTTTCCTCCTGTTACACCTGTCAAAGCTCCTTACTCTCAATTTCCCTCTCAGCGCTGAATGACTTCATAGGTCCCAGAGCTTGGCCGAAATCCTATATGATGCCATATGATTAGTCGTGTCCTTATAGGATAAAATTTCCTGTTTTTATTTCCAAGTTGGTAATAAGGAAAATTACATAAAACATCTATTCCTTTGTCTTCATAGAGGTCATATATACCGTATTTTATTAACTTTTATTTTGTCGTCTTTTTAGTACGCAAAGTTTTGTCCCCTATTATCTCGTCAGTTTAGGGAATATTTCCCAAGCATTAATTCGTCCCTTTATCTACGAGGAATTCAGGAGACGGCCGATGAAAGTGTAATTACTTTAAAAGGTGTATTCTGATTTTGAGTCATAAAATATTAATTTCAGTAATGAAAATGTACGAATAGATTTACGTTGATGTGCCAGAAGTTTTTCTTTGAGATCTTTGAAGTCTGAGAACAAGGTGTTACCATTTACTCTCTCTCTCTCTCTCTCTCTCTGTCTCTCTCTCTCTCTCTCTCTCTCTCTCTCTCTCAACAGGTGTTACGATCTACACCTCTCTCTCTCTCTCTCTCTCTCTCTCTCTCTCTCTCTCTCTCTCTCTCTCTCTTTTCAACAAGGTGTTACGATCTACACCTCTCTCTCTCTCTCTCTCTCTCTCTCTCTCTCTCTCTCTCTCTCTCTCTCTCTCTCTCTCTCTCTCTCACATTTACAGTCATTCAATTAGAGATTAAAACGAGGCGCTAATGAAAAGTATCGGATTAGTCCACCCCTCTGTCAGAATAAAATGAGATAAAGAAATAAATTAAAAAAATACAAATAAGAAGAAATAAGCGAATTAAATATATTTTGAATAGTAGTGATTAAAGGAAAGTGAAATATTCGAAGTGAAGAGTGTGTGTGAAAGGAGATTATTTAGAGATATATAAAAGTGCGACAAATGACCTGAAAGAAAAAAATCAGATGAAATAAAAAATACAAATAAGAGGAAATTAGCAAAATAAATATACTCTGAATGGTGGTGATTAAAGGAAAGTGAAATATGGGAAGTGAAGAGTGTGTGTGTGTGAAAGGAGATTATTTAGAAAATATGCAAAAATGTAACGAAGTATATAAGAAACTGAAGTAGCATCTTCTATTCGCAATAAAAATGAACTGGGATCCTGTTCATTAGAGAGTAAATCTCAATGGAAATATCGAAAGCAAAAATAAACTTTTAGAAAAATTTGGCAGGGATTGAAAAGAAGATCGTTCTTGGAAATCCTGAATTGGAATTCAAGAAAAATGTACAACACGATGATATATAACATACAGCATGTAATCTTTTCGAGAAAGTCCTTTCAAACAGTTCACACGAAAAGAACATCGGTGATCGGGTTTATCTACTTAAACTTTTTTCTGCTCTTTGTTGATTTGACGAGATCAGAATCGCTTGAAGTGTTTTGATAAAGTGTTGTGTTGGGGGGGGTCCGGGGCTAGGTGAGGTGTCGGGGGGGAGGGAAGAGGGAGACTGAGGAGTTACCATCAACCATCCCATCAACCATCCCATTCAGTTCTGGTTGAAATATGGTTGATATTTGTGATAACATGTATCACAGTAAAAAGCAAGACGTAGGTAGTTTCGTCTCAGACTGAATTTAGTTTCTTTATTTCTTTAGTCGCTTTTCAGGTCATTTTTCTTTACGACATTCCTCATGAAAACAAAATTAGAGACGAAGAGATTATGAGAGAGAGAGAGAGAGAGAGAGAGAGAGAGAGAGGGGATTTATATTTTATTTCGATAAGGAAATATGCGACACACAAAAATAAAGACGAATAGATTATCAGAGAGAAAGAGAGTATTTCGAAGAGGAAATATTATGCGGAAAACAAAAAGAAAGACGAAGAGGATATCTGAGAGAGAGAGAGAGAGAGAGAGAGAGAGAGAGAGAGAGAGAGAGAGAGAGAGAGAGAGAGAGGACGGGATATTATCCCGATGAGGAATGGTAGTAGGCATTTCAACTGAAGGCGAGCCTCGTATCCAAACAAACAAATGATTTCCCAGAGAAAGGTGACCTGAGATCACCATACCGTTTAAGGACGGTGCGTTTAAATCCGACCTCTCTCTCGCCACGAAGTTTGGTCAAAGAATTTTCTCCGGATTTTTTTAAGCGAGATTTCTATAGAAGGGTTTGTGAAGGGCTCCTATTTACGCTAATAAGAGTTAGGTGCTAGACGGTTCTATAGAAATGGAAGGGGAATGAGAATTAGTTTTTTTAGATATATTATGGCTTATATGTATATAGATATTATATATATATATATATATATATATATATATATATATATATATATATATATATATATATTATATATATATATATATATATATATATATATATATATATATATATATATATATATATATATATATATATTACTTTAGGGTCTTCGTAGTGTCCCTTCGACCCTTAGCTGCAACCTCTTTCATTCCTTTCACTGTACCTCCGTTCGTATTCTCTTTCTTCCATCTGACTCTCCACCCTCTCTAACAATTGTTTCGTAGTGCAACTGCGAGGTTTTCCTCCTGTTGCACCTTTCAAACCTTTTACTGTCAATTTCCCTTTCAGCGCTGAATGACCTCATGGGTCTTAGCGCCTGGCCTGTGGCCTAAATTCTATATTCTATTCTATATATAAGTGTATATATATACTGTATATATATATATACATATATATATATATATATATATATATATATATATATATATATATATATAAATTATTTCATGCATTTGTGTACGTCATAATTATGAAATCATCAGTAAACACGAGGAGATTATTTATTTGAATTACTTGATTATATATATATATATATATATATATATATATATATATATATATATATATATATGTGTGTGTGTGTGTGTGTGTGTGTGTGTATGATACAGATGTATATATGTATATGTGTGTGTGTGTGTGTGTGTGTGTGTGTACATATTGCAAATGCCGAACGAAAATTCTACACAAACCTATTGAAGTAGGGCAGAAAAGCCCACTCCCCAGTCTCACGCATAGAAAGGTATGTAAATGGCCTTGACAGTTATAGATCATAAAAAAGGGTTTACGTAAACTACAAAAGGTGCCTTATTTACACCATTGTAAATGAAAGGCAAAAATCTAGAAAACATTTTTTTTTCCGCTGCCCACCAACCCGTGAAAAGACCTCCGAAGTTCGCTGGTGCAAGTCTCTCTCTCTCTCTCTCTCTCTCTCTCTCTCTCTCTCTCTCTCTCTCTCTCTCTCTCTCTCTCTCTCTGAGGAAAAACATACTAACTTATTTTTTGAGAGTTGTTAAGAATTTCAGTTGAAAAGTGTTTAAACAGGCGCATATGAACTTCAGTTTTTCTTGAGGTTTTTCGAGTTATTTTAGTTGAAGACACATTTTACAAATAAATCCTAATTTACTTAGTGAATAGTAAGTTTTTTCTTAATTTTACGATAGAATTTGTGGGACAAATATCGCTAAGCGATACATTTGATAGCCGAACCTTTTCACCACTTTCGTAAAGGCACTAATTTATTTATGGATATAAATCCTTTTCATGGACTTCAAATAAAATTTTAATTACCGACGGATTGCAAATTCCTGACGTGTATGCTAATATTGCACCAGCCCCGGTTTTTTTTGCCATACCCCTAGGTTAGGTATGGTTGGGTTAGTTCAGGTTAGATCAATAAATCATCATCAATTTGGGTGTGGGAAACATAATGAGATTATGTTCAAGAAAATTCTATGGTCAGTTTTTAAGATATGGCGTCCCGCTTTTTTCAGGGAAAGGTCTCGATACTCGGTTACATCTAGGGGAAAACGCCAACGCGTTACCCTTAATAATCGTTAATTACTCCGTCTTAATTAGCTTTCTCTTTGGTATTTGTACCTTAATTACTGTAGCATTAAATCGTCTACATGCCGCGGCGTAACTAAGTTCGGTAACATGTGGAAACTGCTGAGTAATTGAGCAAGAGAACCAGATGTTATTTGGAAGACGATTCATCTCAGACGCTCGATTTCATCGCTCCTCTCTTTGTAGGCTGCCTTATTCAGAAGGCCGGCGCGTGCATTTGATGTAATGTTATCATGTTCTGATTGAGTAATTACCTAACCTTATTCCGTTAATTCAGGCGCGGGCTTCTTGATCTAACATATATTCACTCTTTTGATCGAAGACAGCAACAGAGCTTGGAATGGAATGGAATATAGAGTTTAGGTCAGAGGCCAGTCACTGGGACCTATGAGGTCATTCAGCGCTGGAGAGGATATTGAGAGTAGGCAGGTTTGAAAGGTGTAACAGGAGGAAAACCTCAAAGCAGTTGCACTATGAAATAATTGTTAGGAGAGGGTGGATAGCAAGGTGGAAGAAAGATAAAATGAAAGGAGGTACAGTAAAAGGAATGAAAGGGGCCGAAGGGACGCCCTGCAAAGAATCTGTAGTAATGACGGCACTATCCCCCTACAGGGAACAGAGCTTGAAGACAACAGGACGGACGATTTTAATTCGTCTGTTTCTGTCAGTCTTGCACCTTACTGCTGTTCGTGAATTCCAGCAAGTTGGTAAAGATTCCGACTCCTAGAACACTTAGTTGCATAGCGAACTCGTATCAGGTTGCTGCATCGTGCATTATCTCTTTGTACAGTGAACTATGGTAAGAATTCCAGTTTGTATAGAACTGATGTATAGCAAACTCTGGCTAGGAATCAGGTCCTACAGTATCTGTTTGTATAGTTAACTCGGATAAGGATTCAGACTCAGTGCATACTGTATATCGACCTCTGACATACAAGGAATTGTTCGTTTAGCAATTCTAATGATTCCACCTCTTACAGTACCTGTTCATACAGTGAACTCTGACGAGGATTTCACTTCTTAGAGTGCCTGTTTGTATAGTGAACTGCAATAAAAATTATGCCTCAGAGCATTCTTATACAGTGAACTTGTACAGTGAATTCCGACAATTCAGCAATGATTCTGTCTCGTAGAGTGCTTGTTTGTGTAATGAATTGCGAAAAGGATTCCACCTTGTACAGAACCTGTCTGTATAGCAAACTCTGACAAAGATCCACATCTGACAGTATCAGTGAACTCTGACAAGTCGTCAAGGATGCCTTCTCTTTGAATACATGTTTGTGTAGTGACCTCTGATCAGAAACTGTCCCGTAGTGGGGGTAGTGCCGACAGTGCACCTCACGCGGTGCACTGTAGGCATCATTTAAGTTGTTTGCAGCGTCCCTTCGGCTTCTAGCTGCAACCCCTTTCATTCCTTTTACTGTACCTCCGTTCATATTCTCTTTCCAACATTTGTCAGTTGTCTCATAGTAACGTGTCATTTTCCTCCTGTTACACCTTTCAAACCTTTGTGCTCGCAGTTTCCCTTTCAGCGCTGAATGACCTCATAGGTCCCAGCGCTTGGCCTTTGGCCTAAAATCTATATTCCTTCCCTCTCTCCTTTCTGATCAGGAACTGCTGAAGGTCCTTCTTCCTGCAGACATATAAATGTAAGAAAGTAATGTATACATATTTTGCATACAATAATGTATACATATTTTGCATACAGTAATGTGTACATAATTTGCATACAGTAATGTATACATATTTTACATACAGTAATGTATACATATTTTGCATACAGTAATGTATACGTATTTTACATACAGTAATGTATATGTAATTTACATATAGTAATGTATACATATTTTACATACAGTAATGTATACATATTTTGCATACAGTAATGTATACATATTTTACATACAGTAATGTATACATATTTTGCGTACAGTAATGTATACATAGTTTACATACAGTAATGTATACATAATTTGCGTACAGTCATGTATACATATTTTACATACAGTTATGTATACATAATTTGTATACAGTATTGTATACATATTTTGCATACAGTTATGTATACATATTTTGCATACAGTATTGTATACATATTTTGCATACAGTATTGTATACATATTTTGCATACAGTAATGTATACATATTTTACATATAGACTGAAGGTCGAAAGAGGAAAAATAATTCGTCGTATAAAAATCCGTTCCAAGAAAGTCGCAAGGCGAACTTCGAAATAGCCCTTGACATCCAGGCGACTAGAAGCATTCCCTGGCGACTTGCAAATGGATTAGATTCCCCTTTTGTGTCGATGGGGAAATAAATGGTTTCAGTCGCACACGGGGTCTTTGGAAAACGCCGGAACGGAGAGAGAGAGAGAGAGAGAGAGAGAGAGAGAGGAAGGAAGGATCATAAAAATTCGTCTTTATTTTTAACGGTCTTCCACGGGAATGTCTAAAGTCACATCGGCACCACAACCCCCCCCCCCTCCCTCTTTTGCGTTAGCTGGAAGAGGAACGAGGCCGTTCCTCTCTCTCTCTCTCTCTCTCTCTCTCTCTCTCTCTCTCTCTCTCTCTCTCTCTTTCTACATCTTTGTTTTTTTACTTCGTCTTCTTTCAGTTTTTTATGTAGTTAATGAGGAAAATTATCGCATTTCTCTCTCTCTCTCTCTCTCTCTCTCTCTCTCTCTCTCTCTCTCTCTCTCTCTCTCTCTCTCTACTTCGTCTTCTTTGTTTTTTATGTATTTAATGAGGAAGATTATCGCATTTTCTCTCTCTCTCTCTATTTTTGCTCTTCATCCTTTAGTTTTAGGGATTCTGTTGTCAAGTTAACGCTGTATCTTTTATTTTATATTTTCAAGCTTTGAAGCCTTATGTGTCTTTCATGACAGCTTTCAACAGCGTATGCTGTGAATTTTAATTGGAAATAAATAAAACAGGCATCTTTGACGTGAATTAAAAACAAGTAATAACGCGCCGAAGTTTTTTCGTTGCAATCGTGTTTTCTGTAGAGCGCATAATCAAGGCCACCAAAAACAGACTTGTCTTTCTGTGGTCTCGGTAAAATGCTCTATGAGCCGCAGCCCATGAAACTTTAACCACGGCCCGGTGGTTGCCAGATGCACGATTATGGCTAACTTTAATCTTAAATAAAATAAAAACTACTGAGGCTAGAGGGCTGCAATTTGGTATGTATGATGATTGGAGGGCGGATGATCAACATACCAATTTGCAGCCCTCTAGCCTCAGTAGTTTTTAAGATCTGAGGGCGGACAGAAAAAGTGCGGATGGACAGGCAAAGCCGGCACAATCGTTTTCTTTTACAGAAAACTGAGGAGGTACGGCTGAGCCACATAGGCGCGTTAATGGCGTTAGGTTTCAAGGAGAACAGTCCCTCTTCACGTGATGCACTGTAGGCATTACTTAATGTTCTTTGCAGTGTCCCTTCGGCCCCTAGCTGCAACCTCTTTCATTCCTTTTACCGTTCCTCCGTTCATATTCTCTTTCTTCCATCTTACTTTCCACCCTCTCCTAACAATTTATTCGTAGTGCGACTGCGATGTTTTCCTCCTGTTACACCTTTCAAACCTTCTTATTATCAGTTTCCGTTTCAGCGCTGCTCGTAGGTCCCATAGCTTGGCCCTTGGCCTAAATTCTATATTCTATCTATCTTCTATCTTGGCTGTATATGTCTTACAGGAGATATCATCCATTTTTTCTTTGAACTGACTCGAAATAAACACCTGGGCTGCGTCCTTGGCTGCTTGTGGCTGACGCTGAACGCCGAACCAGGAACCTAATTTAGCGGAGGAGTCACACGTAATTACAAGTCTGCATTCCGGCGTGATGTGTATGAATGGAGTCATTACAGGACTTTGCGAGTTAATTATCTCATTAAGGAATGAATGAATGTATAATTAAAGAGCGTCCGGCTGGCGTTGCAGCGTCTTGGGTCACTGACAGGTAGTTAGTGAGGAGTGCATTGACGTGGCGTGATGCAGTCTAAGGTTGGGTGAAGTCATTTTTAATTCTATATTTTCGATTATTTTTTTTTATTTTTTGGGGGGTTTGTCGTAGCCCAGAGAGATTCAGTAGAATATACATTCCTATTTTATTTACCTCCCGTAATGGGGGGAGTGCCGTCAGTGCACCTCATGCGGTGCACTGTAGGCATTACTTCGGCCCCTAGCTGTAACCCCTTTCGTTCCTTTTACTCTACCTCCTCTCATATTCTCTTTCTTCCATCTTGCTTTCCCACCCTCTCCTAAAAATTGATTCATAGTGCAACTGCGAGGTTTTCCTCCTGTTACACCTTTCAAACCACCTTTACTCTCAATTTCCGTTTCAGTGCTGAATGAGCTCATAGGTCCCAGCGATTGGCCTTTGGCCTAAATTTTATATACCATCCCATATCAGTTCCATCAGCTTTTAAAGGTCTTAGCAAATTACCGGAAACAACAGTTAAATAGTAAGGACAACTGAGTCTTGATTGATTGACATAACCTGGCGTTGCAGTGACTGTGGTCATCGATGGCTTTAAGGAAACAGAAAGGTTATTGTGAAGAGACAGAAAAAAGGAGAACGGCTGAATAGAAGAAATTGAATGGAAAACAAGTGATTGGCGAATAATTTACGAAGTATGGCTGCAACGAGAACAGTTTAGTTATCCTGAGGAATGTAGAATGTAATAAAAAAAATGAGAGATTATCGAATCTACAACATTGGGATTTAAAGAAGATTAACGGATTAATGAGAGCATGATTTGTCGAATCTACGAGAACGGTATTCTGTGAAGATTAACGAATTAATTAGAATTTTATTTAATAGGTGTGACGAAAACGAGAAAATGTCTAATCTACGACATCGGGATTTTAAGAAGGTTAACGGATTAATTAGAAGGTTGAGAAGATTAATGACGAAAACGAGAAAATGTCGAAACTACGACATCGTAAGTTAATGAAGATTAGCGAATTAATTAGAAGATCGAGAAGATTAATGGCAAAAATGACGGATTATCGAATTTACGACATCGGGATTTGAAGAAGATTACCGAAGTAATTAGAAGGTTCAGAAGAATAATGACAAATTACAAATGAAAGAATCAAGGACATCGGGATTTAAAGAAGATTAACGAATGAATTAGAAGATTTAGAGGATTAATGACACAAATGACAAATTATCGAATCTACGACACTGGGATTTAAGGAAGGTTAACGAATTCGTTATAAGATTTAGAAGATTAATGACACAAATGACAAATGATCGAATGAACGACATCGGGATTTAAAGAGGATTAACGAATTAATTAGAAGACAAACGATCGAATCTACGACATCGGGATTTAATGAAGATTAACGATTTAAATAGAAAATTAAGACTTAAGAAAACGACAAATTGTTGAGGTTAAAGCATCGGGATTTAGTGAAGATTAACGAAGTAATCAGGACATTGAGAAATAAGAAAATGGAATTTAAAGAAGATTAACGAGTTGATTAGAGGCTTAAGAATTAAGAAAGTATCAAGTAATCGAATCTCCTACATCGGGATTTATAAAGATTCACGGAATAATTAGAAGATTAATGAACAAGACATTACGAAAATACCTAATAATCAAATCTAGAGAACATAACGCGCTGTAGATTAACGAAATAATGAGTAGACCAAGAAGTCAGGAAATGACGAATATGCCAAATTATCGAATCTACGAGACCGGGATTTTAAAAAAAAAAAATTTCGGCGGTGAATCTTTCCTTTCGATTCCGTTTCATTGGGATTTTCCTCCAGTCACGATCTTTGATCAATTATCGCCTCGTTAAGTGTAATTGCCGGAATGACTATTCAGTTCATTAGCGTGACTCGCGCGATTAAGTGGCGAGGACCAGGAGTTTCCTTGATTATGTCCCGGATCTCGTAGATTGGTAGATGAGAGAGAGAGAGAGAGAGAGAGAGAGAGAGAGAGAGAGAGAGAGAGAGAGAGAGAGAGAGAGAGGATCAGTTTATGTCATAACAGACCAATCGTTTTAGAAATGAAATATCTCCATATTTCGTCTTTTTGACAAATGTATTCAAAGAGAGAGAGAGAGAGAGAGAGAGAGAGAGAGAGAGAGAGAGAGAGAGAGAGAGAGAGAGAGAGAGAGAGGGAGAGAGAGGATCAGTTTATGTCATAACAGACCAATCGTTTTAGAAATGAAATATCTCCATGTTTCGTCTTTTTGACAAATGTATTCAAAGGGGGAGAGAGAGAGAGAGAGAGAGAGAGAGAGAGAGAGGATCAGTTTATGTCATAACAGACCAATCGTTTTAGAAATGAAATATCTCCATGTTTCGTCTTTTTGACAAATGTATTCAAAGGGGAAGAGAGAAGAGAGAGAGAGAGAGAGAGAGAGAGAGAGAGAGAGAGAGAGAAGAGAGAGAGAGAGAGAGAGGACGTGACTTCTACAAAGATTTGTCTGTAGTATATAAAGAAAAAGTGAGAGAGAGAGAGAGAGAGAGAGAGAGAGAGAGAGATTAGGGATTCTACATAAAATATGTATAATGAGAGAGAGAGAGAGAGAGGAGAGAGAGAGAGAGAGAGAGAGAGAGAGAGAGAGAGAGAGAGAGAGAGACTGCTGCAGTATCTCTGGACAGCATGACTCTTCGTCATACCAAACCCGACATTTGAATTACTAGAACGGCTAAATTTAAAGAGATGAAAAAGACAGTCATCTCTCACTGGCAAGCAACTTCCGTTATTGCAACTTGTACAAATCCATCTGAGTGCAATAATCATTAGTCATTGAAAAGAACGATTAATCCGCAGTTTAGATTCCTGCAGAAGAAATACGATACACGTTTAAAAGCAGTTTTTCGCTGAGTTTCGAATTGCAAGGATTTGCTCTAATGCATTTCTCGAGAAGGCGAGAAAATTCCGTCGTATTTTACCGGCCTCGTAATCGAGAGGAAAAGAGGTGGCCTCACAGATACACATACACGGACACACACAAATACACACACACTCATAAAATGAGGTTCGTAATCGAGGTGAAAAGGGGTAGCCTTACACAAACACACTCACACACGCATGCACGCACGCACACACACAAATACACATGCACAAAGTGAGGTTCGTAATCCGAGGGAAAAAGAGGTAGCCACACAAACACACACATACACACATACACAAATATACATACACATAGTGACGTTCGTATTCAAGGGGAAAAGAGGTACCCTTACATACACACACACAAACACACACACATACACAAATATGCATACATAGTGAGGGTCGTGTTCAAGGGAAAAGAGTATACCCTTACACATGCACACACACAAACAAATACAAATACAAATACACGCTGTGCGGTCTGTTATCGTTATTCCTCGGTTTGTTTCTGTGTTTGTTTGTTTGTTTGTTTTTATCTTATTGTTTACGTTCACTTCCGTAGTTGTTTGTTTTCCAAACCGTTTTTAACCGTCGGGGGAATTTTTGGATTTATTTTCTTCTCCAGCTCAGGAAATTCAATACGGATTTTTGATCATTTCTGATATAAATTTACCATTGTTGAAATTAAGGTTTAATGAAAATTTAACATAGTTGAAATTAAGGTTTTAATGAAAATTTAACGTAGTTTAAATTAGGGTGTTAATGGAAATTACCGTAGTTGAAATTATAGTTTAATAAAAATTTAACATAGTTGAAATTAAGGTGGTTTAATGAAAATTTAACAAAGTTGAAATTAAGGTTTAATAAAATCTACCATTGTTGAAATTAAGGTTTAATGAAAAATTACCATAGTTGAAATTAAGGTTTAATAAAAATCTACCATTGTTGAAATTAAGGTTTAATGAAAAATTACCATAGTTGAAATTAAGGTGTAATGAAAATCTACAATAGTTGAAATTTAGGTTTAATGAGCCCTTCTGCACCTTCTACTAAATGCATGTGGTCATTTTTATTAAATTTCGTTTGCATTCAGTTGTAAAAGCTTTGACAATATAGACATATTTTGTTGCCTTGAAACTACACAGTCCTTACTGAATTGCACTGAATGCACATACTTATATGAGCTCAGTAGCATCTTTTGTTCCACCTAATCTTATTCCCAGACTGGATCGGCTAAATATACTGTAAAGTGATTTTAGCGCATTTCGAAATGAAGTGACGAACAAACCTTAATGGTTTTGTAGGAAAAAAATCGTGTTTTTCGTAATTTATTATTATTATTATTATTATTATTATTATTATTATTATTATTATTATTATTATTATTATTATTATTATTATCATCATCATGGTAAATGAAACCTATTCACATCCACACCAAAGGGTCCACTGACTTGAAACTGAAGCTTCCAAAAAAATGTTGGTTTCAAACCTCCCACCGCAGCAGACCCCACACTGCGGCAGTAACTGATCATGATACCGAGTCAGTGATTTTTTTTCATCGCCCTGGGCGAGGCGCGAACTCGCGACATCTGAGCGGCGTGTCACGACACTATCTATAAAAGAAAAAATAGGGAAAGGAGAGGGTCGGACGTGTGCATGCAAGTCATGTCTACTGTCTATACATAGATAGTGAGAGAAAATAGTATAGATAGTATAGATTCTCTAGTATAGAAGGTCAGGGTCGAACCTCGGACCTTGCAATTGCAGTCACAACGTGATAAAGAGTCTTTATTCTTAATGTCGTTTTCCTCGTATATTTTTTCAGAATTTCTGTAAAATGCTGCCGTTGTTTTTGCATCACGCTGCAATGAAATCCACATATTACAGTCTGCATTACTGCATCCTGTTTCACGGAATTATTTATAGATTCATATTTTTTAGCTATCCATCATCTCTCCATATTTCTTATTTATTGACAGGGTTGCTTTTTCGTCATAGATCAAGCGATACAAAGAGCATTGTAGTGTTTATAAATATATGAAAGATACAGATTAATGAAATTCTAAGCATGTGAGTTTTTATATTGCATAATTATTCACCAAAGTACCAGCTGACGACCTGATAAAATTTCCATATGAATCTGTAAAGGGTCGACAGCTGGATATCCCATTGTTTAAGAATACCTGAGTAGAAATGATTAAAATACGTGCAAGGGAATGTAAATTACAATAAAATATCTGCAAGGGAATGTAAATTACAATAAAATATCTGCAAGAGAATGCAAATTAGATTTGATCGGGAGATGTTTACTCTTAAAAATGTTGGTGTTGCTACGCGTAATCTTCTACCTCCAGTTATAAGGAGTATGTGTAAGGAGTTGTTTTAAAGCACAACAATAAACAAAATCATTCCACGTGATCTGGTTTACGTATGATAACGGCATATGTATTTAGTCGTGGAACGAATGTATAAATGCTTTCCTTAAATTGAACGAATTAGCCCCGCTGATAAAGTTCGTTGTGGTAATGGAAATATCGGTAGATTAGGCGATCCCCCAAAAAATGAAAAAAATAAATAATTGAAAAAAAAGGTTAGTGCATTGTAGGCATTGCTAAAGGTTCTTTGCAGCGTCTCTTCGGCCCCTAACTGCAACTCCTTTCATTCCTTTTACTGTACCTCCATTCATATTATCTTTCTTCCATCTTGCTATCCACCCTCTCCTAATAATTGTTTCAAAGTGCATTTGCAAGGTTTTCCTCCTGTTACACCTTTCAAACCTCCTTTACTCTCAATTTTCCTTTCAGCGCTGAATGACCTCATAGGTTCCAGTGCTTGGCCTTTGGCCTAAGATCTATATTCTATTCCATTCCCAAAAAATAAAGACTAGTCTAAAACATAGCAATATCAACAGAATACCTACCAATATTTCTCCATAAATGCATTCTAGTTCTTGTCTGGTAGAGAAAGTGAGAAACATAATAGAATTTTTTATTATTATTATTATTATTATTATTATTATTATTATTATTATTATTATTATTATTATTATTCAGAAGATGAAACTTATTCATATGGGACAAGCCCACAGGGGCCATTGACTTGAAATTCAAGCTTCCAAAGACTATGGTGTTCATTAGAAAGAAATAGCAGGAGGTAAAGAAAATACAGAAAGAAGTGATCACGTATCAAGAAAGAAAAATTAAACGATCAAATTAATAAATAAAAAGATAAAAATGTAAGTAAATTGCTAAAATACAAGGTCAGAAGGACTGAGTGAAGAGCGGTTTGAATGTACACAAGGAAGAGCATGTTTGGAT
>JANJGK010000022.1:18417464-18424964 GCA_039081455.1 Macrobrachium rosenbergii | reverse complement strand
CGGAAACCTTAATGGATCGGATCCTTTGTATCACTCCGGAATGAGCTGCCTTGGTTGCATTAGGCCCCGGGAATCCGTAAAAGAGAGTTTTACGGATGTAATGGGTTTGAGAGAAGACAAAATTCGCGCCGTAGTAGCTTTGGTGGGTATTTTTGTTTACGGTAACGCAGAATGGTGGTGGTATATTTCTCTCTCTCTCTCTCTCTCTCTCTCTCTCCTCTCTCTCTCTCTCTCCTCTCTCTCTCTCTCTCGTTCTTGAATTATTTATTATGAGACGTATTTTATGTAGGTATGTTGAATCTCTCTCTCTCTCTCTCTCTCTCTCTCTCTCTCTCTCTCTCTCTCTCTCTCTCTCTCTCTCGTTCTTGAATTATTTATTATGAGACGTATTTTATGTAGGTATGTTGAATTACCCTCTCTCTCTCTCTCTCTCTCTCCTCTCTCTCTCTCTCTCTCTCTCTCTCTCTCTCTCTCTCTCTCTCTCTCTCGTTCTTGAATTATGTATTTTGAGACGTATTGTATGAGTGTATCTTGAATTACTCTCTCTCTCTCTCTCTCTCTCTCTCTCTCTCTCTCTCTCTCTCTCGTTCTTATTCTTGAATTATTTATTTTGAGACGTATTGTATGTGTGTATCTTGAATAACATTACAGAATTTAATTACACTGATTACACTTCCCTCTGTAACAGGTCTAAAGGCTGTTTACCTGACTGATTATCCAGAATAACATTTCCTCCATAACATACATCCCTTTTCGCTGCTAGAGGGATAAAGGTGTTCTTATGGTAATGGAAATGACCTGTTCTCTGTCATACACTACGTGTTTACGTGTTTTGCTGTCGTTCAGGGCTTGAGTATATATAATATATACATCTATATAAATATATATATATATATATATATATATATATATATATATATATATATATATATATATATATATATATATATATATATATATATATGTATACAATATATGTGTAGATGCATATACTCGTATATACAGTATAAGCATTATGCTACAAACGTCCTTTAATGTCCAGTTCGCTCTACCTCGGAAATAATATATTTTCATATATGTTACCCGAAGGGGAATTTTTTAGTTGATAATAAGTTCGTCGTCTCGTGGGCTCGAACCACGGAAGACAAGAACTTAGGAGTACAGTGGCGCGATTTTGATGTTGGCCGTGTGGTCAAAATCGCGTCACTGTTGCCCTGAGTTCTTGTCTTCCGTGGTTCGAGCCCACGAGACGACGAACTTATTATCAACTAAAAAATTCCCCTTCGGGTAACATATATGAAAATATATTATTTCCGAGGTAGAGCGAATTGGATATTAAAGGACGTTTGTAGCTTAATGCTTGTATGTGAATCACGGTGATATGATAAAAATTCATTCATATGTACAGTATATGTATATATATATGTATGTATGTATATATATATATATATATATATATATATATATATATATATATATATATATATATATATATATATATATATATATATAAGTAATCAACAGACAATTACGTGTGGAACAGAAATGAATTTCTGGGTTCGATCCTGTTATGAGTCAGAAATTTATTTATATATATACACACATATGTGTATGTGAGTGTATATTTAAGGAGAAGAAGCAGAGGAAAACAGAGAGAGAGAGAGAGAGAGAGAGAGAGAGAGAGAGAGAGAGAGAGAGAGAGAGAGAGAGAGAGAGAGAGAGAGAGAGAGAATATACCATTCCGACCGAAAGCTTCCCAGAAGCGGCGGCATCACCAGCGGGTTGTGCAAGAATAAATCGGAATATCTATTTACTTTAGATCTGGCAAAACCGATGCAATCAATCGGTCAGTTTTATTTCGGATATTGGCAGTGTGTATCCGCACGCGAATTCTGAATGGAACTATTCCATACCGGGACGTTATAATGCAGAGATGAAAATGATAGAGCGCTCGCTCTGGTAAGTTTTACTAATACGCAGTCAAAGAACATTTTCGACGAGAAGATTATATCTTTTTTAAATGACAGTGTTATCCCTCGAAATATATATGTTCTGTCTTTCCTGATAGTCAAGGGAAGAAAAATATGATTATTACGAATAGTTTCACGAGACAAATTCGTCTATAATTAGAAGTGAATTTAAATATCCACTGTCGATACCATTGGAGTCTCTGTCTCGCTTGTGATTGGCTACTGAATTTGAATAGTGCTGAGTGGCGTAATCTTCCGCCAATCACGACTAGGTCTCATTGCTGTTGACTTTTACCGTCAGCTCTAAAAAAACAGACAATATTTAAGAAACCGTACGGGTAAATGAAAGTTATAATAAGTAATGGAGGTTCTCCTCGGGAGATTGGGGGTAGTGCCGTCAATGCACCTCACGGGGTGTACTGTACGCATTACTAAAGGTTCTTTGCAGCGTCCCTTGGACCCCTAGCTGTAGCTGCAACCCCTTTCATTCCTTTTACTTTACCTCCATTCATATTATCTTTCACCCATCTCGCTATCCACCCTCTCCTAACAATTATTTCATAGTGCATCTGCTTTGAGTTTTTCCTCTTGTTACACCTTTCAAACCTACCTACTCTTAATTTCCTTTCCAGGGCTGAATGACCTCATAGTTCCCAGTGCTTGGCCCCTGTCCTAAACTCTGTATTCCATTCCAATCCTTTCTTTTGAGTTGCGGGCTGCCATTTTAGAAAGGAAAGCGCCTTTATCATTATCACGAGCGTCAGGATAAAACGCGAAGCGGAACCACCCCATCAAAGAGGCGTGTAATAATGACAGCGAAGGCACTGAACATGACAGCGAATATTGTCATAATCGAGGCACGGCCATTGTTAGAAAGAGAAGAAGCTCGCGCACCGCATGTCCAACACCTTAAGAAAAAAATGACACGGCATTTTTCTGTGCTTCCCAAACACGCCACGCGCTGCCGACCGTGTTATTTCGCTCGAAAATAATAACACCGTGTTTTTGCGTCGTTGCAATTCTGAACTGGGAATGTTCACGACACATTAACCTGTCGGTAACCGAGGTTCAGTTCCCTGGCCTCCTGGGTTACCGATATAGCCCGAAGGTTATTTCGCGCAGGATAACAGTTTTAACAATCTCGTTTGCGTTCGACGAAGCGTCGTAAACTAGTTCGCAATCTGCGTCCCCTCGACTTTTACCGGCCGTTTTAGCGGCGTTGGAAAAAAAAAAAAAGCTATCGTAGACAGCGGAATTCATATTGGAGGGGAAATTATGTCGAAGGGAGACAGTTGCCGTCCATGAAATTCTTCCTTTCCCGAGTTATGTTTTGCCGAACATTGGAGTATATTCACACACATTATATGTATATATATACATATATATATAGTGTATGTACAATGTATGATGTATGTACATAATATATATACATATATATAATGTATGTACAATGTATAATATATATATATACTCGTATATATATATATATATATATATATATATATATATATATATATATATATATATATATATATATATATATATATATATATATATATATATATATATATATATATATATATATATATATATATACACGGCAGTATTAAAGGCGAGCGCCGGCGGAATTCTCCTGATATGTAAATATGACGCAAAAAATATTTTTTCTTCCGTCGGTTATGGATTTAAAAAAAAAAATCCATTTTTTATCCACGACCGGCGAAAAAAAAAAAAAAAATTTTGCGTCATATTCACATATCAGGAAAATTCCTCCCACGTATCGTTTGGAAAATACGCCAGTTTGTTTGTTTGCTTTCGCGTGTTTACTCTGCAGGTTCTTGTGTGTACTCCCAGGAAGTTTACCTCGCATTTTCGGCGTCTTTACCGCTGCGCATTCCCGGTTGCGCAGTGCGCAAACACGCCGACAAGCGTTAACGGTCCGGCTAATGCAAACGAATGCAATCGTTCCTAGGTCTATTTATGCAGTTGTATGAAACACGTGCTTGCGTGTGAGAGCGCACTGAACGTAGGTTGGCATTGGCAGTAAACTTCAGATGTATACGATACTTACACATATTTTTTGTGATATAAATGAAACGACCTGGAATATTGTAATGAAGAGAAATATAAGACAAACAGATTCAGTAATTACACAATGATGGCTGGAACGCAGACGTCAATTGTATGTCAGGAATGTAAGGTTAAAAAAAAATAGGTAAATAATCTTCGGAGTCAGACGTCTCGCGTGCCAGATAAAATATTAATTAGCTGACATATTTCTGAATGAACTTGGGGGTAATTATGAGGGTTATTCTTTCCTAGAAATTTCTTTTACAGTACCTCATTTCATATTCTCTTTCTCCCATCTTACTTTCCTTAACCCTCTCCTAACAATTGTTTCATTGTGTTTCAACTGCTTTGAGGTTTTCCTCCTGTTACACCTTTCAAACCTTCTTTACTGTCAGTTTCCATTTCAGCGCTGAATGACCTCATAGGTCCCAGCGCTTGGTCATGAGAGCCTAAATTCTATATTATATTTGCACATTATAGCCTAGAAATAGTTAATAAAAGTAGACAAAGAATGCCTCTAAGAGTGAAAAGATTAAGGGATTATAAAAGTAGACAAAGAATACCTCTAACATTGAAAAGATTAAAGGAATATAGAAGTAGACAAAGAATACCTCTAAGAGTGAAAAGATTAAGGCATTATAAAAGTAGACAAAGAATACCTCTAAGAGTGAAAAGATTAAGGCATTATAAAAGTAGACAAAGAATACCTCTAAGAGTGAAAAGATTAAGGCATTATAAAAGTAGACAAAGAATACCTCTAAGAGTGAAAAGATTAAGGCATTATAAAAGTAGACAAAGAATACCTCTAAGAGTGAAAAGATTAAGGCATTATAAAAGTAGACAAAAAATACCTCTAAGAGTGAAAAGATTAAGGGATTATAAAAGTAGACAAAGAATACCTCTAACAGTGAAAAGATTAAAGGAATATAGAAGTAGACAAAGAATACCTCTAAGAGTGAAAAGATTAAGGCATTATAAAAGTAGACAAAGAATACCTCTAAGAGTGAAAAGATTAAGGCATTATAAAAGTAGACAAAGAATACCTCTAAGAGTGAAAAGATTAAGGCATTATAAAAGTAGACAAAGAATACCTCTAAGAGTGAAAAGATTAAGGCATTATAAAAGTAGACAAAGAATACCTCTAAGAGTGAAAAGATTAAGGGATTATAAAAGTAGACAAAGAATACCTCTAACAGTGAAAAGATTAAAGGAATATAGAAGTAGACAAAGAATACCTCTAAGAGTGAAAAGATTAAGGCATTACAAAAGTAGACAAGAATACCTCTAAGAGTGAAAAGATTAAGGCATCACAAAAGTAGACAAAGAATGCCTCTAAGAGTGAAAAGATTAAGGCATTATAAAAGTAGACAAAGAATGCATCTTAGAGTGAAAAGATTAAGGCATTACAAAAGTAGACAAAGAATACCTCTAAGAGTGAAAAGATTAAGGCATCACAAAAGTAGACAAAGAATGCCTCTAAGAGTGAAAAGATTAAGGCATTACAAAAGTAGACAAAGAATATCTCTAAGAGTGAAAAGATTAAGGCATTACAAAAGTAGACAAAGAATACCTCTAAGAGTGAAAAGATTAAGGCATTATAAAAGTAGACAAAGAATGCATCTTAGAGTGAAAAGATTAAGGCATTACAAAAGTAGACAAAGAATACCTCTAAGAGTGAAAAGATTAAGGCATCACAAAAGTAGACAAAGAATGCCTCTAAGAGTGAAAAGATTAAGGCATTACAAAAGTAGACAAAGAATATCTCTAAGAGTGAAAAGATTAAGGCATTACAAAAGTAGACAAAGAATACCTCTAAGAGTGAAAAGATTAAGGCATTACAAAAGTAGACAAAGAATGCCTCCAAGAGCGAAAAGATTAAGGGATTATAAAAGTAGACAAAGAATGCCTCTAAGAATGAAAAGATTAAGGCATTACAAAAGTAGACAAAGAATGCCTCCAAGAGTGAAAAGATTAAGGGATTATTTCCACGAGGGAATATTCATTATATCTCTTCACCCGGATCACCGCAAAATCTTTACGTTTGTAGTCAAAGAGAGTAATTACCTTCACGCTGCGGACTCGGAACAGTTTTCTCGGTCATAGAGAATTACTTTTTATGTTAATACGTTGTAATCAGTGTCATGTTGGTCCGTATTGCGTGTTGATAGCGAGGGTGGGGCTGGATACAGTATTTGGGTGAAAGGGAAAATGCATTTTAATTCTCTGAGGTTAGATCTTTGTGACCTCAATATTTCTACTCTTCAGTCGCACATAACATCCATGAATTTTTAAAACATTTTTGAAAGCCCCACCCCCCGAAAAAAAGATAAATAAATAAACTATTATGAATAATTAATGTTTTGCAGGAGTAAACAGTTGATTAGGCTTACTTCGTATGTGTTAAATCAGCAGTCAGTGAGATTTCATTAGCCTCAGTAAGCAATTATTTCTTGTAATTTTTTCTGTTAAAGAAAACTATTGTGCCGGCTTTGTTTGTCCGTCCTCACTTTATTCTGTCCGCACTTTTTTCTGTCCGCCCTCAGATCTTAAAAACTACCGAGGCTAGAGGACTGCAAATTGGTATGTTGATCATCCACCCTCCAATCATCAAACATACCAAATTGCAGCCCTCTAGCCTCAGTAGTTTTTATTTTATTTAAGGTTAAAGTTAGCCATAATCGTGCTTCTAGCAACGATGTAGGACAGGCCACCACCGGACCGTGGTTAAAACTTCATGGGTCGCGGCTCATACAGCATTATACCCAGACCACCGAAAGATAGATCTATTTTCGGTGGCCTTGCTTATACGCTGTACTGAAAACTCGATTGCGCCGAAGAAACTTTGACACATTTCTTACTAGTTTTATATTGCTCGTATTTCTTCACCTCTCTCTCTCTCTCTCTCTCTCTCTCTCTCTCTCTCTCTCTCTCTCTCTCTCTCTCTCTCTCTCTCTCTCTCTCTCTCTCTATATATATATATATATATATATATATAAATGTGTATGTACGTCTATATATATTTCACTTCCACCGTTTTTCGTAATGACCAATCATTAACAATGACAGAAAGCGATCATAACCATCCGATTGCGAATCCGGTATCGGGAAGGTGTCCGAAATTAGAATCAAAGACACCACACGCGGTTCCTCCCTAATCCCGGACGTTATGGCTTATCTATAATTTTTCATTTGCAAATTCAACTTCTCGCTCTCCTCTCATTTCTTTCGTTTCCATTTTGGGAATTTCGTGTCATTATGCGTGATGAACAGTTATTGCCCGCGAAAGGGAGGCTTTCTTCCTGCGTTTGTGCCCGGTTTGTTTGTTTGTTTGTTGCGTTTGTGCCGGGTTTATTTGTTTGTTTGTTTGTTGGGATAGTGATGTGTTTATTTGCTTGTGTATGTGTTGCGTTTTTGCCTGGTTCATTTGTTTGTTTGTTGCGTTTTGGCCCGGTTTGTTTGT
>JANJGK010000022.1:18407464-18412464 GCA_039081455.1 Macrobrachium rosenbergii | reverse complement strand
AGGATTTAATGTGCAAACGAGGTAGTGGAGATGGGGAAGGATATCGGGAGGTGGGGGGGGGGGGAGTTGTTTGAGGTGCAAATGAGGGAGGGGAGATTGAGGGGGTGCTTTGAGGAAGAGGGGTGTGGTAGGAATTTCAGTACAGACAGATGAGATTGGTGAGGTTGGGCGTAGGTTTCTGACATTTATGACTGCCTGAAAAGCTGGGGGTTCTTGGATGGGGTTTATTTTGGCGGTGTTGATGGTGTGGCTGGGGCACCGGGGTTGGAACACGTGGGGTTCAAGGAGTTGCAGGAGCAAAGGGGTTGAGGTGAGTTCGAGTTTTTTTCTTTTTGTGTTTGTCGATGCTCGAAGTTTGCCAGAAGTTAGTAGAAGTTTGTTGGAATTAGAACTGGGTTATAAAAATTTAGACCAAAGGCCAAGCGCTGGGACCTATAAGGTCATTCAACTCTGAAAGGGAAATTGAGAGTAAAAATATATGAAAGGTGTAACAGGAGGAAAACCTCAAAGCAGTTGCACTATGAAAAAAAAATGTTAGGAGAGGGAGGAAAGCAAGATGGAAAAAAGAGAATATAAACAGAGTTACAGTAAAAGGAATGAAAGTGGATGCAGCTAGGGACATAAGGGACGCTGCAGAGAACCTTAAGTAATGCCTACAGTGCACCGCCTTACAGGGGAGGTGTGTTGATGAGACTGAAATGAAGGGGTTTGGAGATACCGGTGATGGCAACAGATTACTATTAGATATTGATGATTATAGATAGCTGGAATAGGAATATAATTGGTGTGGGTGTGTGTGTGCGTGTGCGTGTGTGTGTGTGTGTTCTTGATGGAGTAGGGAAATTGACAGTTTAGGAAGGGTCCTTGGATGCTCCTGCAGTGGAATAGAATATGAATATGATACAGGAAACAGGCTGGGAGAGATTGATGGTCTGTAATATGTAAAAATCCACGGTCATGTATACGAGCAAGTCGGCGTTTATCAAAATACAAAATACGATCGAAGGCTCCCATTTTGAATCATTTTCGTATTTTGATAAAGACAGACTTGCTTATATACGTAAATGTGGATTTTTAGTTTTCTGTAAAAGAAAAATATTGTGCCGGCTTTGTCTGTCTGTCCGCACTTTTTCTGTCCGCCCTCAGATCTTAAAAACTACCATGGCTAGAGGGCTGCAAATCGGTATGTTGATCATCCACCCTCCAATCATCAAACATACCAAATTGCAGCCCCCTAGCCTCAGAAGTTTTTTTTTATTATATTTAAGTTTAAAAGTTAGCCATAATCGTACTTCTGGCAACGATATAGGACAGGCCACTACCGATCCGTGATTGAAGTTTCATGGACCGCGGCTCATACAGCATTATACCGAGGCCACCGAAAGATAGATCTGTTTTCGGTGGCCTTGATTATACACTATACAGAAAAGTCGAATGCTCCGAAGATATCTTCGGCGCATTTTTTATTTGTTTATTTATTATTCCCGGTCCAGGAATAGCGATGCACCATAGATAATGCCCGCTAAGTTAGGGATTTGATTTGGTGGAAAAGCTTCATGAGTTTATGTAATAAGAAACCAGGATTTGGAGGTCAGATAGCAGGGTTCATATAATTCAGACAACTGCAAAGGGACCAAATATTAGCTCGGTGGTGTTGCAGGATTGCAGGATGTTGCTGGTGGTGATGCAATTCCTTTTGTCACCTACCGTGCAACAATTGAGCCAGTAAGAGACTCTAACTTCATTAATGCTCTAGTTACTGATTTCCTCATTACCTTTTGCGAAATGGCGGTAAAGTTGAGGCAGTGGGTGAGATATGATGGTCTTAGAGGATGAGAAAAAGAGAGAGGTTGAATAATGATGTGATAATGATCATAGTAATGATAGTAGTAAGTACAAAAGTTAATATATATATATATATATATATATATATATTATATATATATATATATATATATATAATTATTTATGTTTGTTTCTATATTTATATTGCAATATATATATATATATATATATATATATATATATATATATATATATATATATATATATATATATATATACACACATACATACGTATATATATATATATTTATATATATATATATATATATATATATATATATATATATATATATATATATATAAATATATATATATATATATATATATATATATATATATATATATATATATATATATATATATATATATATATATATATATATAATATTACATACATACATACACACAAACAAGAGGAGATGATAGAGCCATCTTTAAAACCTGACAACATTGAACATTATTGCAATGTCAGTCTTAAAAACTCAGAATAAATCCAGTTCTAATGAGTATCATCCGGAATTATTATTATTATTATTATTATTATTATTATTATTATTATTATTATTATTAGTATTATTATTAGTATTATTTCCTTCGTTCAGTTAATCACATTTAGCTCCTACCGATGATTTTGACAGGCCTATTCTGTGTGAATAATTTAGTAGAAATTAAAAAAACCCGTAGGGGGGCAGTGCCGTCAGCGCACCTCGTGCGGTACACTGTAGGCATTACTTAAGGTTCTTTGCAGCGTGCCTTCTCCCCCTAGCAGCAACCCCTTCCGTTCCTTTTACTGTACCTCCTTTCATATTCTCTTTCTTCCATCTGACTTTCCACCCTCTCCTAACAATTGATCACAGAGCAACTGCTTTGAGGTTTTCCTCCTGTTACACCTTTCAAGCCTTTTTACTGTCAATTTCCGTTTCAGCGCTGAATGACCTCATAGGTCCCAGTGCTTGGGCGTTTGGCCTAAATTCCTCTATATTCAATCCTTTAAAGAATGTTGGTGCAGCCCGAATCAGTTCGCAATACCTTTAAATTTTTGTTAAAGCTAAAAGGAATGGCAATTATAACAGTGCATTAATTAATCACGATACAGTTACTTAGTGGACCGGTTTTAATCACAAGTTGTATAATTGTTCGGTCATATGTGAAAACACAATTAACGTTAAAAGCTTTTTGAAACGCCGGAACTGTTTCATGGAAGGCACAAATTGTTTTTAGTTTGCTGTAAAAGGAAAATATTGTGCCGGCTTTGTCTGTCCGTCCGCACTTTTTCTGTCCGCCATCAGGTCTTAAAATCTACTGAGGCTAGAGGGCTGCAAATTGGTATGTTCATCATCCACCCTCTATTCATCAAACATACCAAATTGCAGCCCTCTAGCCTCAGTAGTTTTTTAAAATTTATTTAAGGTTAAAGTTAGCCATAATCGTGCATCTGGCAGCGATATAGGATAGGCCACACCGGGCCGTGGTTTAAGTTTCATGGGCCGCAGCTCATACAGCATTATACCGAACCACCAAACGATAGATCTATTTTCGGTGGCTGTACAGAAAACTCGATTGCGCCGAAGAAACTTCGGCTCTCTTTTTACTTGTTTGGTATTGTTTGAGTGACTGAGGATGGGTGTGCATATACATAAATACATACATACATACATACATATATTGCATAATACATACATATATATTACATAATTCATACATACATATATTTCACAATACATTCATACATACATAAAAAAAGAAAATGTATTTTTATGGTAGACATTTGAATAAATTTCTTACCGATGTCTTAGTTGAAGTTGCTTATTAACTTTACCGTTAATTTTCTCGTGACAGTGCTCAGTTGTGCCAACAGCCAATCAGTTACTGTTATTTATTTGGTCACTTTATTATTCATTATTCATTTGATCTCCTTATTATTCATTATGTAAGTTTATCTCATGATAACATATATATATATATATTTATATTATAATTATATATATATATATTATATATATATATATATATATATATATATGTAATATATATACATATACATATATATATATATATATATATATATATATATATATATATATATATATATATATATATATATATATATATAATATTTCACAGAGAAGTCAAAATTACGAGGAAGTCAACTAAAGATTCCGAGTCACAATAGAAACTTGATAAAAGGAATAAAAAAAAAAATGCACTGAATGAAGAAAAATGAATAACACCATCAGGAATAAATAACAATGGAATAAGGGAAAAAGCAGTATATATAAATACAACAGAGAAATACAAGAGACGAAAATAGGATTAAAGAAAACCAACATTACCACAGCGAAAATAGGAATAATTGCGATAAGCATTAAAATCAGATAAAAAGGGCAAAACAGAAAGAATATAGTAATATATATATATATATATATATATATATATATATATATATATATATATATATATATATATAGAAATAAAGAGATAATGCAAGAGACAGTAAAATAAAGAACCTGCAGCGAAAACGCTTAAGAAAAGAAAGCCAATATCGCTTGCACAGTATAATGAAAAGTCTTTCACAATATAATGAACAGTCTTTGACAATATAATGAACAGTCTTTCACAGTATAATGAACAGTCTTTCACAATATAATGAACAGTCTTTCACAGTATAATGAAAAGTCTTTCACAATATAATGAAAAGTCTTTGACAATATAATGAACAGTCTTTCACAGTATAATGAACAGTCTTTCACAATATAGTGAAAAGTCTTTCACAATATAATAAAAAGTTTTTCACAAAATGAAAAGTCTTTAACGATATAATGACAAGTCCTTCACTGTATAATGAAAAGTCTTTCACTACATTATATATATATATAATGAAAAGTCTTTCACCATGTAATGAAGAATATTACATTTTATAATGAAAAGTCTTTAATTATATAAAGGAAAGCCTCACTGTGTGCTGAAAAGTCTTTCACTATATAATGAAAATCCTTTCACTATGAAATGTACAGTCTTTTGGCACGTACTCAGAAGTCTTTCACTATAGAATGAGTCATTCACTGTATAATGAAAAGTCTTTCACTTTATAATGAAAATCTTTCTCTCTAGAATGAAAAGTCTAATTGGATAATGAAAATTCTTTCACTATGTAG
>JANJGK010000022.1:18399964-18402464 GCA_039081455.1 Macrobrachium rosenbergii | reverse complement strand
AAAGAAAGTCACCATCTTTCTGTAAATTCAGAATTCTTCGGTTGGATTCCTACCAAATTTGCTGCTTTCGAAAAAAGAAAGTCCATCATCTTTTCTGTAAATTCAGAAAAGAAAGTCATCATCTTTCTGTAAATTCAGAACTCTTCCGTTGAATTCCTACCAAATTTGCTGCTTTCGAAAAAAAGAAAGTCACCATCTTTCTGTAAATTTAGAAAAGAAAGTATCATCTTTCTGTAAATTCAGAATTCTTGGGTTGGATTCGTACCAAATTTGCTGCTTTCGAAAAAAGAATGCCATCCAGACGAGCGGAGAAAGCTCAGCCGTCCTCAGCTTTCCCCGGAGACGTATAAAACATAAGACTCATCTTTGTACACGGTATTTTCACCTCTCCCGGTGAGGTTCCTTAGCCTTAATCTTATAAGTATCTGAATCCGATTTCCCTCTCTCTCTCACTCTCTCTCTCTCTCTCTCTCTCTCTCTCTCTCTCTCTCTCTCTCTCTCTCTCTCTGTGAAAAGTTTCCGCAGAGATTCTTCTTACAGAACGCACACGAAGGTTGGGTCTTCGTACCGATTTGATTTTACATTAATTTTATTTTTCTGGGTTTTGTGTATGACGCTTCGTCTTAAACGGTTGTAGTCGTTGGAATATTGCTTATCGTCCTGAAAGGAAAAAAAAAACACGATGTTATTAAGAGGAATAGATTGACGAAACGGTGCTATTCCGGGTCTACTGAGAGAGAGAGAGAGAGAGAGAGAGAGAGAGAGAGAGAGAGAGAGAGAGAGAGAGAGAGAAATGCAAAAGAAAGAGAGACAAAGAGAGCGAGAAATAGCGCGAGAGAGAAAGAGAGCAAGAGTGAAAAAGAGGAAGAGAGAGAGAGAGACAGAGAGCGAAAGAGTGACAAAGAGAGTGAGTCAGCGAGAGAGAAAGAGGGCGAGAAAGAGCGCAAAAAGGAAGGTAAAGGGGGGAGAGAGAGAGAGAGAGAGAGAGAGCGCGCAAAAAAGAACGTGAAAGAGAGAGAGAGAGAGAGAGAGAGAGAGAGAGAGAGAGAGTGAAAAAGAGAGTAAGTAGGCGAGAGAGAAAGAAAGCGAGGAAGAGCGCGAAAAAGAACGAGAGAGAGAGAGAGAGAGAGAGAGAGAGAGAGAGAGAGAGAGAGAGAGAGAGAGAGAGAAGAAGGGATCCGACGGGCTCCATATCGAGAAGCCAACCTTTTCTAATCCAGGCTCCTCCGGGGAGCCTAGCTCCGCACATTAACTCCGCCAGTTTCCGCTCTGCCACCTGTTGTCAGTCATTTCCAACACGGCAAGTTTATCGACCTTCCAACTGGCTCCTCCTGTGATAACTGTTGTCTATGGTTCCCTGGACCTTTTGTCTCGATATGAGGCCATTAAGGTAGTCTGTGGCGATGGAAATCCGTATTCTTTATTCCTTCAGATCTCATTTTGGGGAGCCGTTGATTTCGGTGTACAGTAGTAGTAGTAGTAATCGTGGTAGTAGTAGTGAGGGTTTGTCTTTGTAGCGGCTCCCTGGCGGATATGATATTAATCTTCCTTGTTTTGGAGTTCAGTGAAGCTTGATTTCCTTCAGTTAGTATTTGTTTATGTATTGTTACGCCTTATTGTTAAATATATAAATTCTTTTTATTATTTTATTATTATATATATACATACATTTTGTATATACATATATATGTGTGTATGTTATTTATGTATGTATGTATTCAAATGTAACAAGCCTACCGCAGAGGCCATTGACTAGAAATTCAAGCTTCCAAAGAGTATGGTGTTTCGTCTCTGCCACATATCTTAGAAGAAGAAGAAGTAGAAGGAGGAGGAGGAGGAGGAGGATTTCAGCTTCAAGGATTTTGATTTTTCCTTTGCATCACACACCTAAGAAGGAGGAGGGGGAGGAGGAGGAGTGTCTGAACTGAAATGAACTGACTGACCCCTCTGTTAGGGGTAACAAGTTTAACATAGTTTGTTGTGTTCAGCATCTCCCGTTCAAAGACATCCATTGTTAGCGAACAACATCGTTAGGGATGTTGGCAGATATGTCGCGCCCTCTAATTACAGAGAACGTCGTTTGTTATCAGCTTATTATCCTGATTAATTGTCGTGCTAGTCAGATCACCTGCTAATTGGCAGATGCAGAGCGTGTTATGTACCCGTGTTACATTCAGTCTGTCGACGACTTCTGGGAATCTGGGAATCTTGGAATCTTGGAATCTGGAACAGTACCTTCACTCGTTAATTTGTGAATCTAGATTACAGAACAGAGGTAACTGTCTAAGGAAACGTGTTTAGATTTATAAGCTAAATTAAACGGTCCCCTTAGGGGGTAGTGCCGCCAGTGCACCTCATGCGGTGCACTGTAGGCATTACTTAAGGTTCCTTGCAGCATGCCCTCGGCCCCTAGCTGCAACCTCTTTCGTTCCTTTTACTATACCCCCTTCCATATTCTCTTTCTTCCATCTTATTTTCCACCCTCTCCTAACAATTGTTT
>JANJGK010000022.1:18388160-18398160 GCA_039081455.1 Macrobrachium rosenbergii | reverse complement strand
TTCCTGAATCTTTTAATTAAAAATTTAAACTTTTCATATAAAAATGCTGTTAAGAAAACTTGGTTATAAGAAATTGTCCTCACCAGAGTGGCAACACTGTGTATAAAGTCTCACGTATGGATTGTGATTAACTTTATCTGGCCAGACAAGTAAGGAATTAGATGTCAGAACAAATCAACATAAAGAATAATGTTCTTCTTGTGCACTTAAGTGAACAATCATATAGGATTGATTGGTTCCATATCAGTACAACAAGACAGGAAAAATATTGTTTCCTTGAAGCTCTTAGAATCTGCTTCAATACAGTTAGTGAAGGAAATTAATATTAATTACACATTCTTGACTATTCTGCACAAGAAGTTCGAAGACGATTTAAAAGAGAAACTGAAGAATATCAGAAAATCCTCACTAATGTCCTTGGCTTTTTAGTTTTCTGTAAAAGAAAACTATTGTGCCGGCTTTGTCTGTCCGTCCGCACTTTTTCTGTCCGCCCTCAGATCTTAAAATCTACTGAGGCTAGGGGGCTGCAAATTGGTATGCTGATCATCCATCGTCCAATCATCAAACATACCAAATTGCAGCCCTCTAGCCTCAGTAGGTTTGATTTTATTTAAGGTTAAAGTTAGCCATGATCGTGCATCTAGAAACGATATAGGACAGGCCACCACCACCAGCCCATAGTTAAAGTTTCATGGGCCACGGCTCATACAGCATCATGCCGAGACCACCGAGAGATAGATTTATTTTCGGTGGCGTTGGTTATACGATGTACAGAAAATTCGATTGGGCCGAAGAAACTTCGGAGCATTTTGTACTCGTTTTATGTTTCATCCAGTACCCGAGTTACTCTTAGACAGGTGTTCCTCATCTGAGGAGCCATTTCAAATGCAATGATCTTTGTACGCATTAAATTGGTTAAGTATCCCTTTAATCTTAGTTGCATGTAAAATCTGCTGTTCTTTGTGATCTTCTGCTCCACTGTATGTTTAAATTCCTGACTCACATCGGGATCGAACCCAGGTCTTTCAATTGAAAGGCAAGGGCGCTACCAACTGAACTACACAAGTCATAAAGGTTGGCAGAGCATTTGCCTTTCAATTGAAAGACCTGGGTTCGATCCTGAAGTGGGTCAGAAATTTATTTCTGTTCCACACGTGATCGTGAGTTGACCACTTATATTGATATATATATATATATATATATATATACATATATATATATATATATATATATAATATATATATATATATATATATTTAAATATATATATATATATATATATATATATATATATATATATATATATAGATATATATATAAATATATAAATAAATAAATAAATATATGTATATATACAGTATATATATTTAAATAATATATATATATATATATATATATATATATATATATATATATATATATATATATATATATATATATATACTGTATATACGTACTGTATATATACACACACATAAACATCAAAGACGTATCCGTGATTTTTATACCAAAAATGATTTCGGACTTACAAAACTATTGTTCATAAATAAATGAAGAAATTACCTTCCTACAACGCCAATAAAGAATGATTGCAGTTATTGTAGATAACAGCTTATAGTTTTTCCCTCATCGTCCAGTGGGAATAATGTCTTTGTTTTTAGTCCAACTTACAGATATATATATATATATATATATATATATATATATATATATATATATATATATATATATATATATATATATATATATATATATATATATATATATATATGACAGCTCCTTGCTGGAATTAATATTCTTGCCACCCAGCCAAGTTTTCTTTTTCAAGCCCTAAGCATATGACCCTAGCAGCCCCCGCCCTCCAAATGCTCCTTCAGTCCACCTGCCCACCCACCCCCCAACACCCCAACGAAAAACCCAATTACCGAGTCACACGATGTGCCTTTGAAGAACACACACACTTCTTCTCTCTCTCTCTCTCTCTCTCTCTCTCTCTCTCTCTCTCTCTCTCTCTCTCTCTCTCCCTCTCTCTCTATTAGACGTACGCACGTCCTGGGATCGATGAAATGAGGGCAAATGAATGCAAAACCGACATAGCTCTTCAGGACTTCGCCTTTGAAGTTGATAAGTCACACGGGAATGCTTCAATCATATTCGAATGAATATGATTGAAGTTCATATTCTTTTCTTTATACTCGCTACTCGTACGTATTTTTTTAATTATAAATTATTAATGATGTTTTGATGTCATACTTAAATAATTGCTTTAATGAATGATCGAGGTCTGCAATCATTTGGATTTCTTTTAATTAACCTGGAACCGTTAACCTGGAATGCAGATTATGGATTTCTAGTTCCAAAATGACAAATTTTTCTTCCTCATACATGAATGTTTTGATGTCCTTTTTAGTGTGAGTACAATGACCCTGTTGAACTGGAAAGCAGATTATGGGTTTCCAATTCTAAAACGGCAAATTCTTTTTTTCAATACAAGAAAACAATATTAGCCCTGTCCGTGTCTACACCACTGCAAATAAAAGATCAATCCCTCAGAACCTATGAGAATGTCATTAGCTTCCTTGTCCCTTATTCACTGTTAGTAAGAGATCAATCACTCAGTTTTTTTTAATTTATTTTTTACTTTCTTTACCCTGACAAATTCCCAGACATCACTACCCAAGGTCTTCAAAGTGGTCTACCAATTTTACCACTTGGCCCTTTCCATTCCTACGACAAGAAAGAGGAGTAAGTTTTTCCCTAAATTATTCATGTGTCTTTCATTATGGTTCTCCGCCACCTACCAAACCACCCACACACTATCCCCCCCCCCATCTTCCCAGGGGCCTCTTGTCCCTCCTACTCACTTATTCACTGGGATATTAATGGCTGAGGACTGTCGTGTTCTCGGTCTTCTGAAATCTCGAGCGGGACTCGAATGTCACTGTTGTTGGTGAGGGTGATTGTAGTAACGAACAGCTCGTTCAGTCTACTGTGCTGAAGAAACAGTTTGGCTGCATAGCAGTTTTCTTCAGTAGATTGTCGTCTTTCTTATGATTTTGAAGAACATTTTGCTCACACTGTTCTTTCCATCTTATGCATTTGCAGAACATTCCAGTCACAATGTTCTTGCCATCTGAAGCATTTGCAGAACATTCTGTTCACACTGTTCTTTCCATCTTCTGCGTTTGCAGAACATTCTACTCACACTGTTCTTGCCTTCTTCTACGTTTGCAGAACATTCTGCTCACACTGTTCTTTCCATCTTATGCATCTGCAGAACATTCTGCTCACACTGTTCTTGCCATCTTCTGCGTTTGCAGAACATTCTGCTTACACTGTTGCTTTTGCAGAACATTCTGCTCACACTGTTCTTGCCATCTGATGCATCTGCAGAACATTCTGCTTGCACTTTTCTTGCCACCTTCTGCGCCTGCAGAACATTTTCCTCACACTGTCCTTGCAATGAAAAAAAAGTCATACCATCCTATTCATGTACTGCAGAAGAGTCCAACCCCTTCGACCGTCTATAAAACGCATCCACTTAAACCTTATGGAAAAGAATACAGTTTTTTCCCTCTCTTGTTTACATACTGAATAAAGCTTCATCTACTTCACCCTCGTGTTGAAGGACAGACCATCCATCTTGTTTACTTACTGGGGAATATTCCATTCTTTTACATACATCTGAAATACACTAAACGGCTTCTGTTTGGTGTTTACGTCACTAGATGTTTTGTTGTGTCGTTCTCCTCCTACTAAACTCTTAATCTGATAATCTGACGCATATTTGTTCAGCTACTACTCCCCGCCCCTATAAATAAACATCCGCGTACAGGTGGGAGTTATACGTGATATGAAAGGAAAACATTTCATTTTGTCATAATGGCTTATAATCTAGGATTCCATCATGACATTTTAACGCCCCTTCCTCGAAAAGATTATGGGTAAGTGGAATTCCATGTAAGTCGTTAATACTGCTCACGATATTATTATTATTATTATTATTATTATTATATTATTATTATTATTATTATTATTATTATTAGATGAAACCTATTCACATGGAACAAGCCCACGGTTTCACTGACTTGAAATTCAAGCTTCCAAAGAATGTTGGTTTCAACTTCCCCCTGCAGACACCACACTGCAGCAGTAACTGATCATGGTACAGAGCCGGTGAATTTTTCATCGCCCCGGGGGAGACGCGAACCCGCGACATCTGAGTGGCATGCCACGACACTAACCACTATATCAGAGGACCAGCAAACAATAACACGCCTTCTGATGAATGAAGTTAGTTACTCGGGTTAACGAAAAAACAATCAATTATTGTATGAGTTACATAAATACAAACATTTTAATAATAAAATATATTACCGATTAAATCCTTGCTTGAAAAACGGTGTGAAGCAGGTGCTCTCTTTTTAATATTTCATTTCAATAGTTACATTAATATGAAGGTAACAGGAGTAACAACATCTAGGATATAGACTACTAGCAGCCGTATTAGGCTTTGGAACTCTTTCCTACCTCAGTATTCCCATTTCGCAGAGACTGGACATACACAATGTAGTGCAGATGATGATCCGTTTCATTGGGAAGCGGTTCATACTGATATCATCATTTATTATTTGACATAAATAACACTGGCCCTTCTTGGAATTAAAGTGAATATCAAGTTTATTAAGTAAATTACTCATAGTAGCATGAGTCTTGGATGGAGAAAAAAATCCACTGTTATGTATGGGTACAAACATGTCTGAAAATAAATCTCTACGGGGAGCTTTTGGGAATCTGTTCGAAAAAATTCCGGAAGCTCTCTGGAGAGATTTATTTTTAAATGTATGTGCCCATACATAACTGTGTTTTTGTTTCTTCATCATATTTATTCGCATAGAAATGACATATTTCAATCAATTTCTTTAACGCAGAATCATATTTATCCTCTGAATAATAATAATAATAATAATAATAATAATAATAATAATAATAATAATAATAATAATAATATGCTTAAGCCTCTGGAAAAATATTCCCAACATGGCATCTACATAAATACTCTCTATTTTTAGAAGCAAATCATATTTATAGTCAAGAAACAGAACGGGGGATATAATACCGCCTTGCTTCACCCCATTACATAAAGGGAAATGTTTTCATAAATTCCCCGTTTGAATCGAACTCTTATCCATCGTTTTAAATATCGCATATCAAGGAGCAGCAGTCTGCAAATCATAGGGATATTTTTCTTATAAGCGGACATATTTTTCTTGTAAGCGGACATGTTTTTCTTGTAAGCGGACATATTTTTCTAAGCGGACATATTTTTCTTGTAAGCGGACACATTTTTCTTGTAAGCACACATTTTTCTTATAAGTGGACATATTTTTCTTATAAGCAGATACATTTTTCTTACAAGCGGATATATTTTTCTAGTAAGCGGACATATTTTTCTTATAAGCGGGCATATTTTCCTTACAAGCGGACATATTTTCTTATAAGCATGTCACTTACTCCTTCAATAGCTTCTGCTTGCGTCTAATAGCAGACTACATACGTCAACATTCTTACCCACAGAGTCAGCAACTGCCTCTCGGACCGTGTGAGTACAAAGTCTAGTTGAATAACCTTCCCGAAACTGAATTGTTGGTTGTCTTCAAATTACTTCCTTCTCTTTCCGTGATAATTATCTCGAGCAACTTGCTCAGTGAGCTCCTCAGAATAATTGCCCTATCATTACCAGATTGCCTGCATTAGACCATTAACCACCTTTCATTGGAGGAGCCATTGTACTTGATAGCATAGTACGTTCAGGCGATAAGCCGCGAGGAATCGTTGTGTGTACAAGAGGCTTCAGTAAGCGTGCATTTTATCACTAGAATCAATGTGGTTTGACAAGAGTTCATTATTGTCTTTGAGCTTTATTGTAATTTCTTTATTATATTCCAAGCAATTATATAGAGAGACAGTTCATAATAAAATGAATCAGATATCTCTTATAAGCCAGTTGCTCCATCGACCACAAAACGAATGATATTATTTCTCCTTTTTGTTTTATTTGACTCTTTCCATATTAAAATAACTTTATCATACTGTCGTGCCTAATTTCTTCCATTCTCTTACGACGTATTTACATGATTTATAACACTGAGACTGAGCAAGTCTCATCATTTCAACAGTATGTACCATCTAAATGTAATGTCCGTGTTCCCGAATTTTCTTGCATGAATTATTCCCTTACCCTTCTTCCAACGAACACATGTCTGCAAGCCTGACGACGTTGTGAATAATCAAACGTCAAAACATCAGCGCACTGTACCCATCATTTGTTTTTATATATATATTATTTTTTTTTTGTGTGTGAGTCGGTATTGTCCATTAGCTGGGCACCTTCCATTAATGTTTTTTTTTTACTGTGACCTGACAGCGCGTTTTGTTTACCTCTGGGTGTCAAGTAATGTTTCTTTCTTTTTCGAGGCTCTGTCGTAATGTTTCTCTGGATGATAATAATAATAATAATAATAATAATAATAATAATAATAATAATAATAATAATAATAATAATAATACGACTGCTATTTCAACGGCATTAAATTTGTAGAGAGTTTTCTCTATTCTTCTTAAAATATTATTCTCGTCTGCAGGTAGGTGTTACAATAATAATAATAATAATAATAATAATAATAATAATAATAATAATAATAATAATAATAATAATACGATTGCTGTTTCAACGGCATTAAATTTGTAGAGAGTTTTCTCTATTCTTCTTAATATATTCTTCTCGTCTGCAGGCAGGTGTTATAATAATAATAATAATAATAATAATAATAATAATAATAATAATAATAATAATACGACTGCTGTTTCAACGGCATTAAATTTGTAGAGAGTTTTCTCTATTCTTCTTAATATATTCTTCTCGTCTGCAGGTAGGTGTTATAATAATAATAATAATAATAATAATAATAATAATAATAATAATAATAATAATAATAATACGATTGCTTGTTTCAACGGCATTAAATTTGTAGAGAGTTTTCTCTATTCTTCTTAATATATTCTTCTCGTCTGCAGGTAGATGTTATAATAATAATAATAATAATAATAATAATAATAATAATAATAATAATAATAATAATAATAATAATACGATTGCTGTTTCGACGGCATTAAATTTGTAGAGAGTTTTCTCTATTCTTCTTAATATATTATTCTCGTCTGCAGGTAGATGTTATAATAATAATAATAATATAATAATAATAATAATGATATAATAATAATAATAATAATAATAATAATAATAATAATAATAATAATAATAATACGATTGCTGTTTCAACGGCATTAAATTTGTAGAGAGTGTTCTCTATTCTTCTTAATATATTATTCTCGTCTGCAGGTAGTGTGACAATAATAATAATAATAATAATAATAATAATAATAATAATAATAATAATAATAATAATAATAATAATAATAATAATAAGGAGTAGTAATGCATTGCATCTTCGCTTGAACTTCCGAAGAAGTTCCAATTACACGACACCTTCTGGGAGGCTGTTCCACAGCCCAGTGGCGTGAGGAATAAAGGACCTCTGGAACCGAGGAGTTCGACAGCGAGAAACATTTACTGTATACTGGCGCGACTGTTCACCAAATCCGGTTGACCTCGGCGGGAGAAGGGGGACCAGGAATGAATTGCGAACGTGAAATATTCGTGATGCTTTCTATACAAACTTGGGTGAAATCTCTCCTTTCAAATTCGCGTAGTGAATGGTGCTGATGGTTTGGGGGCCATGGGAGGTTTTTAGACTGGAAAAAAAAATCTACAGATATAGATATAATCAATGGTGATATGAATATTTTGATAAAGGGAAAGAGCAATTCAGGACAAGAAATATATATATATATATATATATATATATATATATATTATATATATATATATATATATATATATATATATATGTCAAATTCACCAGGAAGGACCGGAAAGTAATTGAAATATCAAGGAAAACACACAAAATCCGAAGAAGAAAAATGTTGTATATGACAACATATGTCAAGGTAAACCTCAAAAGGTCAAAGGTGACGTTGAAGGTCACTGTTGTTTCAATAAACTAAGGAAAAAAACGTCAAGGGAAAGAAACATGTAAGGCAAATGGTGGCACAACTCAAGACAAACACATAACAGCCAAAAGTAACAGCCAAGGTCAAAGGTGATCAATATGTTGAAATAACAGTCCAAGGTCACAGTGAAGGCCATTGTAGCTTGTATCTGCAAAGGAAAACACCAAAAAGTCAAGGTCAAAGTAAGGTCAAGGGTCATTAACATATAACAAAAATTGTCAAAGGTGACAGTGAATGTAGGTTGTATCTGCAAAGGAAAACACCAAAAGTCAAGGTCAAAGTAAGGTCAAGGGTCATTAATGTATAAAAAAATTGTCAAAGGTGACAGTGAAAGTTTTTGTGGATTTATCAGATTTATCATATATTGGGAAACTTAAATTTCATTGTTGACAAAATGAAGATCATTGAGACAAAAGAGGTCACTATTGACAAAAAGATCCAGATTGACTGGAAATGTCAAGGGGATCAAATATGGTCAAATGTGACAGGAGTGGTCAAGATTGCTTTGAAAACCTGAACAAGTGGAAAAGTAGTCATATAGGGAGAGAGAGAGAGAGAGAGAGAGAGAGAGAGAGGAGAGAGAGAGAGAGAGAGAGAGAGAGAGAGAGAGAGAGAGAGAGAGCTGAAACAAAGCAAGAAAGTGTTAGCCATCACTGAGAGAGAGAGAGAGAGAGAGAGAGAGAGAGAGAGAGAGAGAGAGAGAGAGAGAGAGAGAAGTCAAATTAAAACAAGTAAGCGTTAGCCATCACTGCAAGAAAGAGAGAGAGAGAGAGAGAGAGAGAGAGAGAGAGAGAGAGAGGAGAGAGAGAGAGAGAGAGAGAGAGAGGAAAGACAAATAAAGCAAGAAAGCAGTAACCATTATAAACTTGCTCTTAATTAAAATTCACATTTCCAGTAAATGGAAATATAAAGTAAAATACGCGAGCCACCATTCCTATAAATCTTCAGTTCTGGAAGTTTTTTCCTAAAAGAATAGTAATAATACGGTGGCTATGACGAATTTCCTAAAAGAACAGCAATAATACGATGGCTATTCTGGTGAATTTTCCTAAAAGAACAGTCATAATACGATGGCTACCATGATGAATTTTCCTACAAGAACAGCAATAATACGATGGCTATTCTGATGAATTTTCCTAAAAGAACAGTCATAATACGATGGCTACTATGATGAATTTTCCTAAAAGAGTGGTAATAATACGATGGCTATTCTGATGAATTTTCCTAAAAGAATAGTAATAATACGAAGGCTATTCTGATTAATTTTCCTAAAAGAACGGTAATAATACGAAGGCTGTTCTGATGAATTTTCCTAAAAGAACTATAATAATACGACGGCTACTCTGATGAATTTTCCTAAAAGAGCGGTAATAATACAATGGCTACTCTGATGCAATTTCCTAAAAGAATAGTTATAACATAATGGCTCCCCTGGCGAATGTCAAGAATCAATTAAGTCTTCTCAGAAACTACGTGTTTGCTTTCGTGTTTGACTAACCGAAGTCACTGTTTATTCAGATCCGGGAAGAAATGTTAGCTTATATAAGTGTCCTGGAAAAATAATTCTTAACAGAATATCTCATGGAAAAAACATTGCAATTTACCGCTTGTTTATTTACGTATTATCTCGCATCAGTCATGGTAATGACACGGTAATAATTAAGAAAAGTTGCAAAGGTGCCAATGTTACCTGTTCGTAAATAGTTATGATAACGAAAGCAGCTAGCAATAACAATCTCAATTATTATTATTATTATTATTATTATTATTATTATTATTATTATTATTATTATTATTATTCAGAAGATGACCCTATTCATATAAGGAACAAGTTCACAGGGTCCATTGATTTGAAATTCAAGCTTGC
>JANJGK010000022.1:18380660-18385660 GCA_039081455.1 Macrobrachium rosenbergii | reverse complement strand
AGCTTAATGGCTTCGTGCCTCATGTCAGTCATGGTTCGCGAAGATGAATGAGGTAGCGTTATACTTGCTCTGTTTTATCCTTACTGGGCGGAGAGAGAGAGAGAGAGAGAGAGAGAGAGAGGGAGAGAGAGAGAGACCTTACATACATACATACACATACATATATGTATATATTTATAAATTTATATATGTATATATATATATATATATATATATATATATATATATATATATATATATATATATATAGAGAGAGAGAGAGAGAGAGAGAGAGAGAGAGAGAGAGAGAGAGAGAGATCTTAAATACATACACATACACACATACATACACATATACAGTATATATATATGGACATGAAAACTATATATATATATATATATATATATATATATATATATATATATATATATATATATATAGAGAGAGAGAGAGAGAGAGAGAGAGAGAGAGAGAGAGAGAGAGAACTTATGCATGATACAGTACACATGAGCATGATTATATACCAGTTTGCTCTCTCTCTCTCTCTCTCTCTCTCTCTCTCTCTCTCTCTCTCTCTCTCTCTCTCTCTCTCGCCAATTTTGTAATTCTTTTAGCGAATTTTAAGCACTATAAGACACCGGAAATGACTGACAGACACAGACATCCGATCGATATGACTGACAGGGCACTGAGGCGCTGTCACAACGATCAGCGACTTTTGCGAAAATATTCGCACAAACTTGATAAAGTCACCAAACATTTTTTCGAAAATGTGTTTCTTGATTTCTTATTCCGTGAGCATTTTTTGCAGTGCCATGAATTATTCTTTAGGGGACGTCCTCTAGTGTATAAAGTCTGTTAATATACTGTAGAAATGTATCTTTTGAAGTATGTTTCCTAAACGTGACCTGTCAAATATTTGTTCAAAATATATTTCCCTATTCACTTTTTGTGGATATTTTTCCAGCATCATGAATAACTCTGTTGAGAGAACGCTCCCTACTAAGTAACTCTGTTAATGTGTTGTAGAAATATATCTAATAATATATGTTTTCTAAAAGTAACTCATCACATGTTTTTTTCAAAATATATTTTCCTTATTCTTTTTTGTGGATATTTTTCCAGCATCATGAATTGAGCTGTTGAGAGAACGCTCCCTACTAAATAACTCGGTTAATACATTGTAGAAATATATTTGCTGCAATATGTTTCCTAAAAGTGACTCGTTAAGTATTTTTTTTAATATATTTCCTTATTCTTTTTTTGTGGATATTTTTCCAGCATCATGAATTACTCTGTTGAGAGAACGTTCCCTACTAAATAACTCTGCTCACACAGTGTATAAATACATCTATCAAAACGTGTTTCCTAAAAGTAACTCATGAAATATTTTTTCAAAATATATTTCCTTATTCTTTTTTTGAGGATATTTTTCCAGCATCATGAATTACTCTGTTGAGAGAACGTTCCCTACTAAATAACTCTGCTCACACAGTGTATAAATACATCTATCAAAACGTGTTTCCTAAAAGTAACTCATGAAATATTTTTTCAAAATATATTTCCTTATTCTTTTTTTGCGGATATTTTTCCAGCATCATGAATTAAGCTGTTCAGAGAACGCTCCCTACTAAGCAACTCAATATATTGTAGAAATATATCTGCTGTGATATACTTCCAAAAAGCGACTCGTGAAAATGTCCCCCTACTAAATAACTCTGTTCATATATTGTAGAACTGTATCTCCTGTAATATGTTTCCCAAAAGCGGCCTCTGTTAGGCGAACGTCCGTCAAGAGAACTGGAAGAAGTGATGCTATTTACGTGCCTTTACCAGAAGGAACCGACAAAACGAAAGGTTGCAGAAATAGCTGTACTGAGAATCATTATCTCGAAGTAACTGAGCTGGAATGTGTAACAGACGTTCTCGGAAACCAACTAATGAAGGAATTCGCTATATATAACGATATCAAAGGATCGTTCTCAAGTGATAATAATAATAATAATAATAATAATAATAATAATAATAATAATAATAATAATAATAATAATAGTCTAAAACTCAATATCAGTAGGATAAGATAAACACTGCTAATTACAAGGTGAAAAAGCTTCCGGAACTTACGAAAACATCAAAGAGAATAATAATAATAATAATAATAATAATAATAATAATAATAATAATAATAATAATAATAATAATAATAATAATAACTTCTAAAATAGAATAAAAGCAGAATAAGATAAACATCGCTGACTGAAGGGTGAAAACGTTGACGGAACTTAAGAAAACATCAAAGAGAACAACAACAATAATAATAATAATAATAATAATAATAATAATAATAATAATAATAATAATAATAAATATGTCTAAAATGGGATGAAAGTAGAATAAGATAAACATTGCTAGTTACAGGTAGAAAACGTTTCCGGACCTTACGAAAACATCAGAGACTACCAAAGCAAAAAAAAAAAAAGAAAAAAAAAAAAAATCCTCTTAAGTACAATATTTCACAGAATCCCCCAACCACTCATTTAATCTTCCCTGGCACTTAGGAACACTCAGACTTCAAAGCATAAGGGGAAAATAATATAATAATAATAATAATAATCCCACCTGGATAAGCTCCAAGCTTTACCCCTGGATAAGCTTTTCGTAAGACATTAAGGTACTTACCAAGTATGA
The DNA here is from genome assembly GCA_039081455.1 of Macrobrachium rosenbergii. Taxonomy (NCBI): domain Eukaryota; kingdom Metazoa; phylum Arthropoda; class Malacostraca; order Decapoda; family Palaemonidae; genus Macrobrachium; species Macrobrachium rosenbergii. The sequence goes on along the minus strand of JANJGK010000022.1, from coordinate 18,382,992 downwards.
GTCCCGTTTAAATCCCCGGGGATGCTCACAAAGCCTTCCCGGAGGCGGATTACTTTATCGGAGGGAAGTATTGAAGAGGGGGATTTACTCTGGAACCTGACTTGTGATGTGTTATTTGTTGGTCTTTTTTCAAGAATATTATTGGAACATTCTGACAAGGAATTGAGAGACGTTTTTTAATCGATTAAAAGGATTCAGTTCAGGAATCAAGACTGTTCGCTTAAATGTACGAAAGACTACTTAAGAGCTTACTTAGTTCTTGAAGTGATATTACATATATATATATATATATATATATATATATATATATATATATATATATATATATATATATATATATATATATATATATATATATATATATATATAATACATATATAAATAAATAAATATATATATATATATATATATATATATATATATATATATATATATATATATATATATATATATATATATATATATATATATATATATATATATATAATACACACACACATATATATATATATATGGACAACACACGCTTTGAAGCAGTCTGAATTAACCAAACTTTAAGATAACATGTATGGTTCAAATTCGTCCTTTAATGTCCCAAGCAACTCAATTGCAATGGCAATCACATACAAACAAACAAACAAACACACAAACAAAGAAACCACTAATCCCGACACAAGAGAGGAATCAAAATCGTTTCTGGCCAAGACAGGAAAAACGTCCGACAATCCGCAAAGAGAATCCGACACTCTAGAAAAAAAAGGCGGGGGGGGGGGGGATTTGATCGTCTAGACCAAATTGCAAACACCGTGTTTGCCCTTCCAAGAGGCTGAACGCTGATATCGGACGCCCATTTGCATAAGCGCACGCGTGGAAAAGGCACTTCGCGAGTGTAAGGAATGTCTTCAGTGTGTCTTTGAGAAAGAATGTTCCTGGTTTTGGATTTCAGAATGCTGGCTCGTTGCCGTGCAATGGGGTCTGTAATAATGTTTTCTGGTGATTGCAATTGCATGTGTTGAGGTGGCGCGGTCATTGCATGTAAGTTTTGAGTATAGGGATTTTTAATATTTTTCCAGAACAATATATATATATATATATACTTACATATATATATACTGTATATATATACACCTATGTATGTATGTATGTATGTGTATATATATATATATATATATATATATATATATATACATACATACATACATATACACACAGTATACACACACACACACTATATATATATATATATATATATATATATATATATATATATATATATATTCTTATATATATAAAGTATGCATATACATATAAATGTATATTTACATATATAATCTGTGTGTATGTGTATGCGTGTTTGTGTGTATGTGTATTTTGGTTCCGTTTCCAAGTTTTCGTGTGTAACATTTAGCTTAATAATTTTCACGTTCAACCTAAATATATTAAGTTTTCAGATATCAATTTCTGTATAGCTAAAACTGAATAAACATTAACATCTAATGATAACAGTACCATTAAATGCATTAGTTTTACATTTATTAAAAAAAATGTACGCCACTAATCTTGCTAATAACATTAAAAAACTTCCCAAAAAATATTAAATACCCTTGTACCCTTATAGTTAATATCTCCATTCTTGATTCATCACAACAGCGAGAAAAAAGTTCAATCGCGAACTTTGAATTAAAAAAAAAAAATTGGCGTCAGTGTTACGCCACACGAAATCTCTTTCGAGGTAGAAAAAAAGAAGAAGAGGAAGAAGAAAAAACTGACACGATAACGTTCTCAGGAAGCAACATTAACCCAAAAGTTCACGGGAGGGGGGGGGGCGGTTGGGGGGGGGTGAGGACGCTGATAATGTCAGCTTTTGTGGTTCTTGCCATTCAAAAACGCAGCAGAATTTTTCTCCCGCGAAATTTGCCGATAAAAGTCTCTCTCTCTCTCTCTCTCTCTTTGATGGTTACCGCTTTCTTGCTTGCTTTGACCTCCTCCCTCTGGTTGAACTCTCTCTCTCTCTCGCTTTGACCTCCTCTCTGTCTGTCTGTCTCTCTGGCTTTGACCTCCTCTCTCTCTCTCTCTCTCTCTCTCTCTCTCTCTCTCTCTCTCTCTCTCTCTCTCTCTCTCTCTCTCTCTCTCTCATCTCGCGTGCAAGCTGAGGCAGGAGAGACTTCTTCCTAAGTGCCATTCCAACGCGTTCAGCACTTTATTCATCGATTTTCTAAAACGCACACACACACACACACACACACACACACACATATATATATATATATATATATATATATATATATATATATATATATATATATATATATATATAATTTTTTACGCAACA
>JANJGK010000022.1:18370660-18378160 GCA_039081455.1 Macrobrachium rosenbergii | reverse complement strand
GTCGATATCAAATTAGGTGATTCGCTTACTGTTTTCTCATCTGAGCATAATAAAAAAAAGCTTTCAGTCACGGCCAGGTGGTGGCCTGTCCTATAGCGCTGCCAGATGCACGATTATGGCTAACTTCAACCTCAAATAAAATAAAAACTACTGAGGCTAGAGGGCTGCAATTTGGTATGTTTGATGATTGGAGGGTGGATGATCAACGTACCAATTTGCAGACCTCTAGCCTCAGCAGTTTTTAAGATCTGAGGGCGGACAGAAAAAGTGCGGACGGACAGTCAAATAGCCATCTCAATAGTTTCCTTTTACAGAAAACTAACAAGCATGGTTAAAATTCTAGATCACTGTCACACTTAAAACCAAATTAAACTTGTAAGGCAAAGATAAAGTGTTGATATCGAGCAAAATACACCAAAATAAGACTGAATAAAAATGTGCCAATATAAAAAATGAAAACACAATACAATGAAGTGGGTACTCGCCTCCACAGAATGATTAACAAGCCAAACTGACCGGCGTTATAGTATTGATTCATCGGTGGTACCTGCGCCAGTTAATCTACCTGATGGCTGTGTGGGGGCTATCATGATGACTCATCATTTATTTGTCAGGTGGTATTGGCCGCTGGAATAAATACTTTTGCCGCTATTCCCTCTCCAGGGAGATAGGAAGTGGACTAGATCGCGTCATTGTACTTGTATGTCACCATATTGTCAAGAATAATGACGATGGTTACTATGAAGGAATTTAAAAAAGTAGAAGATTGGAAATCATCTCATCAAAAAGATTAATAACGAGATTATTGTAATGCAAAGTGAATTGTGATGTCATTATACTTATATGTCACTATTTCTTCCAAGAATAATGACGATGATTACTATGAAGGGATGTGAAAAGTAGGAGATTAGAAATCATCTCATCATATAATAATGACACGATTAAGATGTATCGTGAGCTATACCACGTTATTATACTTACATATATGTCACCATTTTTTCAAGAATAATGACGATGATTACTATGAAGGAATATGAAAAGTAGGAGATTAGAAATCATCTCATCATGAAGATTAATAACGAAATTATTGTGATGCAATCTGAATTATAACGTCATTACAGTTAAATGTCACCATTTTCTCAAGAATAATGACAACGATGAATATCAAGAAAATGAAAAGCAGTCATAAGAAATAATCTAATCAAAGGAATAAGAATGAAACGAATGCGATGAAAAGTGAATTATAATGCCATCATACTTAAATATCACCCTTTCCTCTAGAATAATGACAATGATTACTCTCAAGAAATAAGAAAGATAGAGTAGATTAGAAGTCGTCTCATCAAAAAGATAATAATGAAACGAACGCGATGCAAAGTGAATTATAATGTCATCATACTTAAATATCACCATTTTCTCAAGAATAATAACAACGATGGATATCAAGAAAATGGAAAGTAGACATAATAAGAAATAATCGAATCAAAGGAATAATAATGAAACGAATGCGAAGCAAAGTGAATTATAATGTCATCATCATACTTCAATATCACCATTTCCCAAGAGTAATGACAATGATCAACGTCAAGGAATATGAAAATTAAACCAGATTAAAAATCCCCCTCATCAAGAAGACAATAATGAAACGGTTACGACACTGGCGGTGAATAATGAATGACGAGAACAATGAATAATGAAGAGATCGTGACGGCTATGCTGTAGCATAATGGAGAGACACCGTCGTGAATAAAAAAAAAAGAAAGAAAAAAGAAAGTGAATAAAGATACCGGGCGTCGCGTGTTCGATAACGCGAAAGAAAGCAGCCGGAATGCCTGCTCTTCACTTCTCTCTCTCTCTCTCTCTCTCTCTCTCTCTCTCTCTCTCTCTCTCTCTCTCTCTGTGGTAATTCACTGTTTTACTCACAAAGCTAACAATATCTACGTTAGGTAACCGATGGAAAACTCAAGTGACTCTCTCTCTCTCTCACTGCGGTTTTCTCTTGAAATTTCTCTTCAATAATCTATATTTCTTCAAAATCTCTCTCTCTCTTGAAATTTTCTCTCTTATGGTCCATCTATTCCTCTCGCTCTCTCACACTGCTTTTTTCTCTTGACATTTTCTCTCTAATGATCCATTTATTCCTTTCTCCTTCCTCTCTCTCTCACTGTTTTTTTCTCTTGAAATTTTCTCTCTAATAATACATGTCTATTCCTTCCTCTCTCTCTCTCTTGAAAGTTCTCTCTAATAATCCACCTATTCCTTTTTCTTCCTCTCTCTCTCTCTCTCTTCAAATTTCCTCTCTAAAAATCGATCTATTCCTTCTCTCTCTCTCTCTCTCTCTCTCTCTCTCTCTCTCTCTCTCTCTCTCTCTCTTTCTCCTTCTTTCTACCGAAATTTCTCTCCAATAATCCAGCTATCCCTTCTCTATCTCTCTCTCTCTACTTCTTTCTCTTCAGATTTCCTCTCTAAAAATCGATCTATTCCTTCTCTCTCTCTCTCTTTCTCCTTTCTATTGGAATTTCTCTCCAATAACCCATCTATTCCTTCACTCTCTCTCTCTCTCTCTCTCTCTTACTACTTTTTTCTCTTGAAATTTTCTCTAATCCATCTATTCCTTCTCTCTCTGAAATTTTCTCTAACAATCCTTTCTCTCTCTCTCTCTCTCTCTCTTCAAATTTTCTCTCTAAAAATCGATCTATTCCTTCTCTCTCTCTCTTTCTTCTTCTTTCTACCGAAATTTCTCTCCAATAATCCAGCTATCCCTTCTCTATCTCTCTCTCTCTACTTCTTTCTCTTCATATTTCCTCTCCAAAAATCGATCTATTCCTTCTCTCTCTCTCTCTCTCTCTCTCTCTCTCTCTCTCTCTCTCTCTCTCTCTCTCTCTCTCTCTCTCTCTCTCTCTCTCTCTCTTTCTCCTTCTTTCTATTGGAATTTCTCTCCAATAACCCATCTATTCCTTCACTCTCTCTCTCTCTCGTTATTTCTCCAGTGCCATTCAGCTCCGTCGTTATACCGCTTCCCCAAAACACCTGCAAACGTTCACACAGCGTTTTACACCTGCAGGAACCAGCGGGCAACAGCAGCTGCACGCCGATCTCAGATACAGATATAGGCGCCGATATTCCTCGAAGGATACTTTCATGAAGAAACAGGACTCGGGGCTCGGGAAATTCCTTCCGAAATGATGGGTTTTATTTCGAGAAAACGAATGTTGTAAACAGGTTCGCAATCCGCGTTTCCGCGACTTTTACCGCCGCAGCTCAGAGGTCGTTGCAGAGTTTAACACAGAGGGAATTTTGTACACGGTGAAATGAAACTGGATGAAAGGATGTTTTCGTTTTTTTTTTTTATTATTGAATGTTACATATTTTTTTTTTCGAATCTGGTCACCTGTCAGTGAACAGCCGTCACGAAATATAATGAGAGACAAAATTAAAGACAATATTTTGGTGGGGAACGAGTGCCAACTATTTTCCGCCCGGTAGAGACGATGTTATTGTTCATTTATATATATATATATATATATATATATATATATATATATATATATATATATATATATACATACATATATATATATATATCATTATCAGACACCTGAGGCCACATGTTTACGAATTCCTTAATTAAAGCTATTCCCTGATAACAACGTAACAATGGACTTAACATAAAATAGATTAATTTTTAATTTTACTTACTTTGTACAGAGTGGTATGAGAGAACTTGGCAAGGGACTGATGACTAATCACTTATATGAATATTAAAATATGAATATTAAGATATGATTGTGATGTCACAAATATCACGAATTTTCCATTAATCTGTCCGCCTGCATTTTTTCTCTCCGCCCCCAGATCTTAAAGACTACTGAGGCTAGAGGGCTGCAAATTGGTATGTTGATCATCCACCCGCCAATCATCAAACATGCCAAATTGCAGCCCTCTAGCCTCAGTAGTTTTCATATTATATCTAAGGTTAAAGTTAGCCATGATCGCGCGTCCGGCAACGCTAAAGATGCCAACAACACAGGCCACCACCGAGCCGTGGCTGAGTTTCATGGGCCGTGGCTGCGAGTTTCATTCACCATTATACGCTGTACTTGTTTAATGATGTTGTCACAAAGGCGACCAATTTCTTTTCATGATCTCACAAACTCAAGGCCTGTTTTTTTTTTCTTCTTAATAAGACGTCACTTCCGCAAGCAATTTCTTCATCATGATGTCACAAAGTCGAGCATTTTCATTTCATGATGTCAAAAAGGACGATAAATGTTTGAAATTTTCATTATGAAGTCACAGTATTTCTATATCACTCTACCAAAAAGACGAACAATTTTTAATACGAAGTTCCAAATTCTAGTCTTCTGTTTATTTTGGCGACATAGTCCATAGTCTTCGCAAGATGTCACAAAGAGAAACAATACTTCATCTTCTTCTTTTTCTTTCGACCTCACCAGTCCCATTGTATAGCATGGTCGGCTCTGCTCGAATCAATTTTCTCCATCTATCTCTATTCCCTGCATCTTCTTCCTCCCCCCGTACCACCTCACCCCTGTCCCTCCTCACCACATCCACCCAGCTGATCCGCTGACGCCCCACACTCCTCCTCCCCGTCACTGGCATGTTCTTGGCTCTCTTGATTGGTTCCACCTCCTCTCTTCTTACTACACGGCCACAGTATCTCAGGCGAGCTCCCCTAGCCTTCTCCTTTACATTAAATATACCACACATTCTTCTTGTATCTTGACTCTCCCTCCTTTCCAGTTTTGAAACAATATTTCATCATGATGATGTCACTAAACTAAGCAGTCTTGAGGAGTGAATGCCTTGGGGCCTTTGAGGGTATTATTTCCAGTTAAGACGATTAGAGCTACAAAAATCTGAGACGGCTTTGCTTTTATATTTCAGTCTGAATGTTCAGAATCATTCTAAGCTCATGGAACTAGCTTCTACAGTTTTCTAATTACCCTAAATTCTTCCTCGGTTTTAATAAATCTATAAATCTGTCATCTTTGATGTACATTCACGTAAAAGCACAAGATGTTTCTATATATTTTCCCAGCTGGGCATGTCTATTCTGCCCCAAAAATGGAAGACTGCAGTATTTGCAAAAATGCAAAACTGAGAAAAATGGTAGATACTGCAGTTTTCTCTTGCCTTACTACTGATTTTGCAGATACTGCAAATGGGACCCCCTAAATATAACACTGAAGAATCTTTCTGAAACTGCAGTAACTTGTGTATCAGTGTTTCACGAGCCCAATAAGTGGCATATCTCAATTTCGAAAATTTTGCAGATACTGCAGTTTTCCATCTTAGGGCAGTATTCTTCACGTTTCAAACAAAACATGACAGCTTATGCCTTCAAACATGGCGCCAGACGGACAAAAGAGACGACCTTCCTAAAAACTGCAGACTTGGAACGATGAAGTCGGTTTCTGGCGCACAAAAATCCTACTGAAAGTCACCGAAAGAATATACGTTTGTGTTACCAACCATTAAACTTGAGTTTATATGACCCTGGTATTATTGATTCGTCACGGATCACACAACGTTCAACCGTACTGCTTCCCACATGTTTAACTTACATGTTTAGCTTAATACGTATCCAGTTTGCAAGGCCTAATCATTCTATTTTCCAACTGAACTAAGCGCATTCAGCTGAATTTTAAAGTCTATTACTCAGTGCATGCAGCGTGTAGTTTCATATCGAAACAAGACCACGTAACTCGACCTGTTGCCTGGTGTAATGTCATGTTATTGTGTGGCTAAAATGTGTCTGACATCAATAACAAAAATTCACTGAGTTATATATATATATATATATATATATATATATATATATATATATATATATATATATATATATATATATATTCAGGGTCACTGGGTTTACGTTTGATTCTCTGACAAATCTTTGATACGAGAAGTTGTGGCTTGTCGGTAAGTGATGTCATGGCTAGCCAATAACCGAATATTTGCCACGAACCACTTGTGATAACTTGAACGTCAAATTTTTTAAATCAATGCGCAATAACTTTGAGGATCTTAAATTATGTATGTATGTATGTATGTATGTATGTATGTATGTATGTATGTATGTATGTATGTATGTATGTATGTATGTGTATGTATATATATATATATATATATATATATATATATATATATATATATATTTACAGAGCCATAACAGAATAATGAAAGGCATAAACGACTATAGCTGTCTTTCGTGTATACAGTATAATATACAAAGAGGAAGTGTATATTAAATACACGAAAACGCTAGGTACTTATGACTCTTTATAGTACTTTTAGTCACGTGAGCCCTGTGACGGTACGGCGTATATGTATACATACGTACATATACTGTATTTATATATGTATATATATATGTATGTACACATATACATTGAATGCCAGTGCACACGTGGTATATATATATTCAAAACAACACTTTTCAGACGTTCTATGTCTCTTTTATCTTCAAGGTCAAAGTTTCAAAGAAAAGATGGAATTCACTTCCGAGGTCCTCCATATTTAATGCCGGCAGTTTTTTGCATCCATTACCTAATGGACTTCACACAGGCTATGATAGTTTTACAATGGAACGCGGAGTAACCCGTAAGTGATTTTTGGCTTTTGTACCCAGAAGGTGGGTGGGTTTTGTATAGACATACTGTGTGTGTGTATGTATATATAAGTATATATATATATATTTATATATATATATATATAAATAATACACACACAATATATATATATATATATATATATATATATATATATATATACATACATGTATATCTTACATGTATTTATATATGTGTGCATATTTCTATATATGATATATATATGTACTACTAAAAATTGATAAATATGTATATATAAAATATATACACACATATATATGCATAGACAGACACACACACACATATATATATCTATATAAATATATATATATATATATATATATATATATATATACTGTATATAATTACTAAAATTAACACACATAAAATAATGAAAAATGAAAATTCATGACAAATAATAACTCCCCGCACAACCATAAGACGCTTCAATGCTGCATTAAAACAACGTTTTAATTTTACGAATAAAAAAAAATTGAAAAAAATATATCAGTTACATTTCCTGGAATGTAGCGGGGCTGAAATTCACCCATTGGAAAGAACGTATTCAAGATTTCAAAATCAGGATTTTCCAATATATATATTCTTCCTTTTCACAAAAAAATAAATAAAAGAAAGAAAAAGAATATTTCTTTCTTCCATAGGAATTGCTGAAATAAATTCGGGGTATCTTGGGATAACGTGAGTATCAGGTGGTCGAAAATATGAAAATGAATGTTAGCAGATACGCCCAAATGGAGGCTGGCCCGGGAAACTCATATATCGCTGCATTTATTTCGTGAAAGTTTTTCCTCTCTCTCTCTCTCTCTCTCTCTCTCTTTGGACAATTCTGAAGAATAGGTTTCCATTT
>JANJGK010000022.1:18353160-18365660 GCA_039081455.1 Macrobrachium rosenbergii | reverse complement strand
TTCACTTATTTCAATTCCAAAACCATGAGATTTGATATCATTGCATTTGACTGATCAATTGTTATTCCCTCAAACTAATTAACTAGAAATATATTCATCCACTTATTTCAACTCTAAAACAAAAAGATCTGATATAACCGTATTTGACTGATCAGTTTTATTCCCTCAAACTGATTGATAAGAAAAACATTCATTCACTTATTCCAATTCTACAACCACGAGATTTGATATCACTGTACTTGACTGATCAATTTTATTCCCTCAAACTGGTTAACTAGAAAAATATGCATTCATTTATTTCAATCTAAAACAACGAGACGATTAACAGTACGCATGCCTTGCCAATTAGAAACCCAGTGAATAAATACAACAACCAATTAACCAATTGGTAAATTATAAATAACGATGGACATTCATCAAATACGCCAACCAATTAACCAAGTGCTAAATTGTCAAAACAATAGAAATTTATTGCTTGAGTCTCTATTGCACTTTAAAAATAGACACAATCCAATATGGAGGCAATTTGGGTAATTCACAATAGGATTATATTATGCACTATATATTTGCAACACAATCAACATATGACCATCATTCAAAAAGTAATAACTTCCTCACGGTTCTTTCACCAGCCTCACTTCACACCGCTAGTTTTCATCTAGCCAAAAGAGCTTTAATATATAAGGAATGAAGGAGAATTTTAATGGAAATTAAAAAAATATGTCATTATGTATCTACAGCATTGAGCAGTCTATGCAATCAGTGCAACACTTACAGCAGATGAGATGAGACATTGACAGGATATCCTTAAAAAAAGTTAGGACATTACAAGAGGGACAGGTTATGAGTAAACGGATGAATAATGAAGACGACAGAATAACAAGGTTGATGTAAAAGGCATGAGAGAACACAAGTGACATGTTTGGTGTACAAGGTGAGAAAAAAAAAGAGTAAGAGAGGTTAGGTGTAAAAAGAGTGGGAGAATAGAGGGAAGTGACAGGTTTGGTGTAAAAGGTGCGAGAGAAGATCAAGGGACGAGACAGGTTAGGTGCAAAAGGAGTGTGAGAAGATAAGAAAGTGACATGTTTGGGGGTAAAAGTCACAGAAAAGGCAAAAGGGGCCCAGGTAGGATGTTAAAAGATAGACATACGACCACAAAGGAAAAGTGGCAGTTTGAAGCATAAGGGATAAAAGAGAAAATGGGTGACATATTTTTGTGAAAAGGCGTGAGAGAAAAAAAAAAAGAGAGTGACAAGTTACATGCAAAAGGTTGAAATTGGACTAAAGAATGACATACTTGATGTAAAAGACAAAAGAAGGCAAGATAGTAACGGATTTGGTGGAAAAGTAAGCTTGCGTTGAGCAAGTGGAAGTTCTACGGGTGATTATACGGTTTATGATATAAAAATGGTAAAAGTGGAAAGAAATATAAAAAATGGTGGAATTTTCAGGCATAACTGAAAATCAAATAAATGGAAAGGTACAGGTAGTTATCTGAATATTTTTAATACGGACTAAAATTCCATTACAATATATATATATATATATATATATATATATATATATATATATATATATATATATATATATATATATACATATATACAGGAAATGTTATCCCCCGTTCTTCAAACGACACAGCATCCCTCTTCTCCGGATTCATCTCCTTCCGTGATGGGAACCGACTCGTCATCAGTCGAACCCGGGATTTTCCGCCTCGAAAACCGAAAATAATTGGGTGGTGATTCGATGAGGTCAAACCCCTGCGGAGTTTTAGCTCTGGCTTTTCAAAATATGGCGGATTTGCTGCAACTCTTTTTATTCGAGGCGTTGCGTTTAATCTAATTAGTAATTAATTTAGCACTTAGTTCCAAGTGTCAGAAGTGGAAACTGAGGACGTAAGTGCCACTTGAGAGATCATGAACCGAGGGCGTGAGTGCCACTTGGGAAATAATGAACTGAGGACGCAAGTGCTGCTTGAGAAATAATGAACTGAGGACGTAAGTGCCACTTGAGAAATAATTAACAAAGTGCCACTTGAGAGATAATGAACTGAGGACGCAAGTGCCGCTTGAGAAATAATGAACTGAGGACGTAAGTGCCACTTGAGAAATTAACAAAGTGCCACTTGAGAGATAATGAACTGAAGACGTAAGTGCCACTTGGGAAATAACGAACTGAGGACGTAAGTGTCACTCGAGAAATAATGAATTAACTGCCAACTGAGAAATAATGAACTAAGTGCCACTTGAGAGATAATGAATTGAGGACGTAAGTGCCACTTGAGAAATAATGATCTGAGAACGTAAGTGCCACTTGGGAAATAACGAACTGAGGACGTAAGTGCCACTTGAGAAATAATGAACTAAGTGCCACTTGAGAGATAATGAATTGAGGACGCAAGTGCCACATGAGAAATAGTGAACTAAGCGCCAATTGAGAAATAATGAACTAAGTGTTACCTGAGAGATAATGAACTGAGGACGTAAGTGCCACTTTTCAGAAACAATGATCTGAGGACGTGAGTGCCACTTGAGAAACGATGAACTGAGGATAACACTTGAGACGAGAATTCTAAGGATCATCAGGGAATGATACTTGGACCCGTGGAGATCGAGATCATTGTACATATGAAAGTTCAAGTATCATTAAAGTGGATCAGTAAGTATCACTCGAGGCTATCGTAGGATGAGACTTCAAGTATTATCTTTGAAGTGGTATACCATAACTATCACTCGAGAATTGAGCCTACATGTTATCATTTCATGACACTGCGAATATCATCGTTGGATGAAATTGCTAGTATGACCTAATGCGTGACTCTAAAACTGTCCAGGAATATGTATCTTTATACATGGATGAAATTGCTAGTATGACCTAATACGTGACTCTAAAACTGTCCAGGAATATGTATCTTTATACATACTTCTGGAAAACAGTACCCAAGTAACATCCGGGAAGTGAAATTTGAAAAATCATCCAAGTAGTGAAAGTTTATCATTCTAGAAAAATTATTTAACGTATCACCGATGAAATGCAACTCTAATACCATCGTGTAGGCGGCAGGAAACAGACTGAGTATCATTCAATAAATAAAAACTTAGTGATTTTTTTTGTATAACAGCTGTGTAGGCCAGTATTTTTATTAATTTCTATACACTTACACAGTACAATAATCACACAGGTCGAATAGAAAGTCTCTACACTTGAACTGATTAGTGTGACTGGGATAAAACTGAACATTTTCCTCTTTCTCTAAAATTAATTTTTAGTTTTTTTTTATTTTCTTTTTGTATCTGGGAAGAAAAAAAAAAGATTCACATGAAACGGCCGCGATTAACTGAATATCAAATTGAATCGTATTAATAAATCGTGTGAACAAAGCGGACAGGACAGTTAGAAATACGTTAGCTTATTTACAAGACTCCTTCATTGTTCATACACTGACGAACATTGAATATTTTAGCTATCTCATTCAATTTTATTAGACAGATACATAGATAAGTTTAACTGAGTTCATCTATACACACACATACACACACACACACACACACACACACACACACACACACACACACACACACACATATATATATATATATATATATATATATATATATATATATATATATATATATATATATATTTAAATATATAAATGCACACACATACATATACAAGTATCTATCTATCTATCTATATATATATATAAATATATATATATATATATATATATATATATATATATATATATATATATAGAGAGAGAGAGAGAGAGAGAGAGAGAGAGAGGAATATGTCTGCCTACTTCTGTATAAAAAAATTTTCCTCTAATGACCGAAATGGTGAGTGAGAGAGAGAGAGAGAGAGAGAGAGAGAGAGAGAGAGAGAGAGAGAGAGAGAGAGAGAGAGAGAGAGAAATGTGTCTACCTACTTCTATATAAAAATATTTTTCTCTAATGACTGGAATACTGAATAATTCTTAATTATTTCCCGAGGCTTATAATCCTCTTCAGTGAAAAAAATACTGAATTTCTATTAGGGCAGAGACTCCGTCATTAAAAGATGATTGATATCCGCTCAAGGGAATAACTAAAAATTAAGTATGAAAAATTTCCAGCGCAGTGGGAGTATAAAATAAAATCGATTGCTACTATAACAGTTTATCTTTTATATGTAAGCGACTCGCCCACATACAAATACACACAACACACACACACACACACACACACACACACACACACACACACACACACACATATATATATATAGTTACCTTTTTTCTGATACCCCGGACGCAAGTTCGAACCTCGGCCGGGCATCAGAATGTCTTCATTTCTTTCTTCATTTGGATCTAGGCTTAGCAGTGACAAGAATTTCCAAAGTGTGAAGAAATCGACAAGTTAAGAGGGCATTGTGGTTATAAAGAATTATATGCATGTATATATAAATATACATATATAAAATATACATATTGCTAAGATGTTTCCACTTACAAGGAGAGGTTCTAAAGAATAAATAACACAATAGCCACTGGCACATTCAAATTTTAAATGCTGGTTGGTCAAGGAACTCCCTGTGCAAGTACAACATGCAGATTTCTCGTCACGACAATATCGAACTGCTAACATATACTTTGTAACTATCCAATATCTTCCTTGTGCTACAAAGCTTCCTGGATACCAAAAACCATCTTTTCGATATCCCTTTCACTCCATTTATTCAGTACTGTCTAAGTCTGCTTCTCCTCCTTTCTCTTAATGCTTCAGAATTATACATTCCTTTCAGTCTCGAAACACTCAGATCAGCTTATCACATAACCTTATAACCAACTATTACGAATATCTACATTTCCCCAGCTTTCAATTCCTACATCACATATAATACACAACCTATTTCTCTAAACAGCTTCAGACTGGCTTCTTTCAATGGCATTCAGCATCCACACACCTAACTTCCATAAAGGAGAACTGGCTCAACTGTCTCTTCGTACATTTCCACCTTGCCTCCCACAGCTTTTGCAGACACCCAGTTACCTTCCTTATTTCACATATTCTTTAATTCGCCTTTTCGCTCGTCTTACAGTCAGTCATTATGTTTACTCATGAGCAAATATATGAATCAACAAGCTCCATTCTTCAACCATTCACTGTTCTATATTCGTGATTTCTACTCATCCACATGACCTTAACCAAAGTTCACATTTACTTTCCTCATCTTTATCCACTTGCAGGCACTCTCACATGCTTTCACTAATCTCCGCAGTTTATCTTCACTATCCCCAATTAGGACTGTACGATCTGCGAGCATCAGCCAATTCCACACTCCAGTCACGATTCACTCTCTTGTTCTAAAACGTTTTGCTTAAGAATTATTTCTAATCTCTTTTTTCTGGCTTATTTCATCACGCCGACCATTTAGTTCGTTATAGAGCGATGCAGACAACAGACACTATGTGCTTAGACTCACTTTCACACCAAACTATATATATGTATATATATATATACATATATACACATATACTTATACATACATATATATATATATATATGTGTGTGTGTGGGTGTGCCTTTTCAACAATTCAGCCGTGCATAGGAATGCTTTTAACCTCAAGAACAGATAAATCCACTTCAAAGTTATCAAACCCAGGCAGATATATCTTTAGGGTTCTAATATTTACGTGAGTAAGTGACGGAGGATTTTAGGAATGAATATATATATATATATATATATATATATATATATATATATATATATATTATATATATATATATATATATATATATATATATATATATATGTGTGTGTGTGTGTGTGTGTGTGTGTGTGTGTGTATATTCCTAAAATCTCCCACCGCCTACACACGTAAACATTAAAACCCTAAAGGAATATCTATCATCAGAGTTTGATAACTTCAGAACGGATTTACCTTTCCTTGAAGTTGAAAGGCATTCCTTTCCCCGTTCACACCCCGACACGAGGGTTGGCTCTTGAAAGGAAAAAAAAAAAAAGAAAAGACAGTCCATTAACTAATTGATACTGAAACGTATTCCCAGGTAAATTCTGATCTACAAAACCCTCCACAATGGCTTCACAGTCGACTGGAAATAAAATTCCTTTTACATTCAAGTCGAAACATTTTCGTTCGTCGAGCGAGAACTGTTATAGCAAATGTATGTAGCGGAGAGGAAAATTGTCAGGGCGTCATCCGCAAAGCTTTACAGTATTAATGAGACGGGAAATCCTGATGAAATTACCATCACGAAGTTAAAAGTCACGGGTCATTTTTTGCGATTCGGCGGAGATATATCCGCGCCTCTTGTCGCTCGGGCTTTTTTTAAGCGCCATGAAAATTGCAACGTGTATGTGACATTAACAACGGCCGGTTTTCTGTTTCTCTTTTATAGCGATGGCAAAGACACTCTTCACTGGAATATCAAGAGAAATTATTCAACGAGCGAAATGGTACACAAGGTTTTGGAATAAATTTTTTATTTTCTTTTTTCACTGGATTTTTTTTTTTTTTTTTTTTTTTTTTTTGTTCGACATGAAGCCAGTGATGTTTATCATTTAACGTCTAGAGAATTCCAATTTCGTTTGCCGTCGCACAAACAGGAATGTAATGAAATTAGCCAGGCGATAATAGACAATTCCTTGCTTTTGTATGACACTTATTGACTGCGCACCCTCTGCTCTCTTTCAGACCTGTGGTCGCGTAATTGAATATCAGGTTTTCTTAGTTCGCTCACAATACGTCGAACTCCTGTACAACATTTATTGCCTTGAGCTCCCTCATGCAATTTATAGAATGATCTCTGATTTCATTCGGTGCAAAAGCGCCCACGCCTTCGGCATTCATTCAAACACCTGATTGGAACTGTTAGACAACTTTCTAGCATTCTCTCCACAGGAGCAAACCATTTCGATGAGCCATGAACCACCATTCCACCTTTTATGCCTTACCATTTTTTTTGCTTCACATAAAAGTCTGTTAATTTCACGCATAAATTTTATCTTTCCAGCCATGGCCTTTCAATTAATCAAAATGCTGACTCCTCAAATACATACCTGATTCAGAATTTCAGCAATACTGCTACTGCCTTTCCAAAAATAATGATTGAAATAATGTTGAGAGTCAGATAAGAGATACAACGAATTGATGAAGAGATTCTCTACGGAAACAACTGGAAAAACATGAAGAAATTACTTAAGGTTCTTTGCAGCGTCCCTTCGACCCCTAGCCGCCGCCCCTTTAACTTCTTTTACTGAACCTCCGTTCATATTCTCTTCCTTTCATCCCGTTTTCCACCCACTCCTAGCAATTGTTTCACAGTGCAACTGCGAGGTTTCCTTCCTGTTACACCTTTACAACCATTCTAACTCTCAATTTCCCTTTCATCGTGAATGGCCTCGTAGCTCCCAGCGCTTGGCCTTTGGCCCAAATTCTATATTCCGTTCCATTCCTCTTTGAAGAAGTAGCATTTGTTCAAGGGGGTTCTGTTGACACATTCAGAATACACCTTCACCGATAACTGGAGTGCCATACCGTGAGTCACGCGTTGGTTTGAAGATTAATCAAGAGAAATCTTTCAAAAGCTGTTCGTTGGAGTGTTATTTTTGAATGCTGTTCGTTCCAGCGTTATTTTCTAGATCAATCGTTCATGAGCTACTTGTATTATTGTTCTTTCAAATGTTATTTCGAAGATTAGTGGGTCATAACCAACTTTACAATATTGTTCATTCGAGTATTATTTTGAAGAATGGCAGTTCATATGCGAGTTGAAACATTATTCATTCCAATGTTATGTTGAAGATCAGTCATCCTTAAGCCACTTTTAATATCGTTCATTTAAATGTTATTCTGAAGCTCTAGTGGATCATAAGTAACTTTATAATACTGTTTATTCAAATGTTATTTTGAAGATTATGGGTTCATATGCGAGTTGAAACCACTTCATTCCAATATTATGTTGAAGATCAATCGTCCATAAGCCACTTTTAATATCGTTCATTCAATTTTTTTTTTTTAGATAGTTTACTTGGGTGTTATTGTCAACATCGTTCACGAGGTATCCCTTCGGTGTTTGAACAAGCCGGCAGTAAATTGCCCACACATGAAATATAATGGCCATATGTACCGGCACTGGAAATACAACGACCGTACATTGAACACCGTAAGTTTCACGTCTTCCTAACAATTGTCGAATACAGTTCTTACTGAATACAATTCTAACTGAAGGGAACATTTTTCGAATATAATTCTTACTGAATTAAGTTCTTGCTGAAGGGAACATTTTTCGAATATAATTCTTACCGTAGGGAACAATTTTCGAATATAATTCTTACTGAATATAATTCTTACTGAAGGGAACATTTTTCGAATACAGTTCTTACTGAATATAATTCTTACTGAAGGGAACAATTTTCGAATACAATTCTTACTGAAGGGAACAAAATATTTTCGAATATAATTCTTACTGAATATAATTTTTATTGAAGGGAACTATTTTCGAGTTTAATTCTTATTGAAGGGAACATTTTTCGAATATAATTCTTACTGAGTATAATTCTAACTGAAGGGAACAATTTTCGAATATAATTCTTACTGAATATAATTGACGTCTTCCGAACAATTTTCGAATATAATTCTTACTGAATATAATTCTTAATGAAGGGAACATTTTTCGAATATAATTCTTACTGAAGGGAACATTTTTCGAATATAATTCTTACTGAATATGATTCTTAATGAAGGGAACAATTGTCGAATATAATTCTTACTGAAGGGAACAATTTTCGAATATAATTCTTATGAAGGGAACATCTTCCGAATATAATTCTTACTGAAGGGAACAATTTTCGAATGTAATTCTTATTGAATATAATCCTTATTGAAGGGAGCAATTTTCGAATATAATTCTTAATTAATATAATTCTTATTGAAGGGAACAATTTTCAAATATAATTCTTACTGAATATAATTCCCGTCTTCCGAAATTTTCGAATATAACTCTCACTGAATATAATACTTACTGAAGGGAACAATTGTCGAATACAATTCTTACTGAATATAATTCTAACCGAAGGGAACAATTTTCGAATATAATTCTTACTGAAGGGAATAAAAGATTCTATTTGCCTTATCCCCCAGAAGTATCGAACCCCGGTCAGGAGAATAAGCCCTGAGTGCACTCACTGCTAAGCCACTTACGTTAGCTGATTCACTTTTTCAAGGCCAAAGCTTTGAAAGTAGGGAACTCGCTGCCTTCCTAAGTATTCCCAAAATTCAGACGTAGGTAGATAAACCAAATGTTTGGTCTTCGGAGGAGAATAAAAGTATGATTAATGCATAAATAAAATCACCAATCACTTCTGAAAGAAAGCGATGCGGAAAATTATAATTACGATGGCGTTTAGTAACAATAATAACCGAGTTGAATTGAATATAGAATTTAGGCCAAAGGCCAAGCACTGAGACCTATGAGGTCATTCAGCGCTGAAACGGAAACAGACAGTAAAAGGTTTTAAAGGCGTAACAGAAGGAAAACCTCTAAGCAGTTGCACTAAGAATCAACTGTTAGGAGAGGCAGGAAAATAAGATGGGAGAGAGAATATGAAAGGATGTACAGTAAAAGGAACGAAAAGAGGTTGCAGCTAGGGACCGAAGGCACGCTGCAAAGAACCTTACGTAGTGCCTACAGTGCACCGCATGAGGTGCATTGATGGGAATAACCCTGCTACGGGGAGTCACAATAATGATCTAGTGAAAACATTCAGCTAATGGAAATTAGCATCAGTGCATCTTTGATGAGAAGGGTTAAAACAAAGAGAGCTAACTGAGAGAAAGTCACCCAAGAGAAAGTGAAGGTATTAGAAAGGGGTTACATAAAAGAAAGTTAAACACACGAAAGTGAAGGGATAAAGAAGAAGGATACCAAGAGAAAGCATACGGATAAAAATGAAAGTACCAAAGAAAATAGGGGATTGAAAAAGAAAGTTACCCAAGTAAAAGTGAATATCTTAAAAAATATGCATGAGAGTGCTAAGGGATATACAAGATAGCTAAACATGCGAAGGTGAACGGTTCAAAGCGAAAGCCACACAGAGAAAGTGTAGAGATCATAAGAGAAAGTGAATGGACTATGAGGTAGCATGAGAAAGGGTAAAGATCATAAGAGAAAGTGAATGGACTATGAGGTAGCAAGAGGAAAGTGCAAAGACCATAAGAGAAAGTGTATAGAACATGAGGTAGCAAGAGAAAGTGCAAAGATGATAAGAGAAAGTGAATGAACTGTGAGGCAGCCAGAGAAAGCGTAAAGATAACAAGAGAAAGTGAATGAGCTACGAGGTAGCAAGAGAAAGCATAATTACCATAAGAGAAAGTGAATGGACTACGAGGTAGCAAGAGAAAGCGTAAAGATCATAAGAGAAAGTGAATGGACTATAAATCCAAAAGCATTATTTTACCTAAACTAACAGAACTTTGATCCCATCAAGCACGAAAAAGCACAAGATCAATAATATAAATGCTTTAGCCAAACAGTGGCCAGACCGAAATCATTTTGCAATTCGCGTCGAAACCGCAAGCACTCGCTTCCGGGAAGGCGGGCAGGAATGCAAGCAGCGCCGTCAACAGCCAGCCAGCTCTTCAGGAGGACTCCAAGCACAAATAATGTCCCTCTCACGAGGTCATTCCTGCGACTTGGAAAAGATATAAATATGCGCATTTGAATTTTCGATTCCAGGGTATATAATACGCTTCGTTGTGTTACTTACAAAACGCCTTGTGACTGCATGTTCTTAGAGATGTCCAATACTCCGTTATTACGAAGTTAATTTTTAGTTTTAGTTTTTCTGTCCGCCGCCAGATCTTAAAAACCACTGAGACTAGAGGGCTGCAAATTGGCATGTTGATCATCCACCCTCCAATAATTAAACATATCAAATTCCAGCCCTCTAGCATCAGTAGTTTTTGTTTCATTTAAGGTTAAAGTTAGCCATAATTGTGCGTCTGGCAACGATATAAGACAGGCCGCCACCGGGCCGTGGTTAAAGTTTCATAGGTCGCGGCTAATACAGCATTATACCGAGACCACCGAAAGATAGATCTGTTATCGATGACCTTGATTTTACGCTGTACAGAAAACTCGAATGCGCATTTTTTACTTGTTTATCATTACACTTAGGTTTTATTCCAAATGTATTCCAATTTGGGTTGCTAATCGGGAACTTGGCTTATGATCGTTTTTGGGGCTAATCATCATTGCATAATTTACCCCATCAACAGTATTTATTCCCACAAAAATACACACACACACACACACACATATATATATATATATATATATATATATATATATATATATATATATATATATATATATATATCCCTTGAGAGTATATTGCTATTTCTAACACCAACCCTAATGAGTTTTAAAGCCACTCCCCGCTTTGACACCTGTCATTGGTAGATCCGTAGTCTCAAATGGTTGTGTATGTTCGTCAGTACCGTCTCTGTAGTATATGTATATCATGATTCCTAACACTGTGTATCAGTCCTTCGTCAATGGCTCAGAAATAAAGTCGAAACCATTCAGGGACCTACAAACCGTCTCATTTTTTCACCTGTGGTAATGTATAAGCGATCAAGTCATCGTAATCATATACATAAATACATATATATATATAAAATAATATATACACATACACATATATTTATTACTTTCACAGAGGACATTCTTTATTTATAAGCTTTCTAAGGCTCGTCTGCCTCCATCTTCAAGGAACGAAATACGTTTAGAAATCAAGAATCTCCTCTTTTGGACCTTCCGTATTGTTGAAGTGGTCTGTGAAAGTAATAACTTTATGAACAGAGAATATTTACTTTTTGGTGTAATATATATATATATATATACATATATATATATACATATATATATATATATATATATATATATATATATATATATATATAAAAGCAAATCAAAGGACATTTGTTCCTAACTGGTAATAATTCATTTGCAAAATAGTCTATTTTCTTTTCATTTTTACTCTTATTTCCGAATATCTCAGGACTTGCCTTTAGGATATGTTGCTGATTGGTAACCTAACTCGTTTTCTTTTCGGCAGAGAGAGAGAGAGAGAGAGAGAGAGAGAGAGAGAGAGAGAGAGAGAGAGAGAGAGAGAGAGAGAGAGAGAGAGAGAGAGAATTATGGAAGCAAGGAATTGAATTGTTTAAAAAATTGGAAAACGAATGCCGATAGTAAAATACATTTATAGATCTTCCTACTCCCTTTTGCCGTCCTATTTTGTAATGAAGACGACACGCGCACAGGGTTACAAAAAATACAGTATACTGTATTCCTTTTTTTTAAATTGTATTTGATCCATATAGTGTACTCAGTACTTATTCTTATCAATGATCGTCTTTACTTGTATTAATAATGCAGTCGATGAATAAAGTAAGGTATTACGTATTTTATTTGTAAGAATATTACAGT
>JANJGK010000022.1:18330007-18348060 GCA_039081455.1 Macrobrachium rosenbergii | reverse complement strand
TTTGTATGGTCTGAAATCGTAACTTTCGATTTTAATATTTTTTTCTTATTCAATCTTATTACCATTCTTTTGTGGCAGAACTGAGGTTGGCATTCGAGTTAAGGAGACTACTCATAACAATGAACATATGTGAATATAATTATATACACGCCAGTGAGCACACTTTATGTAACTGGGTCGTCCCTCGAAGGTGTCAGCACAAATGAATTCTTTGCAATCATCAATACGAACTCTAAAGGACATGCTGACAACTCGCAGTTCTAAACCCAATTCCTGAGATCAAATCTTTGAAGGCATTCACAGTTCATAAGTTCTTTACTCAAATTCTATCTTTCTATCTATACACAAAGTCTATATTCCTAAGTTATTTTTAATTATCTATAATTCTTAAAATATCTGTAGCCGTTTGTATTTCCTAACCTTTTTTGTAATAATTCATTAATCTTAATTCACTATAAGAATTCACAGTTCATAAGATCTTCATAAGAATTCACAGTTCCTAAGATCCTCATATGATTCGTAGTTTATAAGATCTTAATACTAATTCATATTTTTCATATTTCCTTAGATCTTTATAACAAATAACAATGCTGAAGGTCTTTATAAAGATTTATAATTCATATAGTTCCTATAAAAATTAATATTCCCCGGATGCTTACGAAAAAAAGCCCCGGTTTTCGATATCTCTATAACAATAATTCATAATTTGTAGTTTTTTTCACAATCGACATTTTCTGATATAAAATTCACAGACACAAGCGTCCTTAAGACAATTTATACTTTATCTATTTCTCTAAAACCCATTCATATTTCGAGGATGCTGAAAATTCTAACCTATGAGAATATTCCTAAAATCTTCATATCATTCCCAGTTCAACAGTTCTCCTTGAGATGTGTAGCAATGCTCCTAATTCCTAATCGCAGAGGAGAAATTCCAGCGGTCGATAACCGGCTGCATTTGGAACTTCGCTGGTATTTAGGAATCGATCTCCCCAAAAGGTGTCTGTGGCCTTTCCCAGGGACACTGAAAGGGCATGATGATTGATTGATCGCGTTCTATCTTGGAGTGGGGTTGTGAGATGGTTGAATTGTATAATTATCGTGTAAATCGAAAACTGTGACTGAGTAAGGCAGTATTAACATGTAAAGTTAAACATTTCCATCAAATACTTGCGGTCATTCTTCGTAATTTTAGTTTTCTGTAAGAGAAAACTATTGTGCCGGCTTTGTCTGTCCCTCCGCACTCTAGTCTGTCCGCACTTTTTCTGTCCGCCATCAGATCTTAAACACTACTGAGGCCAGAGAGCTGCAAATTGGTATGTTGATCATCCACCCTCCAATCATCAAACATACCAAATTGCAGCCCTCTAGCCTCAGTAGGTTTTATTTTATTTAAGGTTAAAGTTAGCCGTAATCGTACTTCTGGC
Source organism: Macrobrachium rosenbergii (assembly GCA_039081455.1). Lineage (NCBI taxonomy): Eukaryota > Metazoa > Arthropoda > Malacostraca > Decapoda > Palaemonidae > Macrobrachium > Macrobrachium rosenbergii. Next base: position 18,346,633 of record JANJGK010000022.1, on the reverse strand, counting down.
ACCTCTAAAGGTACCAACAACACATGCCACTACCGGACCGTGGCTGAGTTTCATAGGTCGCAGCTAAGAGTTTCATGGACCGTGGCTAAAAGTTTCATATAGCATTATACGCTGTACAGAAAACTCAATTGAGCCAAAGAAACTTCGGCGCATTTTTTACTTGTTTTTTTTTTTCTTTTAATTGGTTCGCATCACAAATAAAAGGGTTAGGTATTTACGTACCAGTTTCGATACTTGTTTATCTTTCGTGAAAATGCAAGATATATATATATATATATATATATATATATATATATATATATATATATATATAACCATTTCTAAAATAAGTCGTCAGTATTATACATTCAGCCCTCCTGTTGACCAGAACTTGCGCCCAGTAGAATAAGGACCAATTTCAGAACGCTTTACATTTCGTAAATAAAGCAAATAATAATAATAATAATAATAATAATAATAATAATAATAATAATAATAATAATAAAGTAAGGACCAGCTTCTGAAAATTCTATACACCTTGAATAAAACAAAATATAAAGAAAACATAATCTCCTTTGGACGAGTTTCCAGCCTACGACGATTCTTCGCATCTCCTTTGAAGCCACCTCCAAGGTCCCTCGAATACAGTATATTCCCAGAGTATATTTGAAGGAGACACTCCTTGGTCACCTCCGGAGTAGGAACCCACCCCTCCTGTTGACCCGAAATTCGGGCGTAGCCTTTGAATAATCGAGCCCATGGCGTGCCCTGGGAAATGCTGGAACGCGTCTCACGAATTTTGGGGTTTGTTGGTCCACACAAAATTTCCCTGTTTCTGGTTCTACCTGGAAGGGTTCGCGGGTCCTCGGAACGGCGCCTTATTCACTGGAAATTGCAAGATTCGATTTTGGTTTTCTGCGTTTGCAGATTTTGCCATTTCGTTCTACACTTGTTATGAAGGAAAGATTGTTTTTTTGTTATTATTTTGATGAGATGAAGTGTTATGATTATTATCATTATTAATAATGGTCAATATATATATATATATATATATATATATATATATATATATATATATATATATATATATATATATATATATATATATTTGTATAAATATATATATATATATATATATATATATATATATATATATATATATACAAATATATATATATATATATATATATATATATATATATATATATATATATATATATATATATATATATATATGTACATATGAATATATATATATATAATTAACGATATATATAAAATTCCATTCAGCTTGTGTTCCTTTGCAATAAACTAGTAAACCTAAATGATTTAAGAATCATTACTCCCTCCACGTCTTTAATCCGAATATTTTCTCAACACCTCACATTACCACATAACCCTTCATAATTTATCTTCTCAAACAAAAAAAGACAATCGTTGAAAGCGTTAGATTGCTCACATTTCTTCCAATATTCACAATAAAATTCGAAGACAGGCTGAAAATGACGAGTGTTTCTGCATTCCTCACGTCGAATGTCTCCCAGAAATACACCAGTACCGTAAAAATCGACGCTGTAACAACTGTTTTTTATGACACCCTGTAATTTTCTGCGATAACGCTGCTTTGTTTAGTTCTTGAATTTACTACAAAATGAAGCCTATCCTGAAATGTATCAATTTTGATCATTACATCAAAACTCCTAGATATACTTTCTTACTTTCTACATTTATTTATTTATATCCTAAAACATATCAATTTCGACCATTACATCAAAACTCCTAAAAATACTTCCTCACTTTCTACAATTATTTAGTTATATCCTAAAACATATCAATTTCGACCATTACATCAAAACTCCTACACACAGCTTCTCACCCTGTCCATTTATTTATGTATTTCCGCTTGGACTTATAGCGAATATGATAGATATCTTTAACCTCCTAAACAGCAATCATTACATCAAGATGTCTATAAATACTGAATCACCCAACACTAATCTATCTCTTTTTGACAGACTTGAACATTCGACAAAAATCTTTCACTCAAGATGAAGGATGCAGTAAATATATAAAATCAGTCGCCATTTCGTGTCCATTACCAAGTTTTTTGTTTGATAAATATCTTACGGTATTATTTAGATGCTCATTTAATATTTTGTATTTCATTATTACCTATATAAACCTACTCATTATTCCTTCATTTCCCTACAGTTACTGAGCTACGACCAGAAGATTTTGTCATTTATTACTGAATCATTATATATTAACATTATAAACCTATTCATTATTCCTTCATTTCCCAACAGTTACTGAGCTACGACCAGAAGGTTTTATCATTTATAACTGAATCATTATAAATTAACATTATAAACCTATCCATTATTCCTTCATTTCCCACCAGTTACTGAGATACGGCCAGATGGTTTTATCATCTATAACTGAATCATTACATATTAATTGAAAAAAACTAATCACTCATTATTCCTTCATTTGCCAACAGTTACTGAGCTACGACGAAGACGGTTCGGGCATCCAGGTGGTGACCTCCCACGGGAGGGACACGACCTCGCAGCTGTTGATCCACAGGGCGGCGGGGAAAGATTCGGGCGAATACACCTGCTCGCCTGCAACCGCTCCACCTCACTCGATCAATGTCCACGTGATCAACAGTAGGTGTCACGGAGAGTGTGCCCCTTGGGGAACAGATGTTTGAGTCCTCGGGAAACAGATGTTTAGGCTCACGGGAAACAGATGTTTAAGTCCTCGGGAAACAGATGTTTAGGTACTAGGGAAACAGATGTTTAAGTCCCAGGGAAACATGTTTAAGTCCCAGGGAAACAGGTGTTTAAGTCCTAGGGAAACAGATGTCTAAGTCCTCGGGAAACAGATATTAAAGTCCTCAGGAAACAGATTTTTAAGTCCTCGGGAAACAGATGTTTAAGTCCTCGGGAAGCAGATGTTTAAGTCCTACTGAAAAAGATGTATAAATCCTAGCGAGACAGATGTTTAAGTCCTCGGGAAACAGATGTTTAAGTCCTCGGGAAATGCTTAAGTCCAAGGGAAACAGATGTTTAAGTCCTGGGGGAACATATGTTTAAGTCCTTAGGAAACAAATATTTAGTCCTCGGGAAACAGGTGTTTAAGTCCTGGAGAAAAAGAAGCTTAAGTCCTAGGGAAACAGATGTTTAAGTCCTCGGGGAAACATATGTTTAAGTCCTAGCGAAACAGATGTTTAGGTCCTCGGGAAACAGAGGTTTAGGTCCTCGGGAAACAGATGTTTAAGTCCTCGGGGAACAGATGTTTAAGTCCTAGGGAACAGATGTTTAAGTCCTCGGGAAACAGATGTTCAAGGATTTTAAGAAATATATTGTTCAAGTGAGTAAGTAACGAAGGGGTCTTTAAAGTGTTTTGTTAACATCTGGTACAGCTGTTGTGAATAATGTTGATAACATTAAATGATGGTTTTGTTCTACGAGTCAAAATAAGATTGGTGAGGATGTTTTGGCAATGTCACTAACATTACTTAGCAATTGCTGTTAAGTACGGATGGCGATCTCTCTCTCTCTCTCTTGCTTTCTTCTGAATGTTCTCTCTCCATCTCTCTCTTCCGAATATTCTCTCTCTCTCTCATTTTTGCGACCCTTATCGATGCATTTCTTCTGAAGGATATAGTATTTTCATCTCTCTCTCTCTCTCTCTCTCTCTCTCTCTCTCTCTCTCTCTCTCTCTCTCTCTCTCTCTCTCTCTCTCTCTCTCTCTCCACATCTGTTTCTTCTAAATATTACCTTTTGTATCACGAAAAATATCGATTCATGTTATAGAACACATTGCCAACTTACTTGTTTTTTTCGTGATAAAAAACCAAACAGGAATCGTTCTCATACATCAAATATTCAGAATGCAGTCTCATTGTGGATTTGAACGAAGTTCTGTGAAAGTAACATTTATCGTTCACACCACCAAATAATTGACGTGTCTTTACAATGCTGTCGAAAACCATTATGATGGAACATGGACTGACACTGGTAAATTTATATCACAATACACGATTAGCTCCAACGAGGTGACAATACTATATACCTCTAAATTTCAGTAAATGCTCGTTTTAAATAACGATATGAAAACAGTCTTCTGAATTAATTTTTTCAACAAGCTGTATATTAACTCACTCATGAATTATAGTATCATGATAGAGTAAACATACAAATCAATCATTTATTCGAAAAGATAAACAAACTGAATTTTGTCGTAAAAATAACAAAAGAAAATATAAATTTTCTGTTAGTAATTTTTACCAGTTTGAGAGAATTGTTATCCCCACCATTTGCTCATAGTGTTATACCGATAAATAAAATTTTATTGCAATGAATAAAAAGTAATTTTATGAATCATTAGTCGACAAACAAGGACTGAGACATACTAACAAGCTGATATATTCAAGGATAGACATTTGCACCTATATGTATGTGAATGTATATGAATATTAAGGCTCACACAGGCAGGCACACACACACACACACACACACACACACACACACATATATATATATATATATATATATATATACTGTATATATATATATAATATATATATTTATATTTATATATGTGTATATATATATATATATATATATATATATATATATATATATATATATATATATATATAAATAAATATAATGCAAGCATTAACATACTTTCTCAGTACTGATATGAAAAATTAAACACTGACATAAACAGAAACTGATACATGCATATACAGTAACACGCAAATGCATGCACGTATGTATCTACGTACGTATGTATGTATATATGTACATATGTACGTCTTTGCCCCTCAACTTGAACCTCCCAAAGTGCATAACTTTCCCTCTCCCTCACCCACAGGCGAGTCCCCGGCAGCCATCCAACACAAGAACACTACAGCCAGCAGCGGTTCTTCTGCTTTAGGATGCCGCAGCAGCCCAGGCACGCCCTTGGAGCTCCTGCTTCTGCTGGCGCTCGTGCCATTCCTCGTTAGCGACGGAGGACACCTCCTGGTCGATGTTTTGACGCGGTCGAAGGCGTGACACCGGTCCGGGCCAGAGGTATCTGGATGATGAAGCGGGTGGAGACGAGGCGAGGTGACTCAGGAGGAGGAGGAGGAGGAGAAGGAGGGAGGAGGAGGTCAGGAGAGGAAGAGGAGGACGTCATGGGAGAAGGGTTGGTAAGGAAGAACGGGAGAAGGAACCGAACGAGGAGGTGAGGAAACCACGAAACAGGAAAGGTCTTGTTACCCGAGGCAAGAAGAATCAATTTGCAAAGGAAATACTCGTGCATGTGTGTGTATACTGAAGTTCAGTGTGTGTGTGTGTGTTTCCTTTTTGAGTCGACATATGGGAACTTTTATGTGGAAAATAACCTAAAAAAAAAATCAATATACATTTACCTTCTGTATTTTCGTACATCATTTTCAAAATGCGTTTTGGGAACTTGTGTGAATCATTTTCACTGGGGTCTGAGAGATGTATTTTTTTTTTACCTTTTCAATTCACGAGGTTTGGGAAAGTTAGGCAAAATTATGTGAAAAAGACTTTTGGAGGGACAGTTGCTAATAGATCTATGTTCAAAGAGACGGCATGTGAACACTGTACTGACAACAGTATACTAGTTATGGAATAAAAGTAATAAAAATTCCACACTCTGAAAAGGACAATAGCCTTCACGGTACAGAATTCTCATTCAAATGTGTACAGTTACTAGAAGGAGCCAAAATAATCCTATCGACAATGATGCAAATGGTAATGAGGCAGCAAGCAAATAACTGTGTCAACATCAATGTGCATTTACATGTTTATATGTAAACATCTGTGTGTATATGTTTTCTAAACTACTGATATTATCATGAGCTATATATATACATGTGTGTGTTTAATTTGTATGTATACAAGCGCACACCATAAATAGATGTATATTTTTATAAGCAATTAATCACGTACTATCCGATCAGACTGGATCATCTCACTTTAATCTGAACAGAGGTAAATTTCTGACACCATTCCGTTGGAGTAAATGGAGTTCTTTGTTGAGGTAAATGGACTCAGAACAAACGGTCTGGGTTTCAGCAAATGCCCTGCAGTACTCCAGCTGGAGTAAATTAATTCAATATGACTAGGTTTGAGTGAACCAACTCGATGTTACTCTGTTGAGGCCACCTGACTTGATATGACTAAGACTCTGTTAACGTGATCTGACATGATTTGTGTGTGTATAGGACTCCACTTAAGTGAACTGAATTGATCTGACTGTATATGACTAATAAAGTGAACCAACTTGATGTGAACTGATGTGAAAGTATATGACTACTGAAGTAAAATAACTTGATGTGACTGAACAGGACTATTAAAGTGAACTGACCTGATGTGACTGAATATGACTCTATTAAAGTGAACTGACCTGATATGACAGAGCATGACTATTAAAGTGAACTGACGTGATGTGACTGTATATGACTCTGTTAAAGTGAACTGACCTGCTGTGACTGAACGTGACTGTTATAGTGCATCGACTTGAAGTGTCTCAGTGGAGATAAACTGACTTGAACAAATCTTTGTTGTATAAGATCGACTCAACTGAACGAAAATCGACACCCTAAGCTTTCAGTGACTTAAAGCAAACTGACTCGACGCTACTCGACTCAACTTACATGAAGGACGGTGCCTTGGCATAGCTCACTTAATGCATATCGACCTGACACTCGGCTCGACGCGACACGTTTGCTGCGAATTAATCTGACAAGACTCGACGTCAATCGACTGAACTAAGTCGAACGAACAAAAATGACACGATAAGCAAGTGGACCGCCGTTAATCAGGAGGAGTGGACCAGCTGTATTCGACGATGAAAGTCACGTGTCGAATGATCGAAAATGTTGATAATGGTAAAATTAGACAGTGAGGATCAAGAGTTGTATTGTTATAAGATGCAATAGAGAAGTGTTACATGGAAAACATGGCATGACAAATGTAGGATGATTTCTATTAAACATACGTCTCGCTGTTTACATGATGACGTCATGACAGACCTCATCACTTATTTTATATCGAAGGTATTTTTCAAACACTCAAGACTCATATGTTTCGAATTGACTTTCTTTCTCGAGTTGATGAAAAATAGAGATTATCCGAGAGATGTTGCCAAACTCCCCAATATATTTTTGTTTTTGTTTTATAGATTTGCAATGTGCTCAAAGAACTGACATCGTATACTGCTTAGTGATAATGGATTTGTCAGAAAAATGGAAATGGAAGCGATAAAACACATATCGTGTATGTGATTAGATGTTCCTTTTTTTTCATTAAAGAAAAAAATATTTTCATTTAAGAAAATTTTTTTTATTTAAAAAAATATTTTTTGATTAAATAAATTTTTTTTCACTGAAGAAAATTTTTTTTTCATTAATGAGAAAAATATTTTTTTTCATTAAAGAAAATTTTTTCATTTAAGAAAAAAATTTCTAAGAAAAAAAGTTTTTCATTAAAGAAAAAAAATTTTTCATTAAATTTTTTTTTCATTAAAGAAAAAAAGTTTTTTCATTAAAGAAAATATTTTTTTCCTTAAAGAAAAAAGTATTTTTTTCATTAAAGAAAAAAATATTTTGTTTGCAGAGCGAGTTTGCCAAAATGACGATTTGTTTGTTTGTTGATTATTCAGATTTTGTTTAATTCCTATTAACAAAAATAATTTTTATCCCACACATTTTTCTCAATATAAAATTAAATATTATTTTCTTTTGCTTCGTTCTTGTATTTTTGTCGTTGTCCAGGAAAAAAAATTATATGTATCTGTAATAGCGAATTTTTTTTATATTAAGAAACTCTCAACATTATCCGACAGAAGAACCGTTTTCCGTACCTCTTTGTAATATCGTAGGTTTTCATTTATTCTCTGCATTCACAGGGAAAAAAAAACGTCTATTCAAAACGTTTCCTTATTATCCAACAATCTGTTTTATTCCTCTTGCTCCGTTCTTGTATTTTTATCGTTGTCCATCAACAAATAGGAAAATTTCCTGCTTGTGTACTAGGGATTAAAAAAGACTACATTTTCAAACATTACCAAAAAAAAAAAAAAATATTCCTTCTTGTGTTCACGGAATAAAAAAATAATACATTTTCAAACTTTATCAGACTAACAAAAAAGAAAAATGTCATTTTTGCGTTCACGGAATGTTAAAAAAATAATACATTTTCAAACATTATCAGACCAACAAAAAAAAATTCCTTCTTGTGCTCACAGAATAAAAAAAAAACATTTTTAAACATTATCAGATAAAAAAATTCCTTTTCGTCTTCACGGAATTAAAAAAAAACTAATACATTTTCAAACATTATCAGGCCAAAAAAAAAAAGATTTCCTTCTTGTGTTCATGGAATAAAAAAAACCAATACATTTTCAAACATTATCAGACAAAAAAAAAAATCCTTCTTGTCTTCACGGATTTTTTTTTAAATTATTACATTTTCAAAGGCTATCAGACCAATAAAAAAAATCCTTCTTGTGTTCACGGAATTTTTTTTAATAAATACATTTCCAAACATTATCAGACCGAACAACTGTTTTCCCGTGCCTCTCTGCAATGCAAAAAAGAATATATTCAACTCATTCACTTTCACCTTACACATCCCAAGGCAAAACGTTTCCGTTCTGAAGTGATTTTTCAGGAACGAGAATTTATCATCATTTTCACTCGAATTCCGAGCGATTTATTGCTCGTGGCGAACGTGGGGGAGATTAAATCCTCGAGAAGAAGAAGAAGAAGAAGGAGAAGAAGAAGAAGAAGAAGGAGAAGAAGAAGGAGAAGAAGAAGCTCGCGAGCATACAATGATGTCTTCGTTTGTGTAAACACTGTATTCAGAGAATAGAGAAATGTGTAGATTTTATGTAATGTACCTATTCCATAAAAATATAAAAATGGATAAGAATGCTCCGATTGTTATTTAATCCTATTAAGGGATTTTCAAGCAAAGTGAATAAAGTCTTGGTAGAATGTAATACTCCTTATATTCATATATACTATAATATATATATATATATATATATATATATATATATATATATATATATATATATATATATATATATATATATATATATAGATTCACTGCAACCTTAGCATTCTCAGATGTCTAGAAAATATCAAATTCCTTCCCCTTTCAAGAGTTCAATATCGACAAGACCAATAAATCTTAAGAGACTCTCGTTTCAAAATACAAAGAAAAAACAAAATAAAATCATCCCTTTTTTTAAGCAATCGACCAACGCATCAATATATTTCTGTTCATCAAACTTCAGTAATGGAAACTGATATCGAATGTCCAATTTGTTTTACCTCGTATATTTCCTTTTATTACTTTTCAGTCAACCTGAGAATTTTTTCAGCGTATAAAGAAAAGCAATTAGTTTATTTTTAGTTCCTTAATATTTTTCATAACTGAACTGACGATTCAGTTTTAGCTGAAAACAAGTCAGTGGATGTTTATAATTTGACGGAAGGAGAAGACATTTTTCTCTTTAAAAATGATAACTGAAACTGATCTCTCATTGATTAAGATTTCGGCAAATCTAACTTAAATGACGAGTCCACAGTTATACGAACAAGTAAAAAATGCGCCGAAGTTTCTTCGGCCCAGTCGAGTTTTCTGAACAGCTGCTACAGCGTATAATCAGGGCCACCGAAAATGGGTCTATCTTTCAGTGGTCTCGTTATAAAGCTGCATGAGCAGCGGCCCATGAAACTTTAACCACTGCCCATGGTGGCCTATCCTATATCGTTGCCAGAAGCACGATTATGGCTAACTTTAACCTTAAATAAGATAAAAACTACTGAGGCTATAGGGCTGCAATTTCGTATGTTTGATGGTTGGAGGATGGATGATCAACATACCAATTTGCAGCCCTCTAGCCTCAGTAGTTTTTAAGATCTGAGGGCGGACACGAAAAATGCGGACGGACAGACAAAGCCGGCACAATAGTTTTCTTTTACAGAAAACTAAAAAAAAAAAAAAAAAAAAAAAAAAAAAAAAAACAGACGCGTGAAAATATGTTACCTTTCTCGCAATTCACAGGAAGTATAACATCGCACGAACCGACAGGTCTAAATTTCTGACTCGCGACGGGATCGAACCCAGGTCTTTCAGTTGAAATGCAAAGGCGCTGTCAACTGAACCACACACTTATGCTGGTATGCTAGGCAGTCAGCCTTAGGCACAGTGGTACTTAGGTTCCAACTCTTTCTATGACCTGTGTGGTTCAGTTGGCAGCGCCCTTGACTGTCAACTGAAAGACCTGGGTTCGATCCCGATGTGAGTCAGAAATTTATTTCTATCCCACACGTGATTGCGTGTTCACTATTTCTACTGAAATGGATTGAATAGAATATAGAATTTAGGCCCAAGGCCAAGCACTGGGACCTATGAGGTCATTCAGCACCGAAACGGAAATTGATGGTAATAGGTTTAAAAGTTATAACAGGAGGAAAACCTCAAAGCAGTTGCACTATGAAAGGAGGTACAGTAAAAGGAACGAAAGGGGTTGCAGCTAGGGGCCGAAGGCACGTTGCAAAGAACCTTAAGTAGTGCTTACAGTGCACCGCATGACGGAGAATTTTACTGCTACTGACGTCAGGTTTTGAGGTTCTTTCTATTTAAAAGGCGAGTGGAATCTCACGCTGAACAATAAAAAACGATAATAAAGAGACTAGGTCTCTCTCTCTCTCTCTCTCTCTCTCTCTCTCTCTGCACTGACTGAAAAGCAAAGCTAAATAGTAATTAGATGTATGCTATTATATCAACGTAAACCTCGTTTATATTTTCCATTATCCAGAAACTTCTTTTCTGTTAATTCAAGAATCCTGATTAAAAGATCAACCTCCCACGCTGATGAGACTTTAATTACCATCCATAACTCCGTAATGACACACGGAAGCTGACTGAGTTACCACATCGTCAAGAAAAGGTGACTGGATGTTACCACGGTAAAATAAATGAGAAATGAGAAATGTTAAATCGCGAGATAGCTGTTGGCATCCAACTAATTTTCGTTTTCAGAAGAGATATATCATCAGGTCACATACACGCATAGTATATAAATATATATATATATATATATATATATATATATATATATATATATATATATATATATATATATATATATATATATATATATATAACTGAATCACGAAAATATGGAACCTGATGAATATATAAATAAAGACAAAATCCACGAAGGAAAGAGAAACAATGGAGTACTGGATAGTGTGTGTATATATATATATATATATATATATATATATATATATATATATATATATATATATATATATATATATATATATATATATATATATATATATATATATATATACACATATATGCACACATATGTATATATGTGTGTATTTGTCTACAACTATTCTACATGGTGGTAAAAGTCACAGATCCTTCACAAGACTAATAATAACTGAATAATTATAAGAGTTCCGTTGATCACCGAAGATAACTCGGCAAGGATCTCCCAGGAGCAAGAGACCGTGCTGGCATATAGTCAGCTTAATCTAGTCACTCAGTTCGAACTCAGATATTAAGGGATTTAAAAAAAAAAAGAGAAAAAGTTACCGAGTTCTGATTACAGAAACGAAATCAATAACCAATTAGAAATAAACAGGTTACGCAAGCGAATTCGCTTAGTTAGGAATTCACAGAAATTCACCTTTAATTCAATTAATTCTACCTTGAATATATTTAAATTATTCTCCGCCGGAAAGGTAAACAAACGGAATTCCTAAAATAACTATCGAAACGTTGGCTACTGAAATACCACGAATACTCTCGACTTCCTATCAATAAAAAAAAAAAAAGAAAATAATTCGAATAACACTCAAGGTTGTCATACCAACATACAATTCCTATAACCAAATTCCCATCCCTAGAAAGAATCTTTTACAACTCCCGAAACCAAATTCCCGTTCCCTAGAAAGAATCTTTTTCAAAAGTCCATTCGATTTCGTCTTACCCCCCCAAAAAAAAAAACAGTGAGTCGGACGAAAAAGAAATATCTTCCAATCTCCCTCTTAAAGACATTACTTCTTTTTCTTCTTCTTCTTCTTCGAGGACGCCTCTCGCATGATTTTCTGAATCCCGGAAATATGACAGTCCTATTGACGTAAGACTTTGAAGGATCGTCGTAAACACGACGGACGGGCCAGACAATGACGTCGTTACTTGCTTCGTAAACAGACAGATCCATCATCGGAATTATTTGCACGGCAGCAGCCGCAAACAACCGTGCAATCTGGGCTTACACGTTTCTAGTTTCGTAAATAACAATAAGCGACAAAAGTGGACGTAGTTCAGAGTATTTTATGAATTTATATATTTACTCCTTACATGTATTCCCTCCTGCCGCCATAAATAAGTAAATAATGCGCCGAAGTTTCTCCGGCGCAATCGAGTTTTCTGTACAGCGTGTAATGCTGTATGAAACTCAGCCGCGGCTCATTAACCTCTCATCAGCGACCCATGAAACTTTCAGCCACGGCCCGGTGGTGGTGGTGGCCTGCGTTGTTGGCACCTATAGCGGTGCCAGACGCACGATCATAGCTAACTTTAACCTTAAATAAAATAAAAACTACTGAGGAGGCTAGACGGCTGCAAATTGGTATGTTTGATGACTGGAGGGTGGATGATCAACATATCAATTTGCAGCCCTCTAGCCTCAGTGGTTTTTAAGATCCGAGGGCGGACAGAAAAAGTGAGGATGGACAGACAAATGGACATCTCAATAGTTTTCTTTTACAGAAAACTAATAACAACAAAAGTGGAAACAGTTAAGATTGAGAAGTCTCTACCTGCTTCTGTTTTTCACGAGTCGTATAATCTTCTCTGCTTTATGAGGATGAAGTTCTGTCTCTTATTTTGTGGTTAAAACTTGCCCCCCACCCCATTTTTTCATTTCTTTTCATTTTTCTTGCTTTTGCAAGCCTGGGCTAGAAAAGGACACCATGAGAGAAGTAGCCTCTGTTGGATCTAGTCAGTAAGTGTACGTACATTTATTGACTCGCTCTGGATAGTTTTCATTCTTCTTTGTTCCCTGAAGACACTTAAATGCCTGATTTGAGTGTAAGGAGAATTCTCTCTCTCTCTCTCTCTCTCTCTCTCTCTCTCTCTCTCTCTCTCTCTCTCTCTCTCTCTCTCTCTCTCTGCTGTGCAATGAGGCAATAATAATAAATATAATACCGCGCTAACGAACAACTGAACAGGGACCTCTTGTAGTTCAACAGAGAAAAGATTTATGATGAAAACGTTGGGATTCATAATTTGATTTGTTTACATTTTTACAAATACACACACACGTGTATATAATATATATATATATATATATATATATATATATATATAATATATATATATATATATATATATATATATATATATGTATAAACATTATACATATATATATATATATTATATATATATATATGTATATATATATATACATAATATATATACGTATAATTCTCTTTACGAAATCGTGCTCAGTGAATTAGAATTTCGTTTAAAAATATATAAATCTAGTTATCCCATTACCACCTTTATTATCTCATATTTACTTGTCAATTCCTTTTTTCCATTCCGGACCTCATTCTATCTCAAATATAAAAAGTGTGAAATAGTACATAAGATGAGATCCACCGTAAAGAAAAACATCCGTGCCTTTATCTCACTCTCAGGAGGAAGAAAGCACAGCTCAATGCAAGCAAGCAAGCACGAGTCATATCATGTGTGTGCTTGTGTGCATTCAGGTTACAAACTGCGCTTGTTTGTTTATCAAAGCATGTTTACCCTCCAGGAAAGCTCCAGTGTATCCCCATTCTACTCGCGAGAAGATGCTTGCTTCGTATCCTGGCGTGTTTATTGCCGAGAATTGCTGCCCGGACGCGCGGCGCGTAAACAAATAAACAGCAATAAACAGCGATAAACAACAATAACCATCTTGTTGTCGTAAACAAATGCGCACGTTTTGCGCGTGCGTATGTGAGGCGGGGTTTTGCACCCGAGGACAAAACAATAAATGAGTCAAAATTAAATTTTAAAAATATATATAAAATGAAATAACAATAAATAAGAAATATAAACGCATAGGTATAAATAAAAATATGTAACTATAAATAAAAATAAGTACAAATAAAAATAAATGAAAATATATAAACGTTATGCGTGTACTAAGCATATAAGCGTATTTATTCACTATGTAAATAATAAATATATGTATAAATAAACGCGAGTAAACATTAAATGAAAAAATAGAATAAATGAAATAACAATAAATAAAAATAAAATAAAAACGAATATAAAAATAAAATAAAAATATATAATTATAGATAGAAATAAATAAAATTAAAAATAAATGAAAATATATATACGTTATGCGTGTACTCAGCATATAAGCGTATTTATTCGTTATGTAAATGATACACAAATAAATACTAATAAAATAAAATAAAAATAAAAATAAATGAAAATATATTAACGTTATGCATGTACTAAGCATATAAGCACATTTATTCGAAATGCAAATAATACATATATAAGTATTAATAAAATAAAATGAAAATATAAATAAATGGAAATATATTAACGTTATGCGTTTACTAAGCACAAGCGTATTTTTTCGTATATAAATGAAAACTTATTACGGTGTACTGACAAATGGTTTGCAACAGAAGATATGGAGATTATAAACGACGGTAGTTGAAAGGAAGTTGTAGATTTTAAAAGAAGATTGGGATTGGAAAATAAAAAAATCAACAGGGGTTTTGAGAAGTAGATACAATGGTTTTAGTTTATATTTTCATATTATTAAATGCGTTTGAATAATAATATTAATGATAACAATATGAAAGAACTTTACATATGAATTTACCTCATTATGAATAATAATAATAATAATAATAATAATAATAATAATAAAAACTATTATATACTTGAGGATGACTAGGCAATAATTTCCATTAAAAAACAGACTGTAATGATCACTTTCGATCATTCTGAATAATAATAATAATAATAATAATAATAATAATAATAATAATAATAATAATAATAATAATAATAATAACAAAACCGTCATATATTTAAAAATGGCAGGTTAAGTGTTTTTCATTAAAACACCAGTCAGTAATGATCACTTTCGATCATTCTGAATAATAATAATAATAATAATAATAATAATAATAATAATAATAATAATAAAACTGTCATATATTTAAAAATGACTGGGTAAGTATTTTCATTAAAACACAAGTCTGTAATGTCCACTTTCGATCATTCTGAATAATAATAATAATAATAATAATAATAATAATAATAATAATAATAATAATAATAATAATAATAAAAACTGTTCTACATTTAAGGATAATTGGGTAGGTTTTTTAATTATAAAACCATACTGCAAAAACCACTCAAAAATTAAAATTACGAACACTCCTTTTTCCTAGAAATACTTGGAGAACGAAGACAAGGAAAAATATAGAAAATAATCCACGAAAATTTCAGCCACGGCCCGATTGTGGCCTGTCCTATAGCGTTGCCAGACGCACGATCATGGCTAACTTTAACCTTAAATAAAATAAAAACTACTGAGGATAGAGGGATGCAATTTGGTATGTTTGATGATTGGAGGGGGAATAATCAACATAACAATTTGCAGCCCTCTAGCCTCAGTAGTTTTTAAGATCTGAGGGCGGACAGGAAACGTGCGGACGGACAGACAAAGCAGGCACAATAGTTTTCATTTACAGAAAACTAAAACTTATAGCAGATATTCAGTTAAGATTGTTATGTCTCTCACGCCAAGGCTATATATATATATATATATATGTATATATATATATATATATATATGTATATATATATATATATATATATATGTATGTATATATATATATACTCACAATGAGACAAAAAGCCACTTACTATTTTCACCCTGTTTTTTTTGTACGAGTTAGCGTGGGAAAGGTTGGGAAATACATGTGGAAAAATAAAAAAATATTAAATAGTATACCATATGCTGAACGACACTTTTTTTGGGGAACAATTTTTTCATTATTTTGTCTGACAAAAAATAAAACGTGTATATGAGTTAGTGTGCGCAGGGCTGGGAAATACATGTAAAAAATAAAAAAAAAATATTAAATATTATACCATATACTGCACAACACTTTTTTAGAACAGTTTTTCCTTTTATTTTGTTTGACCAAAAAAAAAAAATATTTTTGGTTTTTCTAAACCGACAAAAATTCGAGAATTAAAACACGCGTTTTGTCATTCAAGTTTTGCTTTTGTGCAACTCCTAGTTGAGTTTTATTTTCTATTTGACAAAAACATTCAGAAATTTATACCTCCGCCAAACCCGTGCAAAATAAAAGAATTCAAATGACGCAAAAGAAAATAAACGCATTCAAATAACGCAACAGAAAATAAATGATTCCAAACTACGTAAAAGAAAATAAACGAAATCAAATAACGCAAAAAAAAAAATAATAAGTTCAAATAACGCAAAATAAAATAAATGAGTTCAAATAACGCAAACGAAAATAAATAA
>JANJGK010000022.1:18315007-18325007 GCA_039081455.1 Macrobrachium rosenbergii | reverse complement strand
TGGGAAAGCAAGCAAGCAAACCTTTGAGAACTGCTGGCCATCTTTTCATGCCTATGTCCCGGATGTAGTTTCTCTCTCTCTCTCTCTCTCTCTCTCTCTCCAAGAATAGCTCACTCTCTCAGCTCCACACAAAAGAATTAGAGTAAACACAATCCAAATTTTTCGTCGCTCTCTCTCTCTCTCTCTCTCTCTCTCTCGTCTCTATCGGGCGTTCAACTCCTGTCCTTTACACTCTATTTATCGACTGACGTCATTCCATGCTGAAAATATGCCGCTGTGTTTCTTTTTTATTTTCAGAATCGCAAACTTATAAACTGACGTCGATCCAAACACTTACACTCGTTGACAAATGCCAAAGGTTGCACAACCATCACCTTGATTCGAAAAGCAGGTGATAGTGAACAATAACTTCAGTTCTGAACATGAAACTGACAGGATTCATCAATTCTTTGCAGAATTCTTTTCATTTTGTTGCGTCTCTTTTCGCAATGAATGCATTTTTTTTTGGGGGGGGGGGCTTTTTTGGATAACCCTCCATTCCTTAGGAAATTTTTATTTATATATATTTTTATGTGATTTTTGTAACTGAAAAACCAGCTTACCATTCGCAAACAGAACCACATATATTCTACTCTTCCCTTATCTCCTAACTTGATCGTCATCTATACTACCTTCATTTTCATCGCCTTCTTCTTCTTCTTCTTCTTCCTATTTCTCTTCATTACTCCAGGACGCCTACTTTGAACTTGCGTTTGGAAAATGAATTGGTAATAATAACTTCACCCACCTAGGAGCTTTTCTGGGTAACAGGAACTCTCAATTATTCCATTCAGACTAAATTGGGAATTCTGATTGCTAACCCAGTCAGTCAGTCAGTCTCTCTCTCTCTCTCTCTCGATATATATATATATATATATATATAGATAGATAGATAGATAGATAGATAGATAGATAATATATATATTATATATATATATATATACATATATATACATATATATATATATATATATATATATATGAATCACCATCATTAGAAGTAACAGTAAAATGAAGGGAAACAAAGACTAAAATATTACTTGCCTCATTATTACCATCCGCCTTTCTCCACTAAGGCATAAAAGGAAAAAAAGTAAGTATTAATTTCGATTTTTTAAATAATATATGTATATGGCATTTCTAAAACATGTCGCCGCTGGAAATTTACTGATTATATTTTCGGCTTAAAAAAATTTTAACGGGAAAAAGAATTTTGAATATTATATTATGAATATCTTCCAGATATTCATATTCATTTTCGACCAATAAAAGCATCGCCAATTACCGCTAATAGTCCATAAGAAAAATAAAAGAATTCTCCATTTGTCGATCTTTTCCATTCTGACACGCGTGAAGACCCACTTCAGCCCTCAAAGGTCAGCTGAATTCAATATTGTCCAAATTCAGTCCGCAGGGCCCAGGTATGAATTTGGGGAGGACACTCGGAGGTCGGGGATGGAGATGGGACGGATTCAGCCAAGAGACGCCGACCAGCCGAATCATTCGGACGGAACAGAGCGCAGAATTGTGGAAGATATTCACTGGCTAATGTAATTAATCTCACATTCAGGCAGCGACCCGGAATGTTTCGCTCATATGTTCGTCCGTCTCTCTCTCTCTCTCTCTCTCGCTCTCTCTCAGACACACACACACACGCATTATCATTCTTGAGGCATCTCTCTCTCTCTCTCTCTCTCTCTCTCATTAGCATTCCTGACGTATTAGAATTTGAAAATTGGTACGACTCTCTCTCTCTCTCACACACACACACGCATTATCATTCTTGAGGCATCTCTCTCTCTCTCTCTCATTACCATTCTTGACGTAATAGAAATTTAAAATTGGTATGATGATTCTCTCTTTCAAAAACGCATGACCATTCTTGAAGCGCTAGAAATTCTCTCTCTCTCTCTCTCTCTCTCTCTCACACACACACACAAGAACGCGTAACCATTCTAGACTCATTAGAAATTGAAAACTGGTATGATGATTCTCTCTCTCTCTCTCTCTCTCTCTCTCCGCCTCACGGGAGCCTCATCGTCATCAGTATGCAAGGTGCAACGGTCGCAGTTCCAAATTGTTTAGCAGAGGTCAGGTCAAAGTTGGCTTAATTCTACATCTCGATTACGGGTTACTCTCGGATACGGTCAGAGCTGGAAACTGATGATGTTGGACGTAGCCTTTTGTTTTTCCGGGATTTTTTTCCTGTGAATTATGGATGGAATAAAGAAGCTGGTAACTGGGTCTTTATGTAGGAATGCTCTAAAATGTATTGTAAAAAATCATATTTAGTGTATTTGGAAAAAAAGTCATCTTCCGGGGAAAGATTACTTTGAAATTCTTAGAAATTATATATATATATATATATATATATAGAGAGAGAGAGAGAGAGAGAGAGAGAGCTTTCGCTGACAACTGCTACCTTTATTCTACTACACTTTCTTAATGTATTCAGTTTTGCTAGACGATTTATACCATTGTGGAATATATATATATATATATATGTGTATGTGTGTGTGTGTGTGTGTGTGCGCGCGCGCGTGAGTTGTGTGTGTATGTATGTATACGTATGTATACGTCTCCTGTTGTAGGATTCTAAGGCTACATGATACGTCTCCTGATCTGGGATCCTTGGCTTCAACTGGGAGGTGCCATGCATCTCCGAGGCCTTGGGAATTAGGGCCAATGCACATTCAGATCTAAAGATTCCTCACTAAAGCATTACAGGGAATTGTTAACATATACAAGCTAATATCTCTGATATTAACCAATGAAAGACATCCAGTGGTCCTGGAGAATCTTTCCCGCAAGACGTAAGATATTCCTGCCTTCACACACACACGCACACGCACACACACACGCACACACACACACACACACCCTTCTTCCGGCCAAGGCAGTCCCCCACGGCCTTAATCTTATAAGTATCTGAATCCGATTCTTTTGGAAACTTTCGGCGGAGATTCTCCCTATAAAACGCACCTGGGTCCCGCGTCTTTTTTTTCTTTTAATTCCTGCATTATTTAGCTTTTCTTTCTTTCCGTTTCAGTTGCAATAAGAGAAAATTAAAATCTTCTGTATGAAATAATGAGAGCGCACATGGAAATTGTTTCGTTCGCTGTTTCCGATCACAGTTAGGGAAGACAGAAATAAATCAGGATGGAAGAGAATAAAGAAGAGAATAAACGAAGTATAATATAAAAATAACGAAGAAGACCCATTTATTTATCGTAGGACCATTAAGGAAACTATGTCGATGAATTTCTCTACATGTCGCAAATTCTTTGACTCTGATCCCTGGCCGTCAATACGAGAATGAAAAAAACAGCAATAAAGCTCCATAATTTTATAATAATCACTATTTGAGCAAAGTTGAATTGTAAGTTACGTAAATTAAGTAAGGAAATCAATAGGGATAGTGGTCCACCTAACACGCAAGCTGAAAGATACGATCAGCTTAGGACACAGTTTGATGACTGCGAATGAAATAAAATGATGAGAAAACCTAGTTGTAATAGCTGACCCACAAGAAGGGTTCCTCCCGTTGGCCCTCTCCAAAATAAACCCGAAGGGAGAAAATCACAATTAACGCCCTCCAAATCGTTCATCTTTGTTGGAATTGGAATGTGGAATTATGGCCACAGGCTTAGAGCTGGGAGCTATGAGGTCATTCAGCGCTGAAAGGGTAATCGAGAGTAAAGAAGGTTTGAAAGGTGTACCAGGTGGAAAACCTCGCAGCTGCAATATGAAGCAACTGTTAGGAGAGGGTGGCTAGCAAGATGGAAGCGAGAGAATATGAACGGAGGTACCGTAAAAAGAGTGAAAGGGGTTGCAGCTAGGGGCCGAAAGGACGCTGCGAAGAACCGTAAGTCATGCCTACAGTGCACCGTGTTAGATGCACTGATGGTGCTACCCCCCTACGGAGCTTTCAACTTTGTATTCAGTAATACACAAAGTGCCATATATATATGTTCTTGCAACACAGATAGAGAGACAGAAGGCTGAAATATGCTAAATCAACTCACTAAAGCATTACAGGGAATTGTTAACATATATAAACTAATATCTCTGACATTAACCAATGAAAGACGTCCAGTGGTACTGGAGAATCTTTCCCTCAAGACGTAAGATATTCCTGCCTTCACACACACACATACACGCACACGCGCACACACACACAAAATACAAAGAATGCAACAATATATCATTGCTTCAGTGGTCCTGCTTTTTCTATGCAGGATAATGCACAGACTCACCTTGTGTCTGTGTTCTGGGCTCTTATTGAAAACATGAGAGTTTCAAATGGTCTGACTGATTCCATTTGTGGTTCGAGTTTTTACATTTCTCTCTGTCTTGCTTTCCCAGTTTAGGTTTCAGAACATTTGAAATTTTGATCAGATGGACAATTTTTGTCTAATCGATTGATACCCAAATCGAACCATTAAAATATGAAAGTGTTTCTCGTATCAGATATACGTTCGTTTCCTACTGACTCTTGAAATGTTGGCGTGGATGAGCACCTCCGTATCACTAAAAATTAAAATGTTTTTCGTATCAAGGAGATGTTCGTTGCTTCTTGACTCTTGGAATGTAGGTATAGCCTAAATAAGTACTACAATATCACGACACTCTTACCTGACCAATTTATCACAATGCAGTCCATTTACATATCTAAATTATGGATTGTGAGTGTCTGTCACTTAAGGCAGCTTTATATAAAAACAAAAAACTAGAAAATTAATATAAAGAACGTTCTTAGGTCTGAATGACATCAGGATCTTAAAAATTACTGAAAAAACATTGATGTTGACAGCAACATTTCAGGAACCTTAAATTAAAACAAGAAAAAACTAAAGAATTAGGATAAAGAACATTCTTAGATCTGAATGACATCAGGATCTTAAAAATTACTGAAAAACAACATTGATGCTGAGAGGAACATTTCAGGAACCTTAAATAAAAATATGAAAAAAACTAGAAAATTAAGATATAGGACATTATTAAATTTAACTGACATCAAGAACATAAAAAGTAATTGAAAAAAAAATTTGACTGATGTTGACAGTAACATATAAGGAAGCTTAAATAAAACAAAAAAATATATATAAAATTAAGATAAATAAAGGCATCAAGAAAAAAAAAATTGAAAAAAATCTGAATGACATCAGGATCATAAAAAGTAACTAACAAAATAAACATTGATTGTAAGTGTTTGTAACATTTCAGGAACCTTAAATAAAAACATAAAAAAAATAATAATATAAGGAATATTCTTAGGTCTGAATGACACCAGGATCAGACAAAATTAATAAAAAAAAAACACTGACTGACGCTGACAGGAACATTTCAGGAGCCTTAAATACGAACATAAAAAACTAGAAAATTAATATAAAGAATATTCTCAGGTCTGGATGATATCAGGATCAGAAAAATTAATAAAGAAAAAAAAACATTGAGTGACGCTGACAGCAACTTTTCAGACAGCAACAGCAGGAGGAGGAGAAGACTCGCCTCACCCCAGCGTGTTGATGCGTTTGAAGTTTTCCAACAACAAGACACTTCAGTTATTGGCCCAAAAGGGGGGGATGATGCTTCAATGGCGGAAGAGGGTCGAAAGAATGTCGCCGCTGCTCTTTTGTCTTTGCTCCAAAGGGATCATATGGCTTGAGAGGGTCCTTCTCCGGTCACACACACATACACATACATAGACCTACAGACTCTGTCTCTCTGTCTCTTCCTCAATCTCTCTCATTCTCTCTCTCTCTCTCATTCTCTCCCTCAATCTCTCTCTCTCTCTCTCAATTTCTCTCTCTCTCTTTCTCTTCCTCTCCCTCAATCTCTCTCTCTCTCCCTCCCCCTTTCTCTCTCACTCTCTCTCTCTCTCCCTCAATCTCTCTCTCTCTCTCTCTCTCTCTCAATCTCTCTCTCTCTCTCTCTCTCTCCCTCAATCTCTCTCTCTCTCTCTCTCTCTTTCTCTCCCTCATTCTATCTCTCTCTCCCTCCCCCTTCCTCTCTCTCTCTCTCTCTCTCTCTCTCTCTCTCCTTTCACCTTATATAAGGTACTCTTTTTGAGATGAGTCATTTATTTAAAAAAGTTTTTCTTTTTTTTATCTGTAGTGAAGAGTAAAAAGGACGCGGAGAGATGAAAGGACATGGCTGAAGGATTATATAATTTCAAAGAGATACGCAGTCAAGGTGAAGGAGAAAGGTCTAGAAATATGGCGTCAGGTTCAGTAATGGCACCGCAATTGACACCTTTTCCCCACTAATGCAACTGGTTTTATTTAGTCAATAATTACTTCAAAAGTTCAAGCTAAGATGCAATGCATTACTGCCTTAAAACAACTCTCTTTTGCATTTTAATAATTTACTTACATTTTAACCTATTTATTGATCTGGTCATTCTTTTTTTCTTTTCTAATAATTGATCTGTTCTTTCCGTATTTCCTGTTGTCTTCTGTTACTTCTTTCAAATGGACATGTATATGCATGATAGTCTATGTATATAAATAATGTATATACATATAACACATATATGTATATATATACATGTGTATATATATATACATACACACATATATATATAAACATACATACATATATACATGCAGTACATACATACATACTTGCACATACATACATACATATACATTGCCACGTAGCAACACCAAGATAGCATCGGCGAAGACAATAAGACGAGCGAAATCTACGGAGAACGTGTCGCCCGAATGAAAAGTCAAAACAAATCGAAAAATCCACCGACCAGAACCATGTCTGACACTCGCGACACGGTATAGAATTCGGTGTCGAGGTCTCTCGCGAAATTTTCTTATCCTGTCAGGTGGGATTGACAATGACGCGTCGCCCGACAGGAAATAATAATAATAAAAAAAAGAGAGAATTCTGCAAATGGCCGAAATGTCTGAAGGGAAAAAATGTAAGTTGTCGATCTCGAGATTGGGTGAATCTCGATCGCATTTTTGCATGATTTGGAAAATAAGTTTAAGTAGTCGGTAGGCAAGGGAAAGTGTTCAATAATAATAATAATAATAATAATAATAATAATAATAATAATAATAATAATAATAATGCTGAAATCCACAATCTCGTGAAAAACAATCTGAGTAATAAAAATCCACAATTTTATAGTTTATTTTACATATATGTTTATTTTCATTGTGATATATTTACTACATAATTGTTGATTTTTATTACGCACAATAATAATAATAATAATAATAATAATAATAATAATAATAATAATAATAATAATGATGATGATGATGATAAAATCGGTCGCAGGTTTTAACCATCAGGTATCCCTACCCCCCCTCCCAATTATTATTATTATTATTATTAAACAAAATGTACAATTACGTACTTGCAATCCAAAAATGAGAATTTTAATTATCATAAGTCATTTTGTGATGCATTACAAGAAAACTGTAATCGTGCATGGCATTTTTCCAATGTATTTTACGCACTTATTATTATTATTATTATTATTATTATTATTATTATTATTATTATTATTATTATTCTAGAAACAATTGTTGACTTACTTTTTACATTGAATACTCACGTTATTATTTTACTATCACAATCATCATTAAAAAAACAACTGTGACCCTCACTTTAGTCACTGAGCAATCACATTATTATCATTATTACTATTAATATTTTCATTATTACTCAAACTACCAAAGAAACCTCATATACCTACGCAAGCACAATACACGAACGAAACCTGTCCCCACCAAAAACATCCGCCCCCACCCAAAAAAAGTATTCTTCGATGTGGAATCATCAAGACACTTTCCAGCTGTAATGGAAAAATAAAAATAAAAGGAGGAGACACTAAGTACCTGCAGAGTGCCGTGACGTAAGCACGATGGGAAAAGTTGGGTGTCGGGTCTCAAATGATTTTCTCTCTCCTTTCTCCTTTTCCTTTCTTTATTTCTGCTTTCGCGGGGAAAGTTTTAAAGTGAGGGCTTCATTATGCGAACTTCTTATTATGACGTAACCGGTGGTAGGAGACAGAAGGGGGGGGGGGAGTGGGGGGGGGGGGACTGGGAGTGGGAAGGAGAGAAGAGATTTCTTTAGGCGAGAAAGCCTTCCGCTGTTAGCAATATTTATTGCGTATTTTCGTGCTAATGTTTCCAATGGAATTTCGTGGCCTTGGTATATAAGAATTATCTTTATAAAAATCTTTACTTTTAGCTGTTTATATATACAGTATATATATATGTAATATATATATATATATATATATATAATATATATATATATATATATATGTATATATATATATATATATGTACATATATATATATATATATATATATTGAACAGCTAAAAATAAAGATTTTTACAGAGAAAAAAAGGAACTAAAATACCTAAATACACCATGGCCACGAAAGTCCATTGGAAACATTAGCACGAAAATACGCAATAAATATTGCTAACAGCGGAAGGGCTTTCTCACTTAAAGAAATCTCCTCTCTCCTCCCCCCCCACCACCCCCCAAAACCCCCCTAACACGCCCCCACCCTCTATCTCCTACCTCCGGTTACGTCATAATGAGAAGTTCGCATAATGAAGCCTTCACTTCAAAACTTCCCCTTTTATGAGGATGCGCGCTTCCCGCGAAAGAAGAAACAAATAAAAGGAAAAGAAGAGAGGAGAAATAAAGAAAGGAAAAGGAAAAGAAGAGAGGAGAGAGGAGAAATAAAGAAAGGAAAAGATGTGACTTCATGGACCAGATAACGTTCCGAATTTTAAAACTCAAACAGGGCTTTCTTATCAGTTAAAAAAATTCTGAATACATGCTGGCCTCTTTCGTTCTTTCTTTGTTACGTTCTCGTCACATGATTGCAAAACTATATATTTTTCTTTCCGTAAAGCTATAGATATATAGTTAACATTCTCCTCTGTTGCTTCTCGAAGGTAGTGAAATAAACCCAGGGTAGAGGTAGCTGTTTCCATGGTAACAATGCATACATCTTCGCGACCATTAATTGATTAATGTACGATATATGTTCGAAGATATTTCAGCTTCTGTTCCTCAGTTATAGGGACATTTATGTACGAAGTTCCTCAGTTCCCGTTCCTCAGTTATAGGGATATTTATGTGCGAAGTTTCCACAGTTCCTGTTCCTCAGTTATAGGGACATTTATGTGCGAAGTTTCCTCAGTTCCTGTTCCTCAGTTATAGGGTCATTTATGTAAGAAGTTTATTCGGCTTCTGTTCCTCAGTTATAGGGATATTTAATGTACGAAGTTTCCTCAGTTCCTGTTCCTCAGTTATAGGGACATTTATGTGCGAAGTTTCCTCAGTTCCTGTTTCTCAGTTATAGGGACATTTATGTACGAAGCTTCCGCAGTTCCTGTTCCTCAGTTACAGGACATTTATGTACGAAGTTTCTTGAGCTCCTGTTCCTCAGTTCTCTGGACATTAATGAACAGAGCTTCTTCAGCTCCTGTTCCCCAGTTCTTGGGGCATTTGTGTACGAGGTTTTCACAGCTCCTGTTCCCCAGTTCTAGAAACATTAATGTACAGAGTTTCTTCAGCTACTTCTTGGGGCATTCCTAAGTTCTTGGGGCATTTAAGTACGAAGTCTCTTCAGCTCCTGTTCCTCAGTTCTCTGGACATTAACGTACAGAGTTTCTTCAGATAATGTTCCTCAGGTATAGGGACATTTATGTACGAAGTTTCCTCATCTCTTGTTCCTCAGTTCCCTGGACATTTACGTCCGAAGTTTCCTCAGTTATAGGGACATTCATGTACGAAGTTTCTTCGGCTCCTGTCCCGCAGTTCCCTGGACATTTATGTCCGAAGTTTCCTCAGTTATAGGGACTTTTATGTACGAAGTTTCCTCAACTCCTATTCCTCAGTTCTTGGACATTCCGTTAACATAAACAAGAGACCATTAACCGGCCAGAAAGTACTTTAACAACAAAG
>JANJGK010000022.1:18285007-18310007 GCA_039081455.1 Macrobrachium rosenbergii | reverse complement strand
ATTATTATTATGGGAAATACATAAAGATAAGATCACTTATCAAAAAAAAAAAATTATTTAAGAAACTGACATGCAAAAAAAAAAATATATATACCAATCTCCTTTACAGAAGATTAGTTATAATAAAATTTGTTTCCTTTTTTTTTCGTCTTCTGCCTCGCCTATGAATAGATTCGTGCAGTTGTCTGTGTCTGTCGAGACAGGTAAATGCTGGCATTTCACTGCCTCGGCGCATTCAAAAATACAGATAAATTCTCAGACGACAAACATGGCTAACGTAATCAACAAGAAAAGCCATCGGGAGAGAGAGACCTTTTTATGACCTCGGCTGCGACTGAATCATGATAACGGCTCATCAAACAAGTAAAAAATGCGCCGAAATTTTCCGTACAGCGTATAATGCTGTATGAAACTCTCAGCCACGGCCCATAAAGTTCCCAGCCGCGACCCATGAAACTCTCAGCTACGGCCGGGTGGTGGCCTGTGTTGTTGGCACCTATAGTGGTGCCAGAAGCACGATCATGGCTAAGTTTAACCTTATATAAAATAAAAACTACTACAGCTAGAGGGCTGAAATCTGGTATGTTTGATGACTGGAGGGTGGATGATCAACATACCAATTTGCAGCCCTCTAGCCTCAGTAATTTTTAAGATCTGAGGGCGGACAGAAAAAGTGCGGACAGAAAAAGTGCGGACGGACAGACAAATAAGCCATCTCAAGAGCTTTCTTTCACAGAAAAACAAAAATGAAATGACGAAGTTATTACTTCCAATATATTGTTTTTAAAATTTGAAGGTGGGGAAAATAACAATTCAGGAACGAAGTCTAGAAAAACACCTTTGACAACATTGCTTCTCTCTCTCTCTCTCTCTCTCTCTCTCTCTCTCTCTCTCTCTCTCTCTCTCTCTCCTCTTCGCGTGTCCAGACTCGAAAACAGACTTCGAAAGGTCGGTCGACGAGAAATTTTAGAATGTCAACAATAATTTGCCCGGCTTGGTCGCCTTTATAAAACTGGCCCGCCATTTTTCTTCGCGGAGCAAACAACTCACAATGCATTAATGTGAGATGACCAGTTTTCTGTCACACATTTTTCTATAAATTTCTCGGTTTCGCTAATTACAAAATTATTAACAACCTTGAAATGATTTCGTGTCACTAATTACAAATTGTCTGGAATGATTTAATTTCACTAATTACAAACTGGAAATTATTCGGCTTCACTAATTACAAAATTATCAATAACCTGAAATTAGTCAGCTTAATCAAAAATTATTACTAACCTTAAATCATCAAGCTTCTACATTTACACAAATTATCAAAATTGCCTTAAATTTTTCACTAATCACAAAATTATCGATAACTCTCACATACACATACACATAAGAAATTACGGCAGATTATCTATAGCTCTATCTGCCAAGGAAGTTGGAAGAGGTTATGTTTTTCGTTTATTATTATTATTATTTTTTTTTTTTTTTTTTTTAGCTGGATAACACAGAAATCTATACCGTATGTAAACTTTTGAAGGCGGACTGCTCAGCCTTGGCGGAGGTTTGCAATCTATGAAGGGGTCTTGTTACTATTGAGATTGGGGTGGGCATACAAAAAAAAAATGAGATCACAAGAAAAATGTAATGAAATGGGAGATGAGTATAATAAAGAAAAACGATGCAAATAAAGATAAATAAAATATATAAATAAACAAATAAATGGAATCAGCAGCTAGCAAATAATATATTCATATCTACAACAGACTGTTATCTGCAATAGCTAAATGGGAATAAAAATAAATAAAGAAATGGATAAATAAATCAATAAATGAAATCAGCAGCTACTAAATACTATATTTATATCTATTAAAGATTGTTCAGTATAACAGCTACACGTACAAAGGAAGATTAAAAACCTCAGAACAGAGAGACGACAACAGTCAAAGAATCCAATTTAAAAAATGCGGTTCATCGATCTTGTTTTATTTTTTTGAAAGTTCTTGAGTCCTTGACATTCTATTCTCCGTCTGTCTCAACTGCCGCTGTACTCTGTGACTTCTCCACTCAGTTCTCTCTCTCTCTCTCTCTCTCTCTCTCTCTCTCTCTCTCTATTTATATATATATGTAACTGGCACCTCCATTACAACTGTCAAAATGCCTCCAATCTTCTCCCTAAAGGCGGTAAAGTTTCTCAAGATCTTCGTGAATTATTCGCAGCGTCAAAAATTCTTCACGACAAATGACTGGGTCCAGAATCCGCGATGAGAAATCTCTCTCTCTCTCTCTCTCTCTCTCTCTCTCTCTCTCTCTCTCTCTCTCTCTCTCTCATACACAAGAAATTACGGCAGATCATCTATAGCTAATGGGGTAGGTCTAGAGCCTCTGTGACATTTAAAAAGATTCTCTCTCTCTCTCTCTCTCTCTCTCTCTCTCTTTCATAAGAAATCACGGCTGATCATCTATAGCTAATGGGCTGGGTTTGGAGCTTTCATGACATTTAAGTACAGATCTCTCTCTCTCTCTCTCTCTCTCTCTCTCTCTCTCTCTCTCTCTCTCTCTCTCACACACACACACACATAAGAAATTACGGCAGATCATCTATAGCTAATGGGGTAGGTCTAGAGCCTCAATGACATTTAAAACGATTCTCTCTCTCTCTCTCTCTCTCTCTCTCTCTCTCTCTCTCTCTCTCTCTCCAAAGGTAGCCGCAGCCTTGATAAAGCATCGGAAAGGGCAGAATGATTGATTGATTATATCTTGTCTCCCGAGGGTTCGAAGAAAGGTTATAATAATAATAAATGCTTTGAGAGATAAGATACGTAAGTAAGTATACAGATAAGAATTAAGAATCAGTAAGATGTGGACTTTGGAGACACACTAATTACGTTTAGTTCCAAGAATGTAAAAGAATAAAAAAATTTTATAATTGTTTAATGACGTTAAAAGTTATTGAAACTTCTCTTTATTTCTACGCCTAAGTGACCTCAAGTTCAGACAAATATGAAATGAGTCATCGAAATTACCTTCTTCAGTCATCTAAGCAAAAAACTGGTTTTCTAGATTTTTGTTCAGATTTGAGAATAAGATAAAATTGAATAAAATGCCTTCCTTACCTGTTATCTGTAGGCTTGTATGAAGAACCAACATCTACAAAATAAAGAACATGGAGGAAGTTGACTGCGAAACACGCCTGAAATAGAGAGATTTGTAGCAGTTAAATAATTACATTTATCATCTGACTTTTATCTTCATGAAAGATAATATACTACGCTGTAATAAGAACTCTGATACGAAAATCTTCCGCTGAAATAAAATAAAAATACTTTTATTCACATCAGAAATATATATGTGTTATATTCCATGACATAATACAGACACTCGTATTACACCAGTAATCAAAATAAGATACAAGTGAAAAATGAGTCGAAGTTTCTTCGGCGCAATCGAGTTTTCTGTACAGCGTGTAAATGCTGTATGACACTTTTAGCCACGGTCCATGAAACTCTCAGCCGCGGCCCATGAATATTTAAGCCACGGTCCGGTGGTGGCCTGTGTTGTTGGTACCTATAGCGGTGCCAGAAGTACGATTATGGCCGACTTTAATCTTAAATAAAATAAAAACCACTGTGGCTAGAGGGCTGCAATTTGGTATGTTTGATGACTGGAGGGTGGATGATCAACATACCAATTTGCAGCCCTCTAGCCTTAGTAGTTTTTAAGATCTGAGGGTGGACAGGAAAAGTGCGGACGGGCGGACAAATAGCCATCTCAATTGTTTTCTTTTACAGAACACTTAAAAGGGATTCTATTGCAGGTTATATAACAATCAAATGACTGCTAGAATCAGGTCACCAACAGAATCGTTTCTAACGCAACATTCTCATGATTCTAAGGATCACGTGACTTAACGAATCACAGTTCATGGAGCACTGTAAGTTAGCAAGGATTAAGCTGCCCATAAAATCATTTTGTATGTAACACACATGATTGCAAGGATACAGTTACCTAGCGGAACATATCTCAAGTAACACTTATACTCGTATGACTACATTGATTAAGTTACCTAGTGAATCATATCTCAAGTAATACTTAAATGATAACGTGGCTCAAGTGACTCATTGAATCATATCTCAAGTAACACTTGCGTGACTACACGGATCAAGTTACTTACTGAATCATATCTCAAGTAACACTTACATGAATACATGGATCACGTAACCCACTGAATCAAATCTTAAGTAACACTTGCATGAATACGCGGACCAAGTAACCTACTGAACCATATTTTACGCAACACTGAAATGAACACACGGATCACGTAACACACCGAATCAAATCTTAAGTAGCACTCGTATGACGGCAAGAACCAGACCATCCACCTTACGCAACCGCTGCTTCCATTGACAAGGGGGATAATTAAAAGCTATTTATTCTATTTATATTCCACTTCCCATTTATTCCGGAGGCCCTTCTGTACGGAGTCTACAGACCCAGATAATTCCCAATTGCTCATTTCTGTATATGGCTTCAGTGAGCCGTTTCTTCTCCCAAATACACCGAGTCTGTGGTAGAAGGTACGAGTTCTCTCAGACTTCATCTTCTTCTAGGTATTTCCATCTCAAGTTGCTCTCTTTTTTTCCCCTCAGTGAATTTTCTTTTTTATCCTCCTCCTTTCAAAGTGGGTATTTCAATCTTTATTATTTCCAGTCCCTAATAGTCGTTTCTTCCCTTTTGCACACTTTATCCAATTTATCTTTATTCCCTTTAACTTCCTTCCTTTGCCCTACTTACTTTTCTTACCTTCTCCACACTTTAACAAGTTTACCTTTATTTCTTTTATCCACTCCCTCTACCAAGTAAACCTTTCATTCCTCTTCTTCCTCTTCCCCAATTTATCTTTCTCCTTTAACCCTTATTCTCTTCCCCTAGGCTTTTCTTTCTTCCTCTACATCCCTTTCGTCCCCCTCTTTTATTAAAATAATCACCTTTTCCCTTAACCTCTTCAACGGCGGTTTTCTCCCTCCCCACCCATTCACCATTACAGTTTTCTCTCTCCCCCCTCCCTTTCCTCGAGTACCTTCCCCCCCCTCCCTTCCCTCCTTAGGACACCTTCCACCCTTCCCCGCCCCATCCCTTCCCCTAGCAGACAAATCTCTTTATTGAAGCCCTCCCTCGCCATTCGTCTCTTCATTAAGCCCCAGGACGTCTAACTCCACCCTGCTAGGGGCTTATAGGACTTCTACTCCCCAAACACCCCCACCCCGACCCCTATTCCCCCTGTCATGAAAAGAAACGAATTTAGAGATTAAACTGTACAACTCTGAGAGTAGACTTTTTCTACGATTAAGTTAATGATAATAAGTCTTTTTTCACCTTAAAGAAATTGTCTTGATAAGTGGATTTTGCTTTTAATATGTAGTGCTATATATTTTTTATTGCTATTTAAGACATAGTTTAGCTACATGAACGGGAGGCGAGTCTTGGGTTATAGGTCTGTACATCCTAAATACTATTTTGTCTTTTGTTAGAGATGTGACCATCCTAAATACTACTTTTTCTTGGGTTATAGGTCTGTACATCCTAAATACTATTTTTTCTTGGGTTATAGGTTTGCACATCCTAAATACTATTTTGTCTTGGGTTATGGGTCTGTACATCCTGAATACTATTTTTTCTTGGGTTATAGGTCTGTACATCCTAAATACTATTTTGTCTTGGGTTATAGGTCTGTACATCCTAAATACTATTTTGTCTTAGGTTATAGGTCTGTACATCCTAAATGCTATTTTGTCTTGCGTTATTGGTCTGTACATCCTAAATACTATTTTGTCTTGAGTTATAGGTCTGTACATCCTGAATACTATTTTGTCTTGGGTTATATGTCTGTACATCCTACATACTATTTTGTCTTGGGTTATGGGTCTGTGCATCCTAAATACTATTTCGTCTTGGGTTATACGTCTGTCCATCCTAAATACTATTTGGTAAGTACGATAGCATTCGGACCACTTATATCTTTATTATTCAGCATCTACAACCTACAAGTGGATTCCGTAACCTAAATGAATCAATGAAATTGTTGAACTGTTGACAAACACGAATATAATATCAAAATACTTTCAGAAACCCCACTCCTATATTCCCTCTCGATTCCATCTAAAATTGGGTCTCTTATTGACAATGACGTAACGGCGAAACCTTACGAGATTTCACGAGAATATGACGCTGATAATCCTGGAATCCGAGTCACTGGAATTTTAAAATTTTTTTCACGAAGAAAGCTGCATGTTTCCTCACGTCTTTATGAAACGTATATCTTTTTAGATCACTCATAGCATACACCAACAACCTAACACGGAAAATACAGTCGATCTTTATTCGATAAATGAAAAATAAATCTTCACCCACTCAGCTTCCAAGTTCGTATGCGTTGCGAAGAGCCCTCACGGGGCCACTTGAAGAGTTTAATATCCACCGGAGAGTTATCGACTGTTTCGGATTTTTCCCAAACCGAATTTCATTCTCATTATCCTCAGGATCCACGGAGGAGTCACCAGCCAATCGGAGACGAAGTAGATAATCTAGGAGGACTCATTTTCATATTTTATATTTGTTTTTAAGGAGAAAAAGGGGTGGTGTGACGAGGGTGAGTAAGTCAGTGAGCAAGGGTGGAGTAATTACAGAACCGATAGATGCTGTTCATTACTTGGAAAGGAAAAGGTTCCGTGAAGTGCTGTGCGCCGAAGGAGGGGAGTCCTGCTGTTTTAAGCTGCATCCTTGGTTTGCATGTAACGGCCAGATATGGAGGATTAAAAGAGAGAGAGAGAGAGAAAGAGAGAGAGAGAGAGAGAGAGTCCTGGAAAGATTAAAGGCTCATGGGGCGTCCCTTAAACCCGTGATTCACTTTTGTTTTTCAAAAGACCCTGTCGTCAGAGGGACGCCCTTCTTCAGTGGAGACTTATCAGAGTTGAATATTTTTGCAGCAGATAATTCTCACACTTAAACTCAGACCATGACTGGTGTTATCCCCTAGACTTTATAAATCAGTTATATTAAGACCAGTTTCGCCATTTAAATCTCTCTCTCTCTCTCTCTCTCTCTCTCTAACGCATTACCATTCTTGGTGAATTAGAAATTTAAAATTGTATGATGATCCTCTCTTTCTCTCTCTCTCTCTCTCTCTCTCTCTCTCTCTCTCTCTCTCACACACACACACACACACATGCACACACACACACACACAAACACAAACACACACTCGCATTATCATTCTTGGTGAATTAGAAATTTAAAATTGGTATGATTATTCTCTCTCTCTCTCTCTCTCTCTCTCTCTCTCTCTCTCTCTCTCTCTCTCTCTCTCACGTACTACCATTCTTGGTGAATTAGAAAGTTAAAATTGTATGATTCTCTCTCTCTCTCTCTCTCTCTCTCTCTCTCTCTCTCTCTCTCTCTCTCTCTCTCTCATACACACACATACAAACACACTCGCAATACCATTCTTGGTAAATTAGAAATTTAAAATTGGTATGATTCTCTCTCTCTCTCTCTCTCTCTCTCTCTCTCTCTCTCTCTCTCTCTCTCTCTCTCTCTCTCTCTCTCTCTCTCTCTCTCTCTCCCCCCAATTCAGATCTGTCACTGATATCTTTCCACTTCTGCGTCTTTTAAACGAGAATAAACTAATAGCTCTTTAAATAGCCAGCAGGCTTCGTAACTTTTTTCCAGCTTCTCTGATCCCAGAGTTTTATACTTTACTTTGAATACAAGGAGTACGGCAATATACAAAGCTATCTTTCTTCAATTTGAAAAGTAAAAAAAAAAAATCTATGTCAATTTAGGTTACATTCATACGTAAGAGAAACATGTGATAAAAATGTTGAAATGTCAGTCCCAATAGAATTTGACCTCTTATATCAATCCCAACAGAATTTGATAATTCATGTTAATCCAAACAGAATTGGGTATTTCGTATAAATCCAAATGATATTTTATATTTTATATTAATCCCAACAGAATTTGATATTTCATGTTAATCCCAATAGAACTGGATATTTCATATTAATCCAACAGAACTGGATATTTCATATTAATCCAATAGAATTTCATATTAACCCCAACAGAACAGGATATTTTATATCAATTCCAATAGAATTTGATATCTGACATGTGTCACAATCAAATCTGATACCTTACATAAAGGTCAATAATAGGTTGAAGACGAAAAAAAAAGAAACGCACAAGAAAACAGGAAATTGAATCTTACGTCCACTGCAATACGAGTAGCCAGTACAACACTCAACACTTTCGCCGCATCGAGTATTCACAAGGAGGTATGTATTCCTCCGTCTGTCCAAGCAAACGCAGATTTCCTCGAAATACATCATTGTTCTGACGCTAATTTATTCATGCAATACGATAACATATGAATACGTTGCTGCCTGCTGAAATGATCGTCTCCACCAAACCCTCCGCTCGGATAATTATTATCGCGTTTCGCAAGTCCAATATGTTAAGGAAATTGCAAGACGAATTTAGGGTTATATGGAAGAGACGAGATGCGAAATAGAATATGCTCCAGTGATCTTGACAAGTTAAAGCCGACTTTGAAGTGATTCGGAGTATTTTTTTCTTGATCAGAGTGCCTTTAACTAGTTAAAACTGATATTAACTTCTTATAATAATAATAATAATAATAATAATAATAATAATAATAATAATAATAATAATAATAATAATAATAATAAAGAAAACAGCCGTCTAAAAAATTCTCGGGTAAAGAAATTCACAGTATTTTATATGTAGATCCATAGCGCCGACAAAAAATTGATGACCATACGTTTCTTTACTAAGTAATAATAATAATAATAATAATAATAATAATAATAATAATAATAATAATAATAATAATAATAATAATAATACTCCACTTTCACATTTGCCGTCTTCCTGCCCGAGACCACTCTATCTCGCCACGGACCCCTGTTCAGGTATGACTGATGAAGGTACCTTGGTCCTAGTCTGGGATAGTACAGATCAAGTCCCTTGGGCCTCGACCCTCTCTTATATTAGTGTCATTTCTGACGTTGTTGTGAGTATAATAATAATAATAATAATAATAATAATAATAATAATAATAATAATAATAATAATAATAATAATAATAATAATAATAATATTCTGGTCGTATGCAATAGAGCATCTTCTCACTTACAGGACCATTTGACTAAATTTATGCATTATTATTATTATTATTATTATTATTATTATTATTATTATAAGAAGTAACAGTAGCAGTATCAGTAGCATTACTATTATTTATCTGTACGTATGTTTACAAATAAATCTGTAAAGATTTATTTGTAAATATACGTACCCGTAAATAACTGTAAATTTGTTTCTCAATTGTTATTATTATTATTATTATTATTATTATTATTATTATTATTATTATTATTATTATTATTATTATTATTATTATTATTATTATTATCTAACTGTATCAAAATAAAATAGTGAAGACAACAGTGTCCACGGAAAAAATATACACTACAAAAACAATACAAACACAAGAAATAAGTACAGAAACAAATACAGGAATAAACTACAGCAACAGTAATACTGTACATTACATAATTAACTTCCCTTACATTCAGACAAAAAAAAAAAGTTTTTTTTTTTATCTTCAGGATGTTATTTTTGTCATTGGCGTAATGCTTCACTCGGGCAAACAACGGAAGCGTTTTCTTTGGAATAATAGACATGGCGATATGAAACGCAACTCGAAAGCATCTATCAATTAATTACTAAAGTTCCGTTACGTATTTCTATTAGGGAACAATTTTGGGGGGAGATTATTCAATGAGATTTTTGAAATTTGATCTTTTTATTGAATATATTCACTAAATTATTATTATCATTTCAGTAGATGAAATACCACATAAAAAATGATAAAAATTAATATAACTTTCTGTTCAACACCGATAGGCATGAGAAAATAAACTCAGCGTTTAAACTTGCCGTCGTCCAGCCCAGGCCTTGCCTTTCTCGCCATTAGTCCCAACGCAGGATGAAGGTACCTTGTCCCAAGCTTCGGGCGGTACGTAATGCCCTTAGGGAAGGGACTTGTCGTCTCGACCCTCTCGTGTCTTACCGTTCTTTTTTGACATCTGTGTTGTCCTAGGAACTATCAAAGAGAATATTCGAATATATGATATTCCTCAGTAATCGATGCTTTGCTTGACATATTATCTCCGAAATGCCCAGTTTAGACCGTAACGATGCTTTTCCCTAGAAATTAGCCTGTTTTATTAGTTACTGATATTTCATGTATTATATTATGTTTTCTTTCTTTGCAAACTTCAATCATAATCAATTGCAGTTGGTTTTCAGTTTCTTCACACTCTGAAGAGGTAGCTAGAAGCTCCGAAACTGTATGTGCTCTTCAATATATTTGTTCTCCAATCGTGGTTTTTTCAAGTTTCAAAGTTCGACACTGATCTGTCATCATGAATGAATGAAATATAGAATTTAGGCCAGAGGCCAAGCGCTGGGACCTATGAGATCATTCAGCGCTGTGAGGGAAATTGAGAATAAAAAGGTTTTCAAGGTGTAACAGGAGGAAAACCTCAAAGCAGTTGCACTATGAATTAATTGTTAGAGAGGGTGGAAAGTAAGATGGAAGAGAGAGAATATGAACGGACGTGCAGTTAAAAGGAATGAAAGGGGTTGCAGCTAGAGGCCGTAGGCACGCTGCAAAGAACCTCAAGTAATGCCTACAATGCACCGCGTGAGGCGCACTGACGGCACTGCTCCCCAGCGAAGGACATGTTATCATAAAGAGAACATTCGGCTGAAACCCAATCAGGCTGTTAAATATGACATCCGACGATACTCATCGTTTAAAAAAGGCGTTTGAAACGAAAAACAAAACAAAGGCAGATTAATGAGTGCTTCGAGCGTTCGTCACAAACGGACGAGGGGGAAAATATACAAGTAAATATATATAAACCTAATGGCGGAATCCGCTTAATGTGGTTACAGAGAATGATTGAATTCCAGTGTACCGCTGCCACTCGCGCGTAATCGAATTGGGCATCAACAGCCAGGGAGCGGTTTGGGATAGATATGCATAAAACGAAAAACTGGGTCACGGGAGGATTTGATTTGAAACAGAATAACGTCGGAGTTTCATGATGGCGGAGAGAATCGTAGGCTCGTCAGCGTACGCGCAATATTGCGACGGTATGAGAAAGCATCAGTTTATTAGTGGGGTTTTATTTTCCCATGAGAATAGCACATGCGATCTGATATCTAATTCGCGTATGCATTAATTTGCGAAATAATTAGTTGAAATTGCCTGGCTAGAACAAGATTATTTAATATGCGTGATTCGCTAGCAGCTTGTTACACTTGGAAAACACCTAGACAGAGAGAGAGAGAGAGAGAGAGAGAGAGAGAGAGAGAGAGAGAGAGAGAGAGAGAGAGACTTTTACCTAGGACAAGATTGTTTAATATGTATGATTCGCTAGTTTTTTATACTTGCAAAACACCGAGAGAGAGAGAGAGAGAGAGAGAGAGAGAGAGAGAGAGAGAGAGAGAGAGAGAGAGAGCTACACTGACCATTTTCTATCATATTTTTCTCTTGACATATTTCTGATAAACAAACGTCTTAGTCACAAAACATTTGACGTTTGTACAAGAACGGAAATAAGTCCTATCTTGTAAGAATGTACAAATGAGAATAAATTGAGACGGGGCACAATTCTATCCTTACCGCCAAATCTCACAAAAAAATAATAATGGAGTACGTTCCAACATGCATAACAAGGTCGACCTACTGACGAATTTAACTAACGTCACAGAAGTTTGAAATACGACATGGAAAATTAATTGCCAGTGTCCTACATCTATAAATTCTATGATAATGCTTATACACTTAACAGTTCGCAGTCACAGCTTTAAAGGAGAAGATGAAGTACGTATTTGCTGAAGGGAATATGGACTAGGGTCATAAATCATATTAACTGGGTCATATAATTGTTTCGCGTCACAGTTTTCAAGGTCGCGAAGAGATAAGTATTTGATATAGGTTCCAGATCTCCTGACTCACTTTATTTACTCTCCTTGTATTTTAATAATTTACTTTACATTTTTATGGATTTATTTATTAATTTGTTAATGTGTCTGTTTTTTTCTATTGACTGATCTCCGCTTTCTGTATTTCCCTTTACCTTCTGTTACTTCATTCTATTGAACACCATAATATTATTTGGAAGCTTGAATTTTAAGTCAGTGGCCCCTGTGGTGGGTTTGTTCCCTATGAATAGGGGAGATGTTCTGAATAATAATAATAATAATAATAATAATAATAATAATAATAATAATAATAATAATAATAATAATAATAATGATAATAATAATAATATTTTTTGGAAGCTTGAATTTCAAGTCAGTGGCCCCTGCGGTGGGCTCGTTCCATTTGAATAGGGTTCATCTTCTGAATAATAATAATAATAATAATAATAATAATAATAATAATAATAATAATAATAATAATAATAATAATAATAATAATAAAAGAGGCGATGAGAAACGAAGAGAAGGAACAGGTGATTCTGATAACGATAAATTACATCTAGTAATTTACTCTTAATTATTTCAGTTCGACGTTTTCAAATGTGGAAGTAATTTTTTAATTAAAGCTTCTTCTTTTGTGTGTCTATAGAGTACTGAGCTTTCAATGTAAAATGTCTTTTTAAGTCAAAGGAAAGAAAACAATAAATTAGTGAACCGAATGAAAAGTAGGACAGACAATAGAAATGTAAAGTTAATGACAACCACTTCAGGCAATTTTGAACAAAATCAAACAAAACAATACATTAGTCAACTGAATGTTAACGAGAGGGAGACATTACAAAATGTGAGTTCCTTCAAAACAAAACAAAACAATATGAACTTACTGTTGATGAACGACAGAAAATAGAAATGTGAGTTTAATAACGACTACCCCCCAAATCATTTTTAATAAAAATGGGCTGTAGACGAAATAAGAAACACGGAGACACAGCTTATTTCCCCCCAGGGAACTCGGTCTACAGAAACCTCATTCGGAACTGGGAAAGATATAAACTCACAGTAAAATAAATACAAGTAAAAAATGCGCCGAAGTTTCTTCGGCGCAGTCGAGTTTTCCGTACAACGTATAATGCTGTATAAAACTATCAGCTACGACCGGCCAGCACGCAGTCCCTAACCAAATGCAGTCCAGTAAAGGTGTGTTGAACCGCTCTGGAAACCACTGCCAGACGAACGATCCACGGCTAACCTTAACCTTAAATAAAATAAAAAGTAATTAGTCCAGAGGGCTGTAATTTGGTACGTTTGATAATTGGAGGGTGGATGATCAGCATACCAATTTGCAGCCCTCTGGCCTCGGTACTTTTTAAGATTTGAGGGCGGACAGAAAAGTGCGGACGGACAGACAAAGCCGGCGCAATAGTTTTCTATTCAGTCAACTAAAACACGGAGACATAACTCATTTTGCCTAGGGAATCACTCTCCAGAAACCTCATTCGGGACAGGGAAAGATAAAAAGATAAACTCACAGTAAAAAAAAAAAAAAATAAAAAAAAAAAAAAAAAGGTGGGGGGAACAGAGACACCACCGTATCATTATTCCCCTCGTCAAAACGAGGCGCATCCGCCAAATCGAATTCCCGACGCAAATGGGGAGGAAATTTTCGACGAATTGCAAATGAAAATAAACAACGAAATGCAATTTGGAGCAATTTGTCGGCGGGGCTGAGAGCAATTCGAAAAATAATCACGAAAGGAAAACTGCCGCCTCGCTCGGCCCGAAAACCGACTTTAATCTCATCTGGGCCTCTGGGAAATTTGCGCGCGTTGCTTCGCGTTCTCCGAAGTGCTACTCCCCTCCCCCAAAACCCCCTTTTTTTATGGAATAAATGATACAATGGAATTTGTTGTAGTACGGTATTTTTTTTTTTTTACATCCGTCGATTACTTTCAGTGCGGTTCGGTGTGTGTACGCGACATACGCACGTATACGCATGCATGCGTGCACAAACACACACACATACATTATCTATCTATCTATCATCTATCTGTATATATACATGTATACATACATTTATATAATATATATATATATATATATATATATATATATATATATATATATATATATATATATATATATATACCTAATAAAATGAGACCACAAGAAC
The DNA here is from genome assembly GCA_039081455.1 of Macrobrachium rosenbergii. Lineage (NCBI taxonomy): Eukaryota > Metazoa > Arthropoda > Malacostraca > Decapoda > Palaemonidae > Macrobrachium > Macrobrachium rosenbergii. The sequence continues at coordinate 18,295,771 of JANJGK010000022.1, read as the reverse complement.
TAAATGTAGAAAGTTGCTCACAGAAATCATAGCATTAACTTGCAACATCTTGGCGTTTTTATAGGCTCCTTTTACCAGATGGAATTCTGTTTTAACAGAAAATATTTCACAGGCATATATATACACATTTATATATACAAATTTATATATAAATGTATAAAGCCCACACGTAGCATCCCCGGCAGAATATCCGATATTTGTGCACTTTCTCCAGTCCCCGAAGCTGAAGTCTTAGAAGTCCCCAGGGGACGAACAATAACTGCTATTTCTGTTTGTTCCTTGAAAACTTCGGGTACTAAAAATACTGGCAACACTGCCAAAGTGCAGATGCCACGTTGGCAATACATGACGGAAACGAAGGAAAAACTGTGCATGAAAAAGCACAAACAAACACACACACACACACACATATATATATATATATATAATATATATATATATGTGTGTGTGTGTTATATAAATGTATATATATAAATATATATATAATATATATATATATATATATATATATATATATATATATATATATATATATATATATATATATATATATATATGTACCAAAGGGGATATGTAATGAAACTATCTCCTGACCGGTTTCTTTTATGTAGGTATTTAGACATTCTCAGGCACGTCCGAATAGAAACTTACATAATACACCCCAGGATGACAGCACAGTACATTCGAAAGAACAAACTCTGAAGAAATTCGGCATAATACATGGCAGGAGTGGGCGTAGGCGTAGGTGTAGGCGTAGGTGTAGGTGTAGGCGAAAGTGTAGCGTTTCTGACAGAGTGATTGGGTTGTCTATAATTCTTGTTTTTCTACAACTGACCTCAATTACTTCTTGACGGAAAATAGGAATCGTTTTAGTGTCACCTGGGCTAGGTTCAGGCGAACTCCCTTAAATCTGGTCGTCAGTCGCCTGTGGTGGGTTGCAGCCTTGCTGTAGAGAGCATTGTCCTAACAATTTTGCGTGATATAATTTGGGTAATCTGGGGCCACTCATTGCAAAGGTAAAGGATCTCTCTCTCCCTCCATATATATATATATATATATATATATATATATATATATATATATATATATATATATATATATACGTATGGATGTGTGTTTGTATGTATATATATATATACATATATATATATATATATATATATATATATATATATATATATATATATATATATATATATATATATATATATATATATATATATATATATATATATAGAGAGAGAGAGAGAGAGAGAGAGAGAGAGAGAGAGAGAGAGAGAGAGAGAGAGAGAGAGAGAGAGAGAGAACTCCAACAACTTAATATACCCATCAGTCAGTGCCGGGTAGCGTACGAGGCATTTTCATCGCTCGGCAGCCGACTGCCGGGTAAATAACTCTACCCTTTTAGTTAAAAAAAAAAAAAAAAAAAAAAAAAAAAAAAAAAAAAAAAAAAAATCTCGCTTTAATGTCTCCCAAGGGGCAATTCGCCGGAGATCTCCCGACGTCGCGGTTACCCGTCCTAAGAGAGAATTTAGAGTCGGTTCGTTCTCTCATATCCTCGCTCTCATTTGCTCTGCTATAATGCGAGAGAGAAGATCGGTCCTGGGAGGGACATTAGGCCAGGGAGTGTGTCTTTTGCCTTACGGGTTCGTCGCCTTCCATACTCGGTCTCTTTAATCTATGACGCTTTCAGTTGTTATTTTTTTTATGTCTGATGGACTTTTTGTTCGTTTTTTATAAAGAGTAAATTCTGCTTATATTAGTTTACGTTTTCAAATGCTTTTTTGTCTCTAATAGACTTTTTAGTTTTCTGTAAATGAAAACTGTTGTGCCGGCTTTGTCTGTCCGTCCGCACTTTTTTCTGTCCGAACTTTTTCTGTCCGAACTTTTTTCTGTCCGAACTTTTTTCTGTCCGAAATTTTTTCTGTCCGAAATTTTTTCTGTCATAAATTTTTTCTGTTCGAACTTTCTTCTGTCCGCACTTTTTCTGCCTGCCCCCAGATCTTATAAACTACTGAGGCTAGAGGGCTGCATATTGGTATGTTGACCATCCACCTTCCAATCATCAAACATACCAAATTGCAGCCCTCTAGCCTCAGTAGTTTTTATTTTATTTAAGGTTAAAGGTAGCCATAATCGTGAGCCTGGCAACGCTAGAGGACAGGCCACAACCGGGCCGTTGTTAAAGTTTCATGGGCCGCGGCTCATACAGCATTATACCGAACCACCGAAAGATAGATCTATTTTAGGTGGACTTGATTATACGATGTACAGAAAACTCGATCGCGATGAAGAAACTTCGGCGCATTTTTTACTTGTATTTTTACTAATAAAAGTACATTTTGATCATCTCATTTTACCTTTGCAATTGCTTTTTTAAAAATCTAATGGACTTTATTTTTTAAAATTCTGTTTAGTAAGTGTAAATTTTACTTATTTCATTTATCATTTTTTGTTATCATAATTGTACCGAAAAGTCTTCCTATGCAAATATTACCCAGCTTAAAAATGCAGTTATGAAAATAATCTATCGAAGAATAAGATCGATAATGTAAAATTAGCGACACGTGTTACTAAAAGCAAACATATTTAGTAGACACTGAAAAGCTCTTAAAATGATTTCAGTCATGATGATTCACAACATCTCCAATGGTTTAGTTACATCCAAATGTGGCTCTACCTATTGTAATAACAAATAATTTTCACAGCATCCAAAAAAAAAAGCCCATATTATAAGACATCATCAACCAGAGAGCGCCGAGCTTTACAGCAGACCGAACACAACGCAGTAAATGGTACACGAATTCTGGAACAGAAAATATAACTTTTCATATTCGAAGGCGCAGGAATTTTGAGGTCACTTCCCCAGAGAGGAAAAGGATTCCTGTAACAAAAGTCTGTGTGTGTGACTTTCCTCTGTTATTATTATTATTATTATTATTATTATTATTATTATTATTATTATTATTATTATTATTAGTACACTGGTGCCACCTCAAGCTATTACTATTATTTTTTTTATTACCCTTGTTGTTATTCATGCTACAATATAATCATGACTTGTAATGTTTTTCTGAGGGGTATAATTCGTAAAACCCAACTTTCTAAAATGGTAAAAATAGATTAGTTCTCAATATTGCCAAAACTTGTGCCTATAGATAGTTTATATCAATATATATATATATATATATATATATAATATATACTCGTATATATATATTTACATATATATATATATATATATATATATATATATATATATATATATATATATATATATATATATATATATGGGCACAAACATCTATAGCGCGTGTGCAAATGGGTTTATGCGTATGTGAAGAGAGAGAGAGAGAGAGAGAGAGAGAGAGAGAGAGAGAGAGAGAGAGAGAGAGAGAGAGAGATGATCATGTATGCACAATGTGAGTGCAATATGCATCTTTTAAGCAGAATAAAATCATATATATATAAACATAATATATATATATATATATATATATATATATATATATATATATATATTATATACGTATATATAACTAATTAGGATTAATGCTTTCGAATGAGATACATTAACATGATTACAAATTGAAATGACCTGACCCGATGCTAATCCAGTTAATTACCGATGGTAAAACCTTCTGGAACTCTACATTGATAACTAATAATTAACGTCATTATCCTGGACAAACAGGAAATCATGGAGTTTAATGAGGGCTCTTTTTCATCAGCGTTCTTTTTTGGAAGGTGTTAATTGGAACTTAATTTTCATGTAATCCTGGAATTACACTTTTAATTTAATCCGTCATCACGCGCTTTATGAGGAAAAATAATGCGTGTTTCTATTAACTAGAATATTACAGCTTCTCAGAAAACATTTTCCTCAAAATTCTCTCTCTTCCCCTTCACCACAGACACTCACAACACTCCAACACTGCCTCCTCTATCTTCAGCGCCAACAATGCCATTCATGTCTCTCAGCACAGCCACTGTTGTTCATTTTCTAGAATATTCTGGAATTTTCTTTTATACTCACTTGGTTTACTTTATGCCAGCTAATTTCCTTGATATAGCAAGTCCCAGTAAGGGGTTGGTGCCCTCAGTGCATCTCACGCGGTGCAATGTAGGCGTTATTTGAGTGTGTGTTTGCAGCGTCTCTTAGGCCTCTGCCTCCCCCAACTTTTCTGCCTTTTACTGCCAAACCTCTCTCGCTATCACTTCTTAGTACTGCTGTGGAATTGTCTCCTACTTACGCATTCAGTTACTCGTACTTTGTCTCATTTATTTTCCGGATCTCTTTATCTTGATGTTCAACCACTCCAATCCCTCTTTCAGTCATGAGAGTTGAATGGATAAAAGTGCCTTAGTGCCTGGCTTTATTGCATAAATTTCATACATTCATTACAGCATAAGCCACATTCTCCCCACAAGACGCAATAATACTTTTACATTACACACACGCGCGCGCTCACACACACACACACACACAGATTTTACTTTTAATCGAAGGAACCTCCGTTCAGCCTTGCAAATGAAAATTAATTTACACCGAAACGAAGAGTAAAAAAAAAAAAAAACGTTCGGCGTCGGGAAATGCAAACCCGGTGCAATTTCAGTTGAAAAATAATTTTGCGATACCTGAGGAAGAATGAAATACGAGGCGAAATCCGGCCGCGCTCGATAAATTCGCGGAGAGAGACAAGAGGAGAAAAAGTCCAATGTAAACGTAACTAGAAAGAGAAAGTATTGCCGGCGAAATATGAGCGCCCAATGACTGCTTTCGAAGGCGACGATGAAACGGCTGGCAGAGCAGATTCCCCGGCGAAAAACTCTCAAGGCAAAACCGGCCACGATTGGTCTGGCGGAAATTATAGCACTGGGGAACTTGCGTGTGATCGTCCCAGGGCCTCGGCAACTTCTCCGCAATTTCGGAGAACTTTTCCGCACTTTTGGCGTACTTTTCCGCGCTTTTGGGGACAGCCGAGAAATAATAACAGAAGCGTGGGATTATAAGCTGCCGCAAGCTTGATCAAACTTCCTTCGTGACGACAGTCTAGAAGGTATTTGTCAAAAAAGGAAAAAAAGTTGGGTAAGGTAAGACTGTTTTTATTCGTCGTCCAAGATTCGTGTAACTGAACACTACAAAAAAAAAAAAACCCAAAAAGAAGATTTATAAAAGATAATGTCAATGCAGGCTAGAAAATAATGATAAATCATTGCACCGATTGTGACAATTTGCACTGTAAATAGTCAAATTACATGTCAATTCACTGAGAAGACAATAATAGTAGAAAAGTATTCATAATATATATATATATATATATATATATATATATATATATATATATATATATACATATATATATATATATATATATATATATATATATATATATATATATATATATATATATATATATATATTGTATATATATTACTCGCTGAAAACAGGATAAAAAAACTGTATCTTTATATAATTTTTAACACATGAAATCAAATATTCTACACTTGAATTAGCTACATGAAATAAAATGTTACTCCTTCGTATGCGTCCTTCTTAAAACAATAAGTCGCTGAATTACGTCAATTCTTCAAATAGGAAAAAAGAAAAGCTGTTCTTTATAAACAGAGGTCACACTCAGTGTCAAACTCAGAGGGTTACACTCATGGGTCACACTCAAGGGTCAAATTCAGGATCACACTCAGGGGTCAAACTCAGGGGTCACACTCAGCATCACACTTAGGAGTCAAACTCAGGATCACACTCAGGGTCAAACTTGGGGGTCACACTGAAGGGTCAAACTCAGGATCACACTCAGGGTCAAACTCGGGGGTCACACTCAAGGATCAAACTCAGGATCACACTCAGGGTCAAACTTGGGGGTCACACTCAAGGGTCAAACTCAGGATCACACTCAGAGGCACACTCAAGGGTAAAACTCAGGATCACACTCAGGGGTCAACCTCAGTGGTCAAACTCAGGACCACACTCAGGGGTCACACTCAAGGGTCAAACTCAGGATCACACTCAGGGGTCAAACTCAGGGGGTCACACTCAGGGGTCCAACTCAGGGGCAAACACAGTATCATACTCAAGGGTCAAACTCTGGGGTCACACTCAGGGGTCCAACTCAGGATCACACTCAGGGGTAACATTCAGGGGCCAAACTCAGGGATCACACTCAAGGGTCAAACTCTTGATCACACTCAGGACCACACTCAGGGGTCAAACGTAGGGGTCACACTCAAGGGTCAAACTCAGGACCACACATAGGATCACATTCTGGGTAAAACTCAGGGGGTCACACTTAGAAGTCAAACTCACGGTCACACTCAAGGGTCAAACTCAGGATCACACTCAGGGGTCAAATTCAGGGTCAAACTCACTAAAGCTGAAGAACAGGAAAGCGTCTGCTGCACCTCGACCTCGGGATAATTATGGATTCCGGTTCTCTTGTTTATATTCTCCCAAAGTTGAAACTTTTATTCCAAACTTTTTATTTTATCCGGAAATGAATATTGGTGTCTAGTTTCCTCGGTGGGGGAGAATTCATTTTCCTCAACTCGAACTGAATCAGATTCATCCCACTTGATAAAGAAGTTTTTGCAACGTTAAAAAAAGAAGTTTTAAAAAGTTCTACACGACTTTTGCAGATAACTTAGGTAACTTTTCTGCTCTTCAATTTTGAGAGATTCCGGTGTGATTAGGCCGTAATATTATAACATAATAAAGAAGTGTTGAAAATGAGTTATGTTTGTGTCCTTTAAGTTAGTTAGACCTTCATTTCAAAGCAGCCACGTAAAAGATGTTAAGAAGCCTGCTGTGGACCTCTGGACTCAGCACAACCAACTGAGACCTGCGTTATCATGTTATTCTCAGTCTTGTAAGAACAAAATAAGAAATATATTATTCAAGCTCATAGCTTAAATATCTAGAGATCAGAAGATTCTGAGACCGCCCTAGGCAAACTTTTCCACATTTTAGTTGCAGAACAAAATAAGAAATATATCATTCAAGCTCATAGCTTAAATATCTAGAGTTCAGAAGATTCTGAAACCGCCCTAGGCAAACTTTTCCACACTTTAGTTGCAGCCAAGATAAAAATCCGAGGCAAACTGAGGTGGTATTAAAACCTGGTGCTAAAAAAAAGCCACAGATCATGTCAAAGTCAGAGCTCACGATTTTGTTTTCCGCATCTGAATTACGAAAAACTTAAAAAGTCGTTCCTTTACAGATTTAAGTTCAGATACTGACAGCCTGCTTTTGTCCATTTGTTTTGCTTGAGAGATTTCACCCGAAAGCAAGCAGGCAATAAGAGTCCAACTTATGACTTTGTTCTTTCTTATACCTAACGTCTCTTCCTTTGCGGATTGCTATTTTTGTTTGTGTTTTTGTTGAGGCAGAAGAATGGGCTGGTCGTCCTTGTAACCACAGAAAGGCGTTTCTGTTGTTTGTTGACAAAAACGTTTAAGCTCAGCTTTCAAGGTTATATTTGTTCTTAAGCAAATTCTCGTTACTGGCTGTTTCCTTTATAACTAAATCTCGCAGGAAATGGGACCCCCTCTCTCTCTCTCTCTCTCTCTCTCTCTCTCTCCTCTCTCTCTCTCTCTCTCTCTCTCTTAGTTCATCGGTTTATGTACCTCATTCCTACATCTACCTACCTATCTATCTATCTATCTACAGGGGCACGGCCAACAGTATAAAGATTACGAAAAGGCTTGTAAACGTTAATGGGTTTTGATATCATCTGACTGGCATTATAAATTTAACGAGGCCAATGCCCCAATTCATTATAAATCATCAAACTGAGTTGGCAGGAACACCATTTGAGAGAGAGAGAGAGAGAGAGAGAGAGAGAGGAGAGAGAGAGAGGAGAGAGAGAGAGAGAGAGAGAGAGGAGAGAGAGAGAGAGTTCTACTGCATGTTCCTGTGAGATTGGCAGGGCTAGGCCTACCTCGGCTGGTGTTCTTCAAGGCAGTGTTCTTTTATCTTTCATGATTCGAAAACTCACCATTTTGAATAGCTAACAAAAAACTGTCTCCCAGCTTTCTTTTTCACAGCAGTTGAAACACATAAGGTTTAAGAGTCACCCCTATTCTTAATAATAAATACTGAAATGTGTTATTTTGTTGGCATGCATTGTTATGTTTATGGGAAAGATTATTAAAAAAAAAAAACTAGTAAATGGTGTGGGAACATGCGATTCAAAAAATGAACTGATCTGTTATTAAATACTGATACGCCCCGTAGGGTATAGTGCCATCATCAGTGCACCTCATGCGGTGCACTGTAGGCGTTATTTAGGTTCTTTGCAGCCTTCGGCCGCTAGCTGCAACCCCTTTCGTTCCTTTCACTGTACCTCCTTGTCATATTCTCTCTTCCATCTTACTTTCCCCCCCTCCTCCAACAGTTTGATTCATAGTGCAGCTGCGAGGTTTTCCTCCTGTTTACACCTTTCAAACCTTTACTGTCAATTTCCGTGTGCAGCGCTGAATGACCTCACAGGCCCAAGTGCTTGGCCTTTGGCCAAAAATTCTATATTCAATTCAGTTCAGTACTGATACAATGTGCATCTGCATCGTCAAAACATTCTATATAATCAGGTTCTCTCCAAGACTTCTGGAGAAACAGTGACGTCACTGGATGAAGCTGGCCACTCCCAGACGGAAAATAATAATGACCTTTTCATCCAACCCTCACCCTTAAATCCCCTATCTCCGAAAAAAAAGGGGAATCCTCTTCCACCTGTGGAATTAAGGGAACGTGTCTGGGACACACGATTTTGATTTAGGAGGTAAGAAGTGGTCTCCGTAGAGGGAACAAGAGAGAGAGAGAGAGAGCAGAGAGAGAGAGAGAGAGAGAGAGAGAGAGAGAGAGAGAGAGATGAGAGAGAGAGAGAGAGAGAGAGTACAATTTAAATGACGGAGAGAGTGTCTGTAAACTCTCATATAGAAAAATGCATAAGTCACCCGTATGCTTAGATTACAGAAGACAGAGAGAGAGCGAGAGAGAGAGGAGAGAGAAGAGAGAGAGAAGAGAGACGAGAGAGAGAGAGAGAGAGAGTACACTTTAAATAACGGAAAGAGTATCCGTAAGTTCACATCTAGAAGAATGCATAATTCATACGCATATTCATAGTATGTATAGCTTATTACAACTGTACATATGAAACTATGCATACAATAAGCACATACACACACATACAGAAGCGGGTCTTGGTTGTCTGAACCCCGTTTTAAAAAGGGTATGGGGCTCGCAACCTCATCCCAAAAGACAAGGACGGAACTGGAGACCTAACGCCTCCTGGAGCCAAACTGGAAAAGCCGTATGGTGAAAAAAAAAATTATATATATATATATATATATATATATATATATATATATATATATATATATATATATATATATATATATATATATATATATATATAGATATATATATATATATATATATATAATATTCACCATTGGCTTATTAAGTGTACTACCCCCAGTAACAAAGTTAAAATCTCTTGCTAAACAAAATCCTGAGGGAAAATGGACCTTACCGCAGAAGCAAATAGAGTCGAGTTTTGCTCGAGCGAAGGACGAAACCGAACCGAGTTTCCTACACAAATAACCTCAAAATAAGAGCAAGAAATATGTCCACTACATGCCGAGTAATAACCAGTGTTATTTCAATGATCCCTAATGCCAAGTCACGACAACCTTAGGTGATAACAATGAACGTATGTCTTTACTAAACTGTTTTCAGTAATCGCATTACATTACACTGCACGATAACTATATCTATGTAGTTCTTTTATTTGTTATTAATTCAAAACATACGAAATATGAGAATAACAACACTCAACAAAATAATATGACAACAATTGACATGATATCTGATCTTATTCCACATAGAAAGAACGCGATAAATAATATATTATAAATGTATCTGCGTAGTTTTTTGTATTTGTAATTAATTCAAAGCATATGAAACAAGATCATGACAACATTTAACAAAACATATAAGAATGTTTGACCTGATACCATGTCTTATTCCCTCTCTGAACAAGACTGCAATGAAAACTACAGTTGATATAAATAAAATATATTAATATAAAATAAAAAACTATATTTAATATAAAACAAAATATTGTATTTTATATAAAATAAAAAAAACTATATTTAATATAAAATACAAACTGTATTTAAAATAAAACAAAAAATTATATTTAATATAAAATACAAAACTATATTTGGTATAAAATACAAAACTGTATTTAATATCAAATACAAAACTATATTTAATATAAAATACAAAACTATATTTAACATAAAATACATAAAAATATTTAATATAGAATACAAAATTGTATTTAATATAAAATAAAAAATATATTTAATATAAAATACAAAACTGTATTTAATATAAAATATAGATATATTTTTAATATAAAATAAAAAAAAATATATTTAATACAAAATACAAAACTATATTTAATATAAAATTATATTTAATATAAAATACAGAACTATATTTAATATCAAATACTAAACTATATTTAATATAAAATGCAAAAACTATATTTAATATCAAATAGAAAACCATATTTAATATGAAATAAATAATATATTTAATATAAAATACAAAACCATACTTAACATAAAATACAAAATATGGGGGTATTGCGGGCAAAAATTTATTTTTCATCCGTTAAAATCCTTTTGGAAACGCCGACGACAAATCTTTATTTCGAAGACAAAAGTTCATTTTCACAA
>JANJGK010000022.1:18277507-18282507 GCA_039081455.1 Macrobrachium rosenbergii | reverse complement strand
GGGAGTATCAAATCCCAGACCGTAATGTTGCCGACGAATTGAATTAAGCCTGTTACCCATCCCTTCTCTCCAGAGATTCTGTTAAGACGGAAAATTAGGGGTTTTGTTTGACGACTGAATTCCTTTTAATCTTTTTCGCCATTCTTTAAGGTCGCTTTCGTGTTTTGTTTGCTGGTCTCTCATTAAAAGTGACGTTTTCCACTGGTGGTTCAATCCAACATTTCTCTATTTATTTTTATTCCAGCCTATACTTTACGATAAATATATATTTCAGATTCCACGCTGAAAAGAGAATCACTACAAATCATTCCTTTCTTTTAATAAAATCTGCCAATAATAAAGAAAAATACTTCAATGTTGCCTTACTTTACAGATGTTTTCATCGGTTAATTATAAATAAACCACACGAATCACGTCTCTGTCTCCGTGTTCCGTCTTCTCGTTTCCACTTCTTCAAGGCGGCCTCAGAGACACAGACATACACGCATACTCTATAGCCATTATACCAAGCAAAAAATGTTCTACGGCTTTTTACTGCGGCCCTCGTTCATTATGCATCTCTCCGTATCGTAAAAGAGTTAGGACCGTGAAAGCGTTGTCTTTGAGTGTTGGGCGTCAGAACGAGGGGTTCCTTTGTAAAACTGTAGGTGGTCCGTTGCGTTTATGCTCATATATAATACACCCACACACACACATATATATATATATATACTATATAGATATATATATATATATATATATATATCTGTATGTATATATATATATATATATATATATATATATATACACATACATACATATATATATATGTATATATGTATTTATGTATACGTATATGTAATATGTACATTCGCAATACGTCAACTGACTAGTGCCTGTCAACAGATTCTCCTCATGAATTCAGTTCTAACGGCAAAGTCATTTCTTCATTATAACATTCTTACTGTCAATATTGCGCTCTCCTTTTATCTACAACACAGCATGGAATACGATCCAAAGTTACCAAAATCAAGAGTCAATAATATGTTTTCCTGTTATTATTCTCCTTCTATTCATTACTTATTCTTTTTTATTCTTTATTATTCCGTATTACTTATTCCAAAGTTACATCCAATCTGGCGTCGACCTCCCATCCCCTTAAAACTTCCTGTCCATCACGCTAGGTCGACCTATGGGCAAACGACCTGAGATGACGCGTGACTTGACGATTAGATTTGCCTCTGTCAGCCACTTCTTTGATTGTCTTTATAACGATGGACGGCTCGGAGCTGACCTCGCTAGCTGCTGTCAGCCTCGAGTCAATAAAGGATTCCCTCGAAGTATGAGAATGATGGTAATCACGACTAAGAGGTTCTAGGATTATCCACTGAGAAAGAGATTCTCGGAACAGTCAGTCTAGAGAGGGACTATCTTGGGAATGACTGCCTCTGGGAATATGATCTTCAGAGGATCACGTTTCAAAGGTATCCTTGAGGAGCACACCTCTGAAAGCCCCGCGGAGTGATACTCTTGTGTAAGACATTCTTGCGAATTATATTCTTGATGGATGTTCAGAAGAATATTCTTGAGGTGATGCCCTTGGCAAGAAAGTTTTGTGAAGGGTATTCCTGGGAAGGATCAGATGACCTTATAGGATACTCTTTAGGAGATAAACTTAAACAGGTAAAGCTGTATGAGCCGCGGCCCATGAAACTTTAACCACGGAACGGTGGTGGCCTGGCCTATATCGTTGCCAGATGCACGATAAGGGATAACTTTAACCTTAAATAAAATAAAAGCTACTGAGGCTAGAGGGCTGCAATTTGGTGTTTGATGATTGGAGGGTGGATGATCAACATACCAATTTGCAGCCCTCTAGCCTCAGTAGTTTTTTAAGACCTGGGGGGCGGACAGAAAAAGTGCGGACGGACAGACAAAGCCGGCACAATAGTTTTCTCTTCAGAAAACTAAAAAAAAAGCCCCTAAAAGGAGATTCCTAAGAAGGAGAGCGTTGGAGACGACAGCCCTGAGAAGGCTGAAAAAGACATTATAAATCGCAATTACAAACTTATGCAGGATAGTCTTCAAAGCGAATAATTCGGAGAACTCTAGCTTATTGACAGATCTCGGGGTTTTCCAAAGGGAAAAAGAAAATCTTGAATCTTTTCTTAGTTACAATCCGTCTGATATTTGCAATCTACCTACCTGATATTCTCAGTTTTTATTTACATCTCCGATTGTGAGAGCTGAATTTACCTACAAAAGATTTTAAAAGCTTCAAAGACATCTATGTGCGTTTACGTTCTCTTTTCTATTTGAAAAGGAAAACCACATTTCCTCTTCACTTGTTTAGATGCCGTATGCTCTCGGGAGGAAGTTAAACATGGCGTGTGGTTCCGTAGAGTTTTTCGTGGGAGGCACACTAACTAAAATCTCGAAGTCTCTCTAAGGCGATTAAGAATATTCGTACGGGTTTCCTAAGGTAGTCGACATTTCAGTCAACGGGAAAGATAATAATGATAACATTATAAATCACCTAAAAGACCTCATTATGGTAAGCAAAGAAATGTTCTGTAAAAGTGACAGATACTTGATAGGAATTCTTACAAGACAATTACTGAGGTTTCTATTGGGTTAAATCCTTTACGGATATGCCCTGACGGTCGAATTTATTTTGGCGGTTGGGGATGGGTTTCAAATATTCGAAAATAGTCATAGCAATCCGGTTACAAAAGACCAACTTTTAAAAAGCCACTACTTAAAAGGAATTAAAAGCACAGATAAAATATAAGAGTTCTGTGAAGAAAAAATGTCAAGTCATTGAAAAAACCACCTAAAACCGTTACTATTTAAAGGGAACTAAAATGACACATAAAAAAATAAATGTAATACAGTTCACTGAAGAGAAATCTAATAGGAATTGAACGGAAACTTCAACGAAGCCGTGAAACAGGTCAAGGAAGAGAAATGTCAATTTAGCAAGAAAGTCTGGTACATACACAGCCAAGACTCAACAATTACAATCGACCTATACCTAACTTATAATCGACCAGCATTACAAACGAACTTAAATTCTACAAAAAAAATATCATCTGTAATGAATAAGCATTCCAAACGAACTCAAATCCCACATTCTTTAAAACAACCATTAAATTACAGAAATCAGAAAATTACGTTTCTAAAATAATGAAACAAGATCTTGATGTCCCAACAGCCAACGAAACCCGCCGAATTCCATTCCCGATGAGGCCAATAATTTTCTTAAAGGTCTTCCGCTCTCCACCTTGATGGGCAGGTCTGGACCGTTACCTCTGCAGGATCGTCTTTCGAAAGACGGTGCAGAACTCTATAAAACTTTATTCGGAGAAGAATCTAAAAGGTGTGCCAGGTCACTAACTCTGGAATGGTGCCTTTTCAGAGTTCCTTCTCGTGGAATTTTTGCAAGGGTTCCAACACAGTTTCGCTGGCATACAGATGCATGTCTCACACGCGCGCATAACACTTATCATCACACACACACATATACATGTATATAATATATATATATATATATATATATATATATATATATATATATATATATATATATATATATAGGGTGTGTGTATCAGAATGGTTTTGTGTGTCGTCATCATTGCAAACCCCTTTTACAGGTTTTACCAGTAACGAATATTTGTTGAACATCAACCAAACGTTTAAGTTAATGAGGATTCACCATACAAAGACTAATAATTATCGTACTTCCCAATATCTATATATATAGTATACATATATATATATATATATATATATATATATATATATATATATATATATATATATATACGAGTATATATATATATATATATATATATATATACACATATATATATATATACATATATATATATATATATGTATATATATATATATATATATATAATTATATATATATATATTATATATATAATATATAATATATATATATATATATATATATATATATATTATATATATATATATATATATTTACACTGTTTACCCATAAATGTTCTTGGTTGGTTATATACTTCAGGCATACATGCCAAGCACTGGGGCAACTAAGCCATTCAGCGCACAGAATCCAACATCCATTAAGGTAAAATTCATCAAAACCATTAAGGGAAAAATCATCAAAACTATAAATTAAGATAAAAAAAAATTAGATAATCTTTATAAGAATTATTTAAACAAATCTGTAAAACCCGATGAAAAGTTAATTCTGAAACAAAAGTAAAACAAATATCTTTGGTGCTTCTAATTCCGAAGAGGTTTTCCATAAAATTGCGAAGAAGCATAAAAAAAAAAACAGATAAAAAAATAAAAACTTACGAAGCATAATCACACAATTCTCCACTAAATTACGACAATGAAGTCTTTATAACACAATGGGACGTCAACCGAACGCCTAAGTATTTTCCGAGAAAGGTTTTTCTTGTGGCTCGCGGCTGAGTGAATATCGCTGTATAGTCCTACGAGGGAGACGGTCCTTTACATAGTAATCAGGTATAAATCACCTGATGCCTGAACATTAAACGTGATGTACGGCCTTAGATAAATATTGGTTGAGAGAGAGAGAGAGAGAGAGAGAGAGAGAGAGAGAAGAGAGAGAGAGAGAGAGAAGAGAGAGAGAGAGAATTGAAAGTAACCAAGTCAAAAATACATATGCTTTTTAGAGAGAGAGGAGAGAGAGAGAGAGAGAGAGAGAGAGAGAGAGAGAGAGACAGAGAGAGAGAGAGAGAGAGTTTAAAGTTACTGTCAAAATATATATATTGAGAGAGAGAGAGAGAGAGAGAGAGAGAGAGAGAGAGAGAGAGAGAGAGAGAGAGAGGAGAGAGAGAGCAGAGATTTGGAAGTATCCAAGCAAATTATATATATTCTTTCAGCTCTTGCAAATAGGTTTCTCCTTCACCTCCTTAGCGAAACATAGTCAGGTGTGAGAATTAATAATGGTCTCCCCTCACATTATATTCCTCCATTATTTAGTAATGGGGTACAGCGGT
>JANJGK010000022.1:18259357-18277407 GCA_039081455.1 Macrobrachium rosenbergii | reverse complement strand
AAGACAATTACGGTATCTATATACGAAACACTTAGCTAATATTCAAGAGCGTGAATTGGTGAAAATAATTTTACTGACAAAATGTTCACCTGTCTTTGGATCATAGAATAATAATAATAATAATAATAATAATAATAATAATAATAATAATAATAATAATAATAATAAACAACTTACCTTTTTATTCTCGATAATATTAACAACAAAGGGGTAACTTAGATCTTAGCATAATAATAATAATAATAATAATAATAATAATAATAATAATAATAATAATAATAATAATAATAATAACCTTGATTTTTACTCTTGACAATATTACAAGAATTGGGAAACTTAGATCTTAGCATAATAATAATAATAATAATAATAATAATAATAATAATAATAATAATAATAATAATAACTTTGATTTTTATTCTCGACAATACTACCATCAAATGAGTAACTTAGACCTTAGCCTAATAATAATAATAATAATAATAATAATAATAATAATAATAATAATAATAATAATAATAATAATAATAAATAATTTAGCTATTTGTTCTCGACAATATTACCAACAAACAGCAACTTAGACCTTAGCCTAATAATAACAATAATAATAATAATAATAATAATAATAATAATAATAATAATAATAATAATAATAATAAACTTAGCTTTTCATTCTCGGCAATACTACCATCAAATTAGTAACTTCGACCTTAGCCTAATAATAATAATAATAATAATAATAATAATAATAATAATAATAATAATAATAATAATAAACTTAGCCATTTGTTCTCGACAATATTACCAACAAAAGAGCAACTTAGACCTGAGCCTAATGATAATAATAATAATAATAATAATAATAATAATAATAATAATAATAACAATAATAATAATAATAATAATAAATTTAGCTATTTGTTCTCGACAATATTACCAACAAAAGAGCAACTTAGACCTTAGCTTAATAATAATAATAATAATAATAATAATAATAATAATAATAATAATAATAATAACAATAATTATAATAATAATAATAAACTTAGCAATTTGTTCTCGACAATACGACCAACAAAATATGAGTAACTTAGACCTGAGCCTAATAATAATAATAATAATAATAATAATAATAATAATAATAATAATAATAATAAACTTAGCTAAAATTGCCCACAACATCCAATAAAAAGATGTAACGTAAGAGGCGTCAAGAGAAATATAACGTCAATATGTCCCCCTCCACTTCCCCCGACCCCACCCCACCCCTCGAATCTCTATTAAGACCGACACTGCCTGTCCCAGGGAATAGTATTTCAAGGAAATCTCAATAACAGCTAAACTTCTGGCAATATTGGGCTCCCGTAGCCGTCTGGTCTAATCACCTCGCAAGATATGGGGAAGGAAGACTTTCTGAGATGGAGAAAAGTTGAGGTGTTTTTCCTCATCTATGTGAGTCCGTGTGTGTGTATGTGTGTGTTTGTGTGTTTGTAATCCTTGTCAGTCAGTCAGATTTAAGACTTTCTGTCTGTGAATCGAAATTTTCCAGAGAGACAACAGGACTGTCTTAGCAAAGTGGAGTTAAATCAAGGTCAGAAAATTGACAATGTATTATATAACTATGAGACGCCAAATCTTTAACATATAAACCCCAGTAAGTAGAGTAATTGGGATATAAACTGTGTGTGTGTTTGTTTTTTTTAACCATCTGTAAAATTAACAACGCGTTAACTTTCTCTTTTCGCGTGAGTCTGTGGCAATGAGATGTTAAATTTTTCACATATAAACCCCAGTAAGTCAAGTAATCGGAATTTTAACTTAGTGTGTGTGTGTGTGTGTGTGTGTGTGTTTTAATAATCTGTAAAATTACTTTCTCTTTTTCTTTCAGTCTATCTGGCAGTCATCTTGCGTGACCTTGTATGTATGTATGTATTTTTTACGTATGTATATATGTATGTATTTACGTATTTATGTATGTATGGTAGTGAAGAAAGTTGCTGAGAAACGCAAAACAACAAAACACAATAAAATACAAAAAGCTTTAGCAATAAAAGTCAGATAAGGAAAAGAGCAAACGGGCGGCATCGACAAAACCTTTTACTGGAGTGAAATGAATTCTTCAACTTCCACGGCGGTAGGCCTACTCATGCCCCCTTCAGAAGCCGGGGGCCCTTAGGGCGGGCCCCTGGGAAGGAGGACCCTTTGGGAGGGCCCCTGGGGAGGAGGACCCTTAGGGACGCCCTTGGAAAACGGGGCAACAAAAAGCCTAATTTCGCCGCAGGAGGCGGCCCCGAAATTGTTGTTGTTGATTTTGTTATAAAGGAGAATTGGATTCTTTCCAGGTTCGAGTGTGTCGATTTAGCGAGCTATTTTTGTTCGGATTAAAAGGTCTGAACGTCTATTTGCGATTTCCTCCAGGAATAAATTCGATTTTTTTTCCCAGAACGAATCGGTGATCGATTAATGTTTGTTTTTTTACTTCGGGTAAAAGTCTTCAAATAATTTTTTTTTCATGGTTTTTCGGCGAGACATGTATTTGATTTATGTCCTGAGGGCATTCGTGATTGACGTGCCTCCTCTACCTTGGTTGAGTTGAGTTGAATATAGAATTTAGGCCACAAGTTTTGAAAGGTGTAACGGGAGGAAAACCTCGCAGTTCCTTGGAAAAAATAGCTGAAACAAATTTAATCACTGTTCATATTTTTCACTGTGAACTTCTGTAAAAAAAAAATAAAAATACCATCTCTTTATTTTCAGTCTACTTGACAATGCAATTTTCCTTTTATTCGTGTGATTCTTCAGTCACTTGCAAATTTACTAAATTGTGTATAATTTGTAATTTTGATAAAGGACATGATTGTTTTCTCTTTGACCCATATTTGGATCAGATTATTCTGACTTTTATCGTCGTTCAGCCATTCCTCCTTTGTTATTTAATCATGTTACTTTTTATTCTAATTCTCACCAACTTATCTTCTTATCTAGTCCTTTTCTAGTAAGTAGCATCGAGTGAAAATATCCCCTCGGAATAAAATAGGTTTTCTTTTTCATAAAAATGCATAACTTCTTACACGTCCAGAAGCTTAAGATGAATGTTTTCTTCTTTTAATATGATAAATATATTGTTCTTTTAATATAATGTAAGTCTGGAAAACGCGCGCCTTCAATAAAACCTTATCAAAATCTACTTAAAAGCAACCGCTCTCTCTCTCTCTCTCTCTCTCTCTCTCTCTCTCTCTCTCTCTCTTTCTTTCTCTCTCTCTCTCTCTCTCTCTCTCTCTCTCTCTCTCTGCACGTATAATGTCCTCTTGGAAAGCCAGAGTACTAAAACACACATCCACCCTTTGAAGGATCTCTGAATTCCTCTGAGGACTCCTCACGCGTCAATCCTTACAGAGAATACACGCGTCACACGTCAGTCAAAATTCTGTCTCTTTTCTCAGCCAGGCAGAAGATAATATTAATCTGCGAAAGGGATTCGTAAATGAAAAAAGGCTTCAAAGGAGACACCCGTCTCTTCTGGAGTACTCCCGAGAGTGCACCACTTTCATCGCAGGCGAAAGCCAAGATGGAAATCTAATGTTGAAGAGTTTCAGATAGTAGAATTTTTGTAGCACTGTAGGTGAAGTCTCAGAATTAATGTATGATATGCTGTCGTCAGTGGATTGAGTTTGATGGAGGAAAGGGGAATTTTTTCTAAGAGTAGCATCTGTTGAGTTTTCAGTGCGGCAGAGCCATCTTTTAATTATCACTGACATATTCAATTAAGTCTCGTAGCTTTTGTTACGCAAAGTATTTGGCCATCATCTGCAATTAATAAATGCTCAATTTCTGTTCCTATATATATATATATATATATATATATATATATATATATATATATATATATATATATATATATATATATATATATATATATATATATATATATATATATATATATATATATTATATATATATATATATATATATATATATATATATATGAGCTAAATGTACAATATAACCTACTTCCTTTCCATTCTTAATTTCCAAACGTTTTAGAATATCTTAAGTCCGTAAATAACATCTGTATCCTAACCCTGACGCTTTGAACCTAAAGAAGTGCCATCAGAATTTTACGATGAACAAATGTTCTGTCATTATCGGGTCTTGTATCGAATAAAGAGCGGATTATAACATGGCAATTTCATCCTGAAATTATTTTCGAATTTTAGTCTTGCAAGTAAAATGTTGCCGTGGTGGCGCAGTGATAAGGTTCTTGCCTACCAGTCGAGAGGAACGGGGTTCAAATCCCGCCACTCACTGGTGGCTTGGGGATGGCGCCATTGCATAAACCCGGTAGCCCGCCAACCTAGTGGTTTGAAAACTCGAGAGGGTTAGTAAGAAAACAGGTACCAGCTGTCAGGCTGGGGGAGTAAACAGTGGGTCTAGCGACACATTGGCCTCATCTCTTAGGCAACTCTACTTCTCACCCACAGGTTGTTGGCCTAAGAAAATGGAGTTCAGCACCAGCCCTTTAAGTACAATGAAGGACAAGATCAATGATTGTTTTTGCCATGTGCACATTTACCAGTACTTAAGCAATGAAATGAGTTCAAGTGGTCAAGGCTGTTTTAACTCCATGTTTTGATGTCTCAAAATGCCCCAACTTATTTTCAATAATTAATTAGAGCTGCGGTGCTAATCTTAATTGCCCCAACTTGACAGCAATGTTTTAACCTATTCAACATACTGAAATGAGAGATAAAAATTTTGCTTTTGTCATTTTGTTTTATGGTGCCAAAATGAAAAATTATAATAAATTTGTGTTTTAATAAGAGGATTAACCTTTATACTTGACATTAAATTACTAAATGCTACTTTGTTTGTGTTCTTGCAAATGTTGTCTTGTGAAAGCTGATGTCCAGCTGAAGGACTATTCATTATTCATTTACTGAATAGCCTCTCTTAATTACTTTAAACCTTAAAAAAAACTTTGAATTCAGAATCTTATTACTGATCTCAGACACTTGCCATTTACTTAGGGAATCTTATACAGAACGAGTGTACACCTTATATTAATGTTCACTAAATATAAGGAAGCAAATCATATCTGTACAGTCTTGAAAAAAACATGCTTAGATGGCTAATATTGATAAAAATACCAGCAATCTATGAACAATTCTTTTAAGGCTGTACAAATTAATTTTATTGTGACCCTGATGATGGGAAAGGATTCCCGAAACGTTGGTTTAAATAAAAAGAAGGTAATATGATTTCGAGTCTTCTAGCTCCTATATCTATGATTAAACGAAAGCTCGGCAAGGACGGGAATCTTACAATTAATTAAAATTTCTTTATATTTACTTATTTGTAAATTATTAGGTGGTATGGTTTTAGTTAATGTCTTTATATTTACTTATTTATAAGTTATTAGGTATAATGTTACTGTGGTATCTATATATCTTCTAATGGTGATAGCCATCATTTTTATTTTAGTTTAATTTGTGTATTCAATAAATAGATTATATAAAGGGATCCATAACACCATTTAACATAAGTATATCGGAGTGAACGCCATGGCTGAAGTATCACTAAGCCTTCGCAACCCCGACCATAATATGTCTCTTCTAAACAGATGTTCAAAGACCATTTCTTTATCATTTCACATCGACTTGCATATTCAACAAATAGATTACTTAAAGGGCGTCATAACATAAGTATGAAGAAATGAGCACCATAGCTTGTGTACCGCTTAAACTTCGCAACTCCCACCATCATATGTTTCTTCTAAACAGATGCGAAAAGGCCATTCTTGTTTTATGCTGGACACAAGATCGTGTCTTCCCGTCATGCAATATTGCGAGAGCCAATAAGCCCCGCGGAGGGAAACAGATGTGGCGGAAAATACATCGATCGCGCTTCAAGTTTGGAAACATTTTTAAGGAACCGTTCATCATCTGTCGTGAGTACGAGCCACGGAAAGCCCTTTTTCATGAAAACGAAGAGGCTTTTCTTGGAGAGAGAGAGAGAGAGAGAGAGAGAGAGAGAGAGAGAGAGAGAGAGAGAGAGAGAGAGAGAGAGAGCAACTGACTTCACTGTAGGTTAATCAGGCCTTATTTTACCATGGTTTGCTGGTGGCGCAACAAGTCTGTAATAAAAGAAAGATCGAAAAGGAAGAATAATATAAGAATATATATATACACTGACAATAACCTCCTTCCCTGGGGGATTCGAACCGTCGACCACTGAAGCAGTATATCGACACTTAGTTCAATCACCTACTTAGGACATATAACGAGAGGAACCAATACGCAACTACATGCGTATAGTATCACAGCAGGAACCACTCGACCCTAAACTATGATCTCACTTCCCCCAACATCCCTCGTCTTAGCAGTGAGTGCAAACATTTCAATCCCCCTCCCCCAGTGAGTCTGAGGTGATGAACAAATTACAAGTGGGCAGCATCGCCTGAGAACAGATGCTAGCTTCAAACTTCCCTGGGGATTCGAACCGTCAACCACTGAAGCAGTAGATCAACGCTCTATCTACTGAGCTAATGCCCACCTTGGCACACTGGGCAAAGAGATTAAAAGTGTCCACTCACTGTAGGCAAGATATGGAGAGAGTGAAATCGTAGTTATTGCAACAGAGTGCCAGCTACGATGCCTTGTATATGCAGTATATATATACTCATCTCAGCACCCTTCTTCATCTTGGAAGCGACCCACCACAGTCAAGTGACTTCCAAATATAAACCTCGTACCGGCGAACAAAGGCCTAAATAGGCTTTACCTGAAAGGACCTCAATAATCCAGACCCACTCGGGAACAAAACCAGCGCTCTCAGGCGGCAGCTGAGGAACAGGTTCAGGTTCCAGACGCACTTGTAGATTCCTGGAACACTCAGTGTATTAATATGAATATTGCAACTATAAACAACTTGTTACAGGTCCCAGACGCACTTGCAGATTCCTGGAACACTTAGTATATTAATATTGCAATTATAAACAACTTGCTGCAGGTCCCGGATGCACTTGTAGATTCCTGGAACGCTTAGTATATTTTAATACTGATGTTGCAAATATAAACAACTTGCTATTTCCTCTTTCCAGGAAAGCAATATGACTTCCATTGAAAAACTGGCCTCTTCTTGACCAACATGGCCTCGAATGACCGACGCGAGAGCGAACGCTCTCATAAATTCTGTCCCTTTACAAAGTCTTCCGTCCGGCGTAATTCAGTTTTAATGAATTCTATCCAGGTGAGCGGTTCCAAAATGACTTGCTGCCAGGTTTCGGCTATTTCCATCGACACCGCCGACGTAAACACGTCGGAGAATTCAATTATCGAATTTGCATAATGAAATTGTTATTTCAACTTTTAATTTAGTTTTTTTCCTCTCTTCTTATTCATTTTCTTTTATTGCCTGGGATCGTAATGGCACAGTTAATTGGATCGTCAATGAGGGCGGGAGGTGTGTCTGTCGTGGTTCCTGGAACCGAGGTGTTGTATGCTCGTTCTCTCTGGCCCCCGCCAGAACTCCCTTCCCTTTCGACAGGCAAAGGTCATTAGGAAGTCCAAAAGCTAATGACCCTTTCCACCTCAACACCCCCCCCCCCACCACCCCCCAAAAGAAAAGTAAAAAATGAGACGAAGTTTCCTCGGCGCAATCGAGTTTTCTCTATAGCCACTACAGCACAAATAGGTGGTCTCGGTATAATGCTGTATGAGCCGCGACCCATGAAACTTTAACCAAGGCCCTGTGGTGGCCTATCCTATAGCGTTGCCAGAATAACGATTATGGCTACCTTTAACCTTAGATGAAATAAAAACTACTAAGGAGGCTAGAGTGCTGCAATCTGGTATGTTTGAAGACTGGAGGATGGATGATCAACATACTAATTTGCAGCCCTCTAGCCTCAGTAGTTTTTAAGCTCTGAGGGCGGACAGAAAAAAGAGCGGACAAAATAAAGTGCGGACGGACAGACAAAGGCGGCACAATAGTTTTCTTTTACAGAAAATTAAAAACGAAAAAATAGAACAAGGAAGAAAAAAAAAGGTCTGGCTTCAACCCAGAGGACAAACAGACAGACAGACTTCTGCCTTATTAAAGCAGGGAAAAACAGAGGCAGGAAGAGAATTCTAAAGTTTGGGCTCGGGGGAAAGCAACAAGGTTACCGACAAGTAGGGAGAGACCGGGAACAGGAAAGTATATATATATATATATATATATATATATATATATATATATATATATATATATATATATATATATATATATATATATATAGACTAGTGACTTTTTACCAAATACCTATGTAAATGTGATAGCCACAGTTCCCTCTCAACTTCCCACATTCTTCACAATTTTTATATACGCTTGTAACTGCAAAGCCTCAGATCCCCCAAAAAAAATAATTTCATAAAGAAATTCTGACATCCGTAACAAGATTCGAACTCGCATCTGGAGTATCAGAACGAAGTCACTTTACCGACTTGCAGCCATACAAGTCAGTTTTCCCCAAGACAGGGAAAGTATATGCTATTTCTATACAGAATCTCCTAAGATTTTTTTTTACTGGTTGTACCGAGTTATACTGGCAGATTATGCATTTCATCTTCATGTCCATGAATAAAATTTTTTTATGTTATATTCAAAGTATTGTGTCAAAGTTAACAACAGACGAAACGATTTGAGTTAGTCACCGTTTGTTCCTTCATAATGAAGGCTTTTGAAATTCCAGTTTTTCCTGTTTCCAGGAGTTGTTATCCGTAATTAATATCCATAATTAACCCGCTTGTTAGATTTATCCTGCTCGTGCCAGGCTTAATGAGGTCATTTGGGTGCTATTTCCACCATTGTTCACATAAAAAAATTTAAAAGCAATTTTACCATTATCCATTTTAGACCTTGTCTTCCACTGTATTCTTGGACTGACGATAACCTCCCCCTTATTAAGTGTGGGTTCAAATCCCACTAGGAGAGGAATTGCTCTTAATTTATTTCGAAAGGAATTACTTCTTAATTTACTTCGAAGGGAATTGCTTCTTGATTTATTTTCTTTTTGGATTCGGAGTGGAGAGCGTAAGGGAAAATTTGACAAACTCAGAAGGTTAAAACAGTCTACATGGCTATTAGAAGTACAACTTCTCATAAATGTGAGCAGTATATTATACATTAATTTTCACATCTTCACTTAAAAAACTCAGTGCCTGTTGGGGAGAAAAGCTGAGGAAACTGACTGATCTGGAAAAACAACTCCACAGTTATGTCACTATACAAGAATATTTTACAAATATAAATCGACAGTGAGCTTTCGAGAATCCGTACGATTCTCCTCGTCAAATGACTGATGAGAATCACGGAGATTCTCGACGGTTCTCTGTAGACTTTTATTTTCGACATATCCTTGTACAGTGACATAACTGTGGAGTAATGTCTCTATTGTAACACTCATGATAATATGAGTAATTTTAGTTTTCTGTAAAAGAAAGCTATTGCGTCGGGTTGTCTGTCCGTCCGCACTTTTTTCTGTCCGTCCTCAGAGCTTACAAACTACCGAGGCTAGAGGGCTGCAAACTGGTATATTGATCATCCACCCTCCAATCATCAAACATACCAAATTACAGCCCTCTAGCCTCAGTAGTTTTTATTCTATTTAAAGTGAAAGTTAGCCATAATCGTGCTTCTGGCAACGATATAGGATAGGCCACCACCTGGCCGTGGTTAAAGTTTCATGAGCAGCAGCTCACACAGCATTATACCGAGACCACCGATAGACAGATCTATCTTCGGTGGCCTGGATTACACGCTGTAGCGGCTATGCGGAAAACTCGCTTGCCCCGAAGAAACTTCGGCGCATTTTTCACTTAATTAACTGATTGATCTATCACATCAAGCTGGCGTTACACTACCGCGGCCACCGCAATGAAGGCCGACCGAAATGAGGAGAGAACAGGGAAACAGAGAAACGAAAACACTTTGAAAACAGAAGAGGAGAAAAATAGGTTCATCTCTGTTGTTCCCTTCAGCGGGGTTAACTTCTGGCCATTACTCTCCATTCGAAAGTTAGAGGTTAAGTCAATTTTGACTTCCTTTCACCGGAACAAGAACGTCTTACCTTTCTAGGCGTACCGGCACGTGTGCTTCCCATTGCGACGTACAACCGTGAACGCAAAAGTACATTCGTGAACACGACGTATAGGAAAGTTCTACTTGTATTCTGTGCATCAAATTTCTTTCTGATTCGCCCGTAGGTAACCCTGTCGCTTTCTCTTTCTCCCTCTCTCTCTCTCTCCAAACACGCACACATATATGTATGTATGTATGTATATATATATATATGTATGTATATATATATATATATATATATATATATATATATATATATATACATATACACACATATATATTATATATGTATATATAAATATATATGCATATATATATATATATATAGATATATATGCGTGAGAGAGAGAGAGAGAGAGAGAGAGAGAGAGAGAGAGAGAGAGAGAGAGAGAGAGAGAGAGAGAGAGAAAGAATATATGGCCACCAGGAAAGTGAAACAACGGAATGCGTGATCTTTCACCATTGCTCCAAAAGGCATTTGCTGGCAAACTACAATTTTTAAAAATTACAAAGAGAACTTTGATAAAAAAAATAGCTCATTTTTATTTAGTAGCTGTGTAAATGCATAGTCCTATGATATTTCTCGAGATGATATTAGTGAAACTTGTTATTATACAAAACTATGGAGCCCAATCAATTCAATGTGATTTTTCATTTAAGCGTACAAAAAGAGGATTATTATTATTATTATTTTTTTGTCTTTTGGGCCCTCTCTAACTGAATGTTTATTGTGATTTATTTTGACGTTTCCTACCCGCCATGCCCAAATAACAATTCCCCTTTGTAACTTTTTTTTTCTAATGTTTCATTTTTTTCGTAGCCATACCCTATGTTTATATGTTACGTTTACTGCACGCTTTAATTCCCATGACATAAGTTACGCAGAGACACGCAATAAAAATATGTATGTATGTATGTATGTGTATGTATGTATATATATATATATATATATATATATATATATATATATATATATATACACACACACACACACAATATATACATTCATATGATGGCTTTATAACCTGAAGAAATCTTAGCCAGAATGCGGAAGAAATCTGATGACGCATTTCATGTAAAAAAACCTTCTACGGTCGGACGCAATATCTTAAAAGAACGTTACCTGTCGCCTTTCATCTAAGAATGGCGAGTCTTTTCAGTGAGATTCTAAACCTTCATCAAGGGATATGACATTAATAAGGATATATCTTGATACAAACAGATGTAGAGAAGAGATACGGAACTGGTCTTCTGTGATACAGTTTATTCTGAATAGAAAATATGTATTTTTTTCATTTTCAGAATTCACGCAGCAAAATATACTATCAATGGATGTTCATGGAAAGAAGGAAAAAATACCTTCTTTCTTGGTGTGGCTGTAGCTAAAGAATAAGGAAAGTGTATAATAGGAACTGAGATGTTTTGATAAGCAGACAGAAAATATTCTTAAGAACTATAAATAAACCAAAATATTTCTTGGAGTTGAGATTTAGCAAAGTAGATAGAAAACATTCTGAAGAACTACAAATAAACCAAAATATTTCTTGGAACTGAGATTTAGCAAAAACAGAGAGAAAATATTCTAAAGAATTACAAATTAAATAAAATATTTCCAGGAATTGAGATTCAGCAATAAATAGGCAGAAAATATTCATAAGAGCTACAAACTAACCAAAATATTTCCAGGAACTGAGATTCACCAATAAACAGACAGAAAATATTCTTAAGAACTACAAACTAACCCAAATATTTCCAGGAACTGAGATTCAGCGATAAATACACAGAAAATATTCTTAAGAGCTACAAACTAACCGAAACATTTCCAGGAACTGAGATTCAGCAATAAACAGATAGAAAATATTCTAAAGAGCTACAAATTAACCAAAATATTTCCAGGAACTGAGATTCACCAATAAATAGGTAGAAAATATTCTTAAGAGATACAAACTAACCAAAATATTTCCAGGAACTGAGATTCTGCAATAAACAGAGAGAAAATATTCTTAAGAGCTACAAACTAACCCAAATATTTCCAAGAACTGAGATTCAGCCATAAATAGACAGAAAATATATTTCCAGGAACTCAGATTCAGCAATAAATAGATAAAAAAATATTCTTAAGAGCTACAAACTAACCAAATTTCCAGGAACTCAGATTCAGCATTAAATAGACAGAAAATATTCTTAAGAACTACATGTTAACCCAAATATTTCCAGGAACTGAGATCCAGCAGTAAACACAGAAAATATTCTTAAAAACTATAAATAAACCAAAATATTTCCAGGAACTGAGATCCAGCAATAAACAGAGAAAATATTCTTAAAAACTACTATAAATAAACCAAAATATTTCCAGGAACTGAGATTCAGTAATAAACAGATAGAAAATATTCTTAAAAACTATAAATAAAACCACAATATTTCCAGGAACTGAGATTCAGCAATAAACAGATAGAAAATATTCTTAAGAACTACATGTTAACCCAAATATTTCCAGGAACTGAGATTCAGCAATAAACAGATAGAAAATATTCTTAAAAACTATAAATAAACCACAATATTTCCAGGAACTTCTTTAATATTATATAAATGGATAACGTAGATGACTTCGAGATAGGAAGCATAAATGACAAAGTACTATTTGAAGTCTGATGACCTATGACCTATGACCCTTCCAGATGACCTGAGACCCTTCCAGAGGCCTAAAGCAAACAAATTCCTCTCTCGTAGGTATCTCATATTGAACACCTGAACACCTGGTAAATAAATCTTTGATAATTGATCGTGTTTTTGTAAATTGTACGCCAAGTTATTACGAACCTTTCCTAGAATCTTTAATTAAGTGTTGTTGATGTTTGGTAATTTCTCTCTCTCTCTCTCTCTCTCTCTCTCTCTAACACACACACACACACACACACACAAGCATTACAATGACGCATTAGGAATTGATAATTGGTATTCTCTCTCTCTCTCTCTCTCTCTCTCTCTCTCTCTCTCTCTCTCTCTCTCTCTCTCTCTCTCTCTCTCTCTCTCTCTCGCAAACACATTACAATTAACTGACACATCAGATATTAAAAATTAACTTGGTGATGTTCTGTTTCCATTTTGTAAAGAGCTTCGTAACCGAATATCAAACTGTGTCTGATTCCTAAGCGGCCCCCCTTGACAGCAACACTGAAGACTGTACGCGTCGGCAACATCCCTTGATTGGGAGTTCAATATTATATGTATATATATATGACGATTCTGCCGCCCTGTTGTTCCCTGACCTTTTCTGCAATTTTCTCTTATTTTTGAGCTTTTATTATTTTATTTTATTTTATTTATTTATTTTTTTTTTGCTTCCACTGTGGACGATTCCAGATGTCAACAATTCCTTTGTGTAGTTATATGTATGTATATATATATATATATATATATATATATATATATATATATATATATATATATATATATATATATATATATATATATATATATTGCGTGTGTGCGTTCTTGTTTTTGCGCATCTATTTCGGTTTCCAACATTTTTTTATCGAATTTTTATATTCTTCTTTATTTATCACGAATGAAACTAGCAGTTTATAATTCACTGATGTTATTCCATTATTCTCTCATCTTTTTTTTTATTTTTGCGTTTCTTTTTTGTCACCAAAAACTTTCAAGTCCTTCTCTCAACCTCTCTTAAATTTTGACATCATTTCCACTTTCATTACGAACGAATCCAGCATCAAGTAATTCTTCAGTTCACTTCACCACTCCCTCTTCTTTCTTTCACCCTTCGTTTCCCTTCCTCCAACTTCCTCTTATTTCTCCGACTCACTCTTCCAGCCTGGTCTCTTATTTTGAAGTCCCTATTTTCCCTCCTCCATTACGAGTCTCCAAGATAAGTACACAACGAAATAAGCGGCTTATGTTTCTCTCTGGAAACCAGAATAGTCTCGTGATCTTCCTAAATACTGTATTCGGTCGAAATGTGTTGTCGAACTGACTGTTTTTTCTTCTTCTTCTTTTTTTCTCGGAGAACGGTTCGAGATTTACTCGGCTGCAAAAGTTTGCGCAAATTTATACTGACAATTTCCGCTCACGCTAAGCTTCTTATTCCTTCAGAAGTTCCCCAACGGACGGGGGGAAAAAAGTGCTTAATCTTAACCAATGAAATGGTTGAGGGCTTGAGCAGTTATGTTTGGTACATCGTCAGTCTTATAATAAAAAAAATCCTTTTAAATAAGAATAAAAATACAAGGAGAAGTGCCGATACAAGGATTGTTTAATCTTAACTAATGAAACGATTGAAGACTTAAGGAGTTATGGTTGGTAAACCGTCAGTCTTACTATATATATATATATATATATATATATATATATATATATATATATATATATATATATATATATATATATTGCTGGTACCAGGCCTGCTTAATCTTAAGCAATGAAACGATTGAGGACTTGAGCAGTTATGTTTGGAAAATCGTCAGTCATACGAGGAAAAATAATCCTTTTAAATAAGAATAAAAATAAAAGGAGAAATTGCTGGCAAGACGATTTTTTAACCTTAACTAATGAAATGATGATGACTTGAGCAATTATGTTTGGAAAATCGTCAGTCACATAAGGAAAAAAAATCCTTCTAAAGAAAAAATATTAAAACTAAAAACAGCAGATCACTTCAAGGCGAAATATGATGACAATGTAAGCAAACTCATCACTACTGAAAAAAGATACGGTAAAATAAATCGTAGGGACTTTGAAAGGATTTAAATTTTTTTAAATAAAAAAAAAAATATCTCGGACTCCACAAAAGAATCACGACCGAAGCGTGACTGAATGAACTATAAAGAGAAACTTCGTCCGAGAACGAACTAAAATAACAAGATAAAAACAAGCGGAACTTTTAAACTGAATTCCTATAATAGTGTCTCGAAGGCAGGAAAGGAAGTCTCTCTCTCTCTCTCTCTCTCTCTCTCTCTCTCTGCATTTGCTTGGAAAATCGGAGGACATTTAGCAGCAAATTGGCCAATGACACGAGACGCGGAAACCAGGAAAACCTACGGCGGATTCCCTCCTGATTTGAAAATGCGCCTCCTTCGCTGGAAAATGCAATTGGCTTCGGACGAACCAGGTTTCAGGTGAAACATTTTTCGCTTTTTTTTTTAATGCTTGCTGTCCAGTTTTGAAATGTGAGAACTGTTGTGTGTATGTGTGTATGTATATATATGTGTGTATATTTATACATGTACAAACATACATGCATACATGTATATATATAATTATATAAATTTATATATATATATATATATATATATATATATATATATATATATATATATATATATATATATATATACACACATTATAAGCATATGTATATTGTATGTACATATACAGTATATGTATGTATATATATATATATATATATATATGTTATTAGATATATATTATGTATATACATATATATACACATATATACACATACATACACACATATATATACACTATATATATATATACATACATATATATACATATATATATTACACGTATATGAATGCATGCATGTATACATAAACAGAACACCAAACTTAACTTGAATTCAATGAAACGAAACTTACTTTCAAAAACTATACATAGACACCATTAAGGTCCTCTTGCAAGGCGCCATTAACTATAAATTTTGGGCAAGCTTGGAAATCACAAAACGCCAAGATGTTCCAAGTTTACTGAATCATTGACCAAATGGATACCCTCCAATCAACCTGTTCTTCACTGAGTGCTAAAGACGATTTAATCATTATGACGTCACCACTTGAAGCCCAAGCTCACTAGTACATTCAAAATTTCCTCTTTTATTCAGACCTCCAGTTATTTTGATATCATGAAGTTATCAGTTGGCTTTCTCGACTCTTAGTAATTATTAACCAAGCTGATGAAGTAAAATTATCTCAAACCCCTTGGAAATAGCTTTACTCGATTGCTCAGAAGGGCGTTCTTATGCATTTTTAGTTTTCTGTAAAAGACAACTATTGTTCCGCCTTTTTCTATCCGTCAGCACTTTTTCTGTCCGCCCTCAGATCTTAAAAACTGCTGAGGCTAAAGGGCTCCAAATTGGTATGTTGATCATCCACCCTCCAATCATCAAACATACCAAATTGCATCCCTCTAGCCTCAGTAGTTTTTATTTTATTTCAAGTTAAAGTTAGCCATAATCGTGCTTCTGGTAACGATATAGGACAGGCTACCACCGGGCCGTGGTTAAAATTTCATGAGCCGCGGCTCATACAGCATTATACCGAGACCACCGAAAGATAGATCTATTTTCGGTGGCCTTGATTATACGCTGTAGCGGCTGTAAAAAAAACTCGACTGCGCCGAAGAAACTTCGGAGCATTTTTTACTTGTTTTTCTGTTGATTCCAACATTTTTTTTTTTTTTTCAAAAAACCTTTAACATACGAATGCACCCTCAAGAAACCCTAACTTACATAACCTGGCACAATTTTCTGCACGCCATACTTTTGCAAGGATTCTTTGAAAATTCTTTATTTATCAACTTACACCACTTCGGCCAATTTTTTTTCGGCGTCAGCGACCCTGGTAATTGTCACGCCATATATCTTTCAATGAATCAATGGTAATTTTCTCTGTCTGAATATGTCATGAGTGAAAGACGTCGATCATTCGCCTCAACTAAAGCTTACAATGTCAGTGATTTTTCATTATCACGGAACAATCAATCGTCCTAGAAAGGCCTTCTCAATATTCAGTCACGTTTAAGGATAAGTTATGTGAAAATGCAATATCCTTTAAAAGTAAAAAATTCGGAAGAATTAATTTCAATAAAAATATCCTTCAAAAGTAACAAAATTACGACGAATTTATTTCAATAAAATATCCTTCAAAAGTAACAAAATTGGGACGAATTTATTTTAATAAAAATATCCTTAAAAAGTAACAAAATTAGGAAGAATTCATTTCAATAAGTTGAAAGCCCCTCCAGATTACAACTGCTAAAAGAGACGAGAAGCAGTTTCAGAAAAAATATATTCAGAATAAAAAGATTCCCATTCCAAGATGGACTCTATGAAAGAGAAATCGGCAATAAAAAGATTCCCATTCCAGGACGGACTCCATTAAATAGAGATATTCAATAAAATGGTTCCCATTCCGGGAAGGACTAAATTAAATCAAAATCAACAATAAAGAGATTCCCATTCCAAGATGGACTCCATTAAATAGAGATATTCAATAAAATGATTCCAATTCCGGGAAGGACTAAATTAAATCAAAATCAGAGATAAAAAGATTCCCATTCCCGGAGGGGCGCCATTAAACAGAAATCAGGAATAAAGAGATTCCCATTCCAGGACGGACTTCAATACACAGAACACAGCAATAATTCCAAAACATTCCTCACTCAGGCTAATGAGGATAAAATTAGTCTCCTATCAAGCCAACAAACGCCATTTTTGAGATGGTCATTCTCATTTCTCTTTCATTTCAAAACGATTCTGTGAACTCGTGACGAAATAAAACAAGTGAAAAAATGCGCCGAAGTTTCTACGGCGCAATCGAGTTTTCTGTACAGCGGATAATGGTGTATGAAACTCTCAGCCACGGCCCACGAAACTCTCATCCGCGGCCCATGAAACTCTCAGCCACGGCCCGGTGGTGGCCTGTGTTATTGGCACCTATAGCGGTGCCAGACACACGAGCAAGGCTAACTTCAACCTTAAATAAAATGAAAACTACTCAGGCTAGAGGGCTGCAATTTAGTATGTTTGATGACTGGAGGGGGGATGATCAACGTACCAATTTGCAGGCCTCTAGCCTCAGCAGTTTTTAAGATCTGAGGGCGGACAGAAAAAGTGCGGACGGACAGACATATAGCCACCTCAATAGTTTTCTTTTACAGAAAACTAAAGAAATAAG
>JANJGK010000022.1:18254357-18256857 GCA_039081455.1 Macrobrachium rosenbergii | reverse complement strand
CAACGCGTTCCTACGAGTCCAAAATGTTTCCCCTCGCCGCGGAGTGAAGGAGACGTTTGCAAATAGGGCGTCAATTCCCCGTAGACTTTCGCATTCAACGTCTCTCTTGTCTCTTCGGAAAAGTTATTCCAAGCACTGGTGAAGCCTTTCCAACGTCGTTAGCGTTTGCCGAGGGGAAAATTTTCCCCCGTTTTTCCACGCATTTATATTGCAAGAATAAAATTATTACTGTTATTAATTCAAGTTTTAGATATTCGCTCCAAAATACTTAAAATTGATCGTTAATGCATAAGCAATGCTGTTTTACTAAGCTGAAACCAGATTATTGACAATTAAGTGAAATGCACTTACATACGAAAAAATACTATTGCATTAATTCAACTTCTAGATAGTCATTCCAAAATACAAACAAGTGATTGTTAATGTATAGGCAATGCTGTTTTACTAAGCTGAAACCTGATTATTTGCTTTTAAGTGAAATGCATTTATTTAGCAAAAACAAAACCAAAAAAATTAATATTTCATTAATTCAGCTTTTAAACAGTCATTCTAAAACACAAACAAGTGATTGTTAATGTACAGGCAACGCTATTTCACTAACCTGAAACTTCATTATTTACTGATAAGTGATTACAGGTCTTTATGCAATGCCATTTTACTAACTTCAATGACCTGTAAGTACACGTCATATTACTACTATTATTACTGAAACACTGACATCATCCTTTACCGTAATTCTTTCATGGCTGAGTGATAATAAACACAAAAATACCCGAAACATAAAGAGATGAATATTTGATGACATGGGACTGGCTCTGGCTGAGAAAGATCAATGCAAGCAGATGAAGCATTTTTATGTTCACACACAATGCGCTTTCAAATTACAAATGTTAAAATCATAAACATAATAAAAATATATGATAATGGCAGCTCGTACGTTATTGTGAGCTTAAAAATACTACGAACTTTATCCTTTCTCCTACGAATTTCAAAGACATCAGAAACCGACATAGCTAACAATATGTGTTCATGCTTTGCAGTTATTAATTCCTTAATTAATGAATTCATGAATTTGTTAGTTTATTTTTTTTCTTTTTTAATAAGTGATCTCTACTTTCTGTGTTCCCCTTTACCTTAAGTTATTCCTTTCTAATGAACACCATATTCTTTGGACGCTTGAATTTCAAGTCAATGGCCCCAGTGGTGGGCTTGTTTCGTATGAATAGGGTTTAACCTCTGAATAATAATAATAATAATAATAATAATAATAATAATAATAATAATAATAATAATAATAATAATAATAATAATAATCAAGAGAGTTTATCTTTCTAATAATAAAAAAAATTCAAGGAAGCATAAAAGATAGAAAGGAATAGAAAATAATGGAAGTAACACAAGCTAATATCTTTTACAGCATCCACCTGACCAAGGCTTTTAGTTCCCTCTCTGTGCTTGCAAGCAGTGCATCAGTATTCATTTATTAAAATCATGAGTTTTTTTATAATTTCTAATAATAAAAAAATTCAAAGAAGCATAAAATAAAAAAGGAAAATAAAATAAGGGAAGTATCACAAGCTGATATCTGTTACAGCAGCCATTTGGCCAGGGGGTCTTGTTCCCCCTCTGTGCTTGCAAGCAGTTGCATCAGTATTCATATATTCCGTTGGATGCCCATTTTCAGCCGACCGTGAAAGGGCAAAGGGTAACAGGAAGTGGAATTGGGTCATATCGTGAACTTGAATTCCAAATAAAGTTTAAAAAAAAGATAGAGATTTAAATACACTTTTCGGATTTTGCCTCCTTTGGTACCAGTTTTTTTTATATATATTGCTATCTATTTGCTGTTTTCATATTCATATTTATCTCCTATCTTCGTATTCCTATTTATTTCACATTTTCACGTTCCTGTTTATTTCCTATTTTCATGTTCCTGTTTATTTCTTATTTCATATTCCTGTTCATTTTCTATTTTCATGTTCCTATTTATTTTCTATTTTCATATTCTCATTTATTTCCTATTTGCATTACTGATATTCAATTCCTATTCAGATATTCCTAGTTATCTCCTATTTTCATAATTGCTATTCGTTTCCTATTCTGATATTCCTATTTATTTCCTATTTTCACATTCCTATTTATTTCCTATTTTGATATTCCTATTTATTTCCTATTTTCACATTCCTATTTATTTCCTATTTTGGTATTCCAATTTCCTTCCTATTTTTACATTCCTATTTACTTCCTATTTCCACATTCCTATTTACTTCCTATTTTCACATTCCTATTTACTTCCGATTCTACTTTAAAGACACAAACAATAAAGGCATCAGAATATTTTCTTCCAGGCGCGACAAAAATAACGGAAAAAATACTACCCAAATATTTTCGTATATTGTGCTGTATATTACCTTCATATTCTTCCTGATAAATCATATTTTTCTACTAGGGGGGGAAAAAAAACCAAGCACAAGAAAGGATATCCATTTTGTAAATAGGT
>JANJGK010000022.1:18236857-18249357 GCA_039081455.1 Macrobrachium rosenbergii | reverse complement strand
GTGAGCTGTAAATGATATCATATATATGTATGTGTGTGTATGTATGTATGTATGTATGTATGTGTGTATATATATATATATATATATATATATATATATATATATATATATATAT
The DNA here is from genome assembly GCA_039081455.1 of Macrobrachium rosenbergii. NCBI lineage: Eukaryota > Metazoa > Arthropoda > Malacostraca > Decapoda > Palaemonidae > Macrobrachium > Macrobrachium rosenbergii. Next base: position 18,249,242 of record JANJGK010000022.1, on the reverse strand, counting down.
ATATATATATATATATAATATATATATATATATATATATATATATATATATATACAAATATATATATATTATATATATATATATATATATATATATATATATATATATATATATATAATATATATATATATATATATATATATATATATATATACAAATATATATATATTATATATATATATATATATATATATATATATATATATATATATATATATATATATATATATTACATATATATAATCCTGCTCGTTTCCCATCTCGTCCTAGGTTTATTTTCTATGAAATAAACCTTTAATTGAACCTATGCTCTAACGAGAGAGAGAGAGAGAGAGAGAGAGAGAGAGAGAGAGAGAGAGAGAGAGAGAGAGAGAGAGAGAGAGAGAGAGAGAGAGATCATTCCTTCTTTTGCTTTCCTTGTAAATTCGACTAATTGCCAAACATTTAAGATATAGAAAGTCAAGAAGGTTCCTTTCACCCCTTCACATTCACTTTCACGAAAGCATCAAGATTCCTCTATTTTCTTCCATCAGCCCACCTCATCCATTTTGCGTCGCCTTCAAGTTTGCTTGGAATATAAGTCGAGCGCTTTCATTCATTTTCCTGGGACAATACTTAATCACGAGGGAAAGGCGGAAGGTCCAGGAAAAATTCGAGATATAAAATATAATCATCCATTATACTGAAGGAGCGTTATTTGCCATTTTTATGGTATATCTTGCGAGAGGGTGAAGTGTTATTGTAATTATGGGGCATTTAATAAGAAATAAATTGTATTCTTGTGACAGGATTTGCAGCTAAGAGTATGCATGTGCGTGTATGTATGTACATATATATATATACATATGTCTATATATAAAAATATATATAAATACATTATAATATATATATATACATACATATACATATTGTATATAAATTCCTGAGTAATTTCTTCAAGAGGACATAATCTTTTCTATGGGTACTTGATTTGCAGCAGAGGAAATCCTCTCAAAATAACTTACGAAGGAGAATCATCTTGCATTACCATACTCAGTGAAATAAAAAAAAAATGCTAAAGCATCAAAATATTTCAAATCGAACCAAGTTTTTTATTGTTCGTTTTCATGTTCTACTTTACTTAATTTAAAATGGATCATTTATTCTATTTTATGAAACAAAACACTTAAATAATTACACGCCTCCATAGCTATACTTCATCAATGGTGTACTGTATATGACACAGATACGTGCCATGCTGAATGTTAGCTGATCATTCTTATGAATTGAAATTCCTACAAACGCTTTGTCAACAATCCGTCTCTGTCTTCTACCCTGAGGAACATAAACCATGAGTTTGGATTTCATGGCTGAGTCAGGAATAATTCATTAGCTTTTATTTATCCTGGACATTGATCCACACATTTGAATTATTTTCAAATCGTGCCAAAAGGATTCTGAGTGACTATTCTTATCAAGTCATTCTCATTTAATCAGGTTTCTCTTTGGTCATCCTTTTCAATTAATGGCTCCCACAAAAAAGATTGTTGGTGCTGTCATTTCTAGTTTTCTGAAAAGAAAATATCGTTCCGGCTTTGTCTGTCCATCGGCACTTTTTCTGTCCGCCCTTAGATCTTAAAAACTACTGAGGCTAGAGGGCTGTAAATTGGTATGTTGATCATTCACCTTCCAATCATCCAACATACCAAATTTCAGCCCTCTAGCCTCAGTAGTTTTTTATTTTATTTAAGGTTAAAGTTAACCATAATCGTGCGTCTGGCAGCGATATAGGCCAGGCCACCACCACGCCGCGGCTCATACAGCATTATACCGAGACCACTGACTGACCTATTTTCGGTGGCCTTGAGTAGGCGATGTACAGAAAACTCGACTGCGCCGAAGAAACTCCTGCGCATTTTTTACTTGTTATTAATTAATGCTCCACCAAATCATTCTTCGGTGTGATTAATATCATCAATTAATCCATTTGACATCAGGCTACCGTGCGATCATACTTATCTGTTAATCTAATGCAATCAGACTTCTCTTTGATAGCTCTTGGCAGTTATGGCTCGTCTAATAATGCTTGTGTGTGATCATTCTAGTCAGTTCATGTTTGTAAATGAGGTTTCTATGTGTTCATTCTTGTCAGTTCATGTTTGTAAATGAGGTTTCTATGTGATCATTCTTATCAGTTCATTTTTGTAAATGTGGCTTTTCTGTGTTCATTCTTGTCAGTTCATTTGTAAATGGGGCTTCTTTGTGTTCATTCTTGTCAGTTCATCTTTGTAAATGAGGCTTCTTTGTGTTCATTCTTGTCAGTTCATGTTTGTAAATGAGGCTTCTTTGTGTTCATTCTTGTCAGTTCATGTTTGTAAATGAGGTTTCTATGTGATCATTCTTATCAGTTCATTTTTGTAAATGTGGCTTTTCTGTGTTCATTCTTGTCAGTTCATTTGTAAATGGGGCTTCTTTGTGTTCATTCTTGTCAGTTCATCTTTGTAAATGAGGCTTCTTTGTGTTCATTCTTGTCAGTTCATGTTTGTAAATGAGGCTTCTTTGTGTTCAATCTTGTCAGTTCATGTTTGTGTATGAGGCTTCTATGTGTTCAATCTTGTCAGTTCATGTTTGTAAATGAAGTTTTTTTGTGATCATTCTTGTCAGTTCACATTTGTAAATGAGGCTTCCGTGAAGTCATTCTTGTCTGTTCATGTTTGTAAACGAAGTTTCTTTGTGATCATTCTTGTCAGTTCACGTTTGTAAATTAGGCTTCTCTGTAGTCATTCTTGTCACTTCATGTTTGTAAATGAAGTTTCTATCTGATCTTTCTTGTCACTTCATGTTTGTAAATGAAGTTTCTATCTGCTCTTTCTTGTCAGTTCTCGTTTGTAAATGAGGCTTCTCTGTAGTCATTCTTGTCTCTTCATGTTTGTAAATGAAATTTCTATCTGATCTCTCTTGTCAGTTCATGTTTGTAAATGAAGTTTCTATCTGCTCTTTCTTGTCAGTTCATGTTTGTAAATGAGGCTTCTATCTGATCTTTCTTGTCAGTACATGTTTGTAAATGAGGTTTCTTTGTAGTCATTCTTGCCATTTCATGTTTGTAAATGAAGTTTCTATGTGTTCATTCTTGTCAGTTCATGTTTGTAAATGAAGTTTCTATGTGTTCATTCTTGTTAGTTCATGTTTGTAAATGAAGTTTCTATGTGTTCATTCTTGTCAGTTCATGTTTGTAAATGAAGTTTCTATGTGTTCATTCTTGTCAGTTCATGTTTGTAAATGAAGTTTCTATGTGTTCATTCTGGTTAGTTCATGTTTGTAAATGAAGTTTCTATCTGATCTTTCTTGTCAGTTCATGTTTGCAAATGAGGCTTCTTTGTAGTCATTCTTGTCATAGTCATTCTTGTCACTTCATATTTCTATCTGAAGTTCCTATGTGATCTTTCTTGTCAGTTCACGCTTGTAAACGAGGCGTCTGCGTTCATTCTTATCAGTTAATTTTCGTGCAGTCAGGTCTCTTTTTTAAATTTATCAGTCAATGCTCTGACAAATAACCATCTGTTTTATCATTCTTATCTATTAATGCTCGTCCCGTTTTTTCTCACTCTTATCAGTTAAATGCTCGTGCAGTCAGACCTGTTGTGTGACTGACTCAATCATCTGATACCCTCACAATCACGAGCTTATCCATTAACGTTTGTAAGAACATTCACAAAGGCTTCTGAGTGATGAGTCTTACCAGGAAATTCTCTTCGGTCCTTCTATAACCTCATTTTTATCAGTTAATGCTCGCGCGATAATCCGTCTGCGTCTTTTACCCTAAGGAACATAAACCGTGAGTTTGGATTTCACGGCTGTCAGAAATAATCTTTTAGCTATTATTTATCCCGGACATTATTCCACACGTCTGAATTATTTTCAAATGGAAAGGAAAGCAGTGTGAATGATGTCACTTATTTGAGAAAGCCTACAGCAACCAGCAGACACTATTTGTTTATTTTTTCATTTAGTAACAAAGTGGGACAATATAAACCATTTGGCCGCGCCAAAGCGAACATGTTGCGCGCACACCATGAGCCGTAACACTCGACGGTGTTATCCATTCATTCCTTCATCATTGGCCATAAAAATATGAATAAATATGCAGCTACATCTGAATAACACACAGTAAAGGCTCTATAGAGCCCTGCCCACTAGCGGATCGGGGGGGGGGGCCCACCTGGGCACGTGTCCGCCCCCCCCCCATGAAAAATAATGACAAAATAATAATATTGAAGATCTAGATAACATGAGAAATATAAAAATCGGAAGAAAATTAAAAATCTATTATAGAAATTATATATATATATATATATATATATATATATATATATATATATATATATATATATATATATATATATATATATTATGTATATATATACTGTATGTATATGTATCACAGTCATACACACATACACATGCACTCACTCCATTCCTCCATTGTTTCTCTTGCTTTCAATTTGTTTCACTTGCCATCAAAGAATGAAAAGGATAAAAGCAAAATTGAAATGGCTATGAGCAGTTCGAAAAAGTTGGCATAAAAAACATAAGAGATATTCCTTTCACTTTAAGTTTTTCGCATGATTGAGATACGTTTTCCTTTCGTGTGTGTTTGGTTTTATGGGGTTTTATTTATTTTTTCTTTTATTCAAAATAATTTATTCTGAATTTGTTCTCTGATGCTCACGAGGAACAAATGTTCAGCGATATGTCGTAGATGGAGACCGCAGCGGTGCTCATATCCAGTCGCTTAAGGAAAAGATAAAAATACTCTATAAGAATAACTGCCAGAAGAGAGAGAGAGAGAGAGAGAGAGAGAGAGAGAGAGAGTCATAAAGCGTATGTGTGTGCGTGGAAGTACAGCATATACAATACAACTCTACTGATATTAGAGCAGCGTATGTGTATGCGTAAATGCAACGTATAAAGATGTTCGCTTATCAATAATGGTAAATGTGAAATCACATGTTTATCAATTCACCTATGAAAGAATTCCTCTGTTTGTATACAAAACTATTGTAATTAATTTTAGGTTAAATAAATATGACACACAGCAATATTAAAGAAACATTTACCTTCAATCTCGTACAGATTAAATTTCTTTATGCAAACATACCCCAAAGGCTTATGGGTAAGTATTCCAATTACGCCCAGAGACACTTGTTTACCAGCATTATTACTCAAAAAAGAACGATTCTGACGGAGCACTCCTGCCTCAATAAAATGCAAAGAAAACAAAATATACAATTCTCAAACAAAATTATTTAGACGAACCATTTCTGCCTCAATAAAATGAAAAGAAAATACAATATACAATTCTCAAAAAAAATTATTTAGACGAACCACTGCTGCCTCAAATAAAATGCAAAGAAAACAAAATATACAATTCTCAAAAAAAAAAAATAAGTCATTTAGACGAACCACTGCTCCCTCAATAAAATGCAAAGAAAAAAATATATATACTATTCTAGAGACAGCGGTTTCCTGACTGATCCCCTGGAAGATGCACAACGACAACTCACTCCACGGAAGAAGAAGAAGAAGAAGAAGAAGAAGAAGAAGAAGAAGAAGAAGAAGAAGAAGAAGAAGAAGAAGAAGAAGAATTCTCCGGCTGGAAATGATATTTGATGACACATCGATTTGAATATTAATGGCGAGACGAAGTTGAAGGTGAATATGGGTATGACAGAGTGTGCTAGATACTCCCATGAAAGGGGACGCGTATGTTTCTGTTCATAGTTGAATCACAGGAATTAAGTGTCTTTCAGATTATTTTAGATTTATGAAGTTCACTTACCGCGTATTTTCGCACGCGCGCGATGTCACATATATGTGTGTGTATGTATGTATGTATATATATATATATATATATATATATATATATATATATATATATATATATATATATATATATATATAAATATATATATACATATATATCTATAAGGGCCGGTACGAAATCTCCCTCTCCCTCTCTCTCTCTCTCTCTCTCTCTCTCTCTCTCTCTCTCTCTCTCTCTCTCTCTCTCTCTCTCTCTCCATAAAACCAGGTTACTGAAAAAAATACCCCTTGAAACTAACTAATGAGCATTTTCCTAAAGGTGAAATATCATATACGTAGAAAATGTTATTTACGAAATTAAGTGTTTTGTACCTCTCAAGAATTTATTCTTTTTTTTTTCATGAGCGTTTATGCTCAACCGTTAACTATAGATTTTGATAATTCATTCCTTTTTATAAAAAAAATGCCAGCACTATATTATAGTCTTGGATTTTTTCTTAAATTCCAGATATCATAGTCTTGGAATCTTTTTATAAATTCCAGTACTATATTATGGTGCTGAATTTTTTTTTTTCTTTGTAAAAAGTCGAGTGAAATATCGAAATCTATAGTAACTACAGTTACTGTTATCTACATTGTTTATTTGCAACACAATATTTTAATTTATGCCACTCCTGTTACCCGCATTTCGACTTCACAACAGAACATTTAAATAAAGTTGTTCATTGTTACATTATTCTCGAAATGTGTCTTTTAACCGATATCCCATCTATTGCCTTTACTTCAAAATCCCCTTAGTGGGTTATTGCCGTCAGTGCACCTCGCGGGGTGCACTGTAGGCATTACTAAAGGTTGTTTGCAAGCGTCCCTTTGGCCCGTAGCTGCAACCCCTTTCATTCCTTTTACTGTACCTCCGTTCATATTCTCTTTCTTCCATCTTGCTATCCAACCTCTCCTTTCAAACCTACCTACTCTCAATTTCCCTTCCAGTGCTGCATGACCTCATAGGTCCCAGCGCTTGGCCTTTGGCCTAAAGTCTATATTCCATTCCATTCCGTTTATTTCAAAATTCCAGCAAATGGTTCGGGTAAAAGCTATATAAACGCAAATTTCAAACATATGATATTCAATGTATAATAAATTCTTGTGTCAGCCTGATTTTAAAATTTCAAGAATTGTTTGTAGTTAGTAGCATAATATTTTAGATCCCTTTTCCAAAACAAAGAAAAAACATGTTTCAATCTACATCACGAACAAGAAACGTTAAACATTCCAGAAATATCTGCAGTTACTAACACAATATCTCACATCCCTTTCCCCGAATAACAAATATTTCAATATAAATTACAAACAAGAACGGCGTATCTGCGCCGTAAGCGCCCATATACAGAGGCCCCTTTAATCCCGAGGCCGTGTATCAGCTCTCGCCCCGTTATAAATGGGTGGCCCGTTTGAGTTAAGAGCGAAGGGAATATCAACCTGACGAAGTCTCTCCTGTCGTGCGGGAGTCGGGAATGGGAATGGGAATGGGAATGGGAATGCCAGAAGGACGACAACAAGTAATAAATGCGCCGAAGTTTCTTAGGCGCCATCGAGTTTTCTGTACAGTTTATATCAAGGCCACCGAAAACAGATCTATCTTTCGGTGGTCTCGTTATGATGCTATATGAGCCGCGGCCCATGAACCTTTAACTACGGCCCTGTTGTGGCCTGTCTTATATCGTTGCCAGAAGCACGATTACGGCTAACTCTAACCGTAAATAAAATAAAAACTACTTAGGCTACAGGGCTGCAATTTGGCATGATTGATGAATGGAGGGTGGATGATCAACATACCAATTTACAGCCCTGTAGCCTCAGTAGGTTTTAAGAACTGGGGGCGGACAGAAAAAGTGCGGACAGAATAAAATGCGGACGGACAGAGAAAGCCGGCACAATAGTTTTCTTTTACAGAAAACTAAAAAGGACTAAAAGTGCAGTTATCAGAAGAGACGATGGAAGCTATGCCTTTCCAGGTATTTAAATCGTGAAGAAAGGGGAGTACCAAAATGGCGGACGAATTGTAAGGAGATCGTTGCATCCAAGGCAGGACGACTAAAACTGCTATTGTCGCAGAGAGAGGATGGCAGATATACCTTTGCAGGAGTGTAAGCCGTAGAGAAAATGGAGTACCAAAATGGTGGAAGAATTGTTAGGAAAGCGTCGTACCAATGTATCCGATTCAGAAAGACGTGCCACTATTTCATTTCTAAAGCCGATAACATTGGTAGTGCGAAGTTGCTGGGGATCTGTAGCGTGAATTTTTGACACAGGAACGAATACAGTTACGCTGGCGGTTCTACCGTGAAAGCAAAGAAAGATCCGAGAGAGAGAGACAGACAGACAGAGCTGTTCGCCTTCGCAAAAACTGCACAAAATGAAGGCTGGGAATTCTCCAACGAAGCTGAGGACAAACAACTGCCAAAACGCTCGAACTGACAGCTAAAAAAAAAAAAAACTGGATACGGCATAAAACTCGCCAAATGCGTGTGACAAATTGCCCGTATCTATAGTCCGAGAACCACAACAGCTTTTGGTACACCCAAATCTCCTTTTGCCAAGTTTGGCGAAAGCCTTCGCGCAATCACCGCCACAACCAACAATGCATCTGTGTTTGTTTAAACTAGTGTTGGAGGCAAATGCCGGATAATCCCCCCCACGACGGTAATGGCCATTAAACTTGATGGAAGGGAAAAATTGAATGGTGTTCGCAAAGGGGCTTTGCCAGTCATATGTAAACAGGGATTCGGTGATATAAATCACGCACGTACTGCAGAGCAGGTGGACGAAAGGGCGGAAAAGGGGAATGAACGACTTTGTCTGGCGGACAGATGACTTAATGGCCGAGTATTGTCTTTAGTCTTAATCTTCCAACTTCTGGAAGAGATAAAACAAGTAAAAAATGCGCCGAAGTTTCTTCGACGCAATCGAGTTCTCTGTACACCGTATATTCAAAGCCTTCGAAAACATACCAATCTTTTGGTGGTCTCGATATACAAGTAATGCTATATGACCCGCGGCCCATGGAACTCTCAGCCGGCTGTGGTGGCCTGTGTTGTTGCGTTGCCAGAAACACGATCATGGCTAACTTTAACCTTAAACAAAAATAAAAACTACTAAGGCTAGAGGGCTGCAATTTGGTATGTGTGATGACTAGAGGGTGGATGATCAACGTACCAATTTGCAGTCCTCTAGCCTCAGTAGTTTTTGTGGTCTGAGGGCGGACAGAAAAAGCGCGGGCGGACAGACAAAGCCGGCACAATAGTTTTCTTTTACAGAAAACTAAAAATGGGTTTCCAATTACATACCAAGAGGATTTGGGCGAAAATGGAATATTTATCTGGGTAAAAATTGCTCTATATACAGGGAAAAGGCAAATAATTTCTTTTTCTATAAAAGCATGACTATGTATGTAACGAATTCATTCTGACATACAACCTATTAATTTGAAACAACTTTCTCCTTCACATCTAGTTCTTTGTGCCGCAAGAACTGTGAGAGTCTGTTGAATTCTGTCGTGTCACAGAAAACAGCCAGACTCCACAAAGAAATAAAGACGCTACAATGACAAAGACGCTACAATGACGAAGGAATACAATGACAAAGACGCTACAGTGCCGAAGGAAATGAGATTTTCGTCCAATGAAAGTTAGAAAAGAAGATGTTACACAATATTAAAAGAAAAGTCTTCTGGGAATCTCTAAGTCGAAGAAGGCGGTAAAACTTCATTGATCAAAGTTACTGAAAGTGAAGTACTCGATCTTCTACTGGGAATTCCTGAGTCCCTGTGACCATTTTGCATATTCTTTTCCTCGTTAAAAATTGAGACAAGATGTCGGCTACACAAGTCTTCATGGAAGTCTATTAAGGATTCCACACAAAAAATTCGTATTTTGATAAAAAGTACTTTGTTTGTTGACTTCCCTTTGATGTTCCGGAAACAGCGTCTGGGGGGAGAGAGAGAGAGAGAGAGAGAGAGAGAGAGAGAGAGAGAGAGAGAGAGAGAGAGAGAGAGAGAGAGAGAGAGAGAGAGAGAGTCTTGTTCTAGATTTATGTTGATTGGGTTTTATTTGGCGTGTTGCAATCTCATTTTTTTAAAGTACGAAAATCAGTATATTTATCTAAAAGCTAAGAATATCCTTGGGAATCTTCGGGTCACTCCAGAAATGAAAAATCTTCAAATGAAGAATGTTGGTGAGATTTCACATTTCCTTCGGATAAATCCATCAAAAACTGCTTGTCTATTTTCGAACATAATTCCACAAATATAATATTTCATTATGCTTAAGCACAGCTTATATATATATATATATATATATATATATATATATATATATATATATATATATATATATATATATATATATATATATATATATAAGATTATACGGTACTCAGACCAAAAGACTTCACAAAATATGACCACTTTATAAATGATGAAATCTTGTGAACCCTAACTCACCAGCATTCGCTACGTTATTAGCCAATACAGAAAATACCGACCTCATAAAATATATAAAAAAAAAAAATACCTCCCAGACGCTGCAGAGGACATGAAACAAAAAAAATAAAAAATACCAATCTTAAGAGGATTAGGAGTAAAGTCCGGACTGGGAACCAATCACAACTTCGACGCCGTTTCACCGCAGAAACGGAGCAGTTTCTCCACGACCTGCAAAAGATTCAGTTTCGTTTCCTTGACACTCAAATGAAGATCGACGTTTTCCCGTCGAATGCGTCACTTTCCAGCGGAGAAAGTCTCGTCTTCTCCAGCGACACTGGTGTGAAACATTAGATCGTCGACTTCTTGGCAAAGTAGATTGTTTAGCCCGATTCAGAGGCAGGGCAGAAATGACCGGAAGATTTTGAATTTGAATTTGAGTGTCTTTGTAAAATATACAGTTGTTCAAGGACGCTTTTGTGAAGATTTATAAATAATTTTTTATTAGAAATCTGAAGATAAAATTCGAAAATTTTTAAAGACAAAAAAAGTAACTCAAATGGCGTTGATGGAATACGACGATACTTAAAGATATGCTAAAGAAGGTTAAGAATATAAAATTTAGGTCAAAGGCCAAGCACTGGGACCCATGAGGTCATTCAGCGCTGAAAGGGAAACTGAAAGTAGAAAGGTTTTAAATGTGCAACGGGAGGAAAACCTCAAAGCAGTTGCACCATGAAACAAACGTTAGGAGAGGGTGGAAAAGTTAAGTATATCTTAGTTTTACCAGACCAATGAACTGAGTAACAGCTCTCCTAGGGCTGGCCCGAAGGATTAGACTTATTTTACGTGGCTAAGAACCAATTGGTTACTTAGCAACGGGACCTACAGTTTATTGTGGAATCCGAACCACATTATAGCGAGAAATGAAAGCAAGATGTTAGAAAGAGAATATAAACAGAAGTACAGTAAAAGGGACTGAAGAGACGCTGCAAAGAGCCTTAACTTGCGCCTACAGTACACCGCGTGAGGTGCGCTGATGGCACTAACCTACGGGGGAAGGAAGAAGTTAAGGACACCGCTGACTGAGATAACGGGGATAAAAGTATTTGATACCATCTACTCTTGAACCTTCGTGCTTAATAACCCATAATTTTGACTGATGACTGGGAGAGTCTTCCACGCATCCGGACATAATGCTATATATTTGTCTTGAACGGCCGCTCTCGTCACACGAATATCAGCAATTATCATCGACGAATCACAGAGTTAGGAGGACTTCCTATATTCCTTGAGCTATCAAGTATACAAGAACAGAAAGCCCGTGGCACATTCTGTAGCTACAGAGGAGAGATAGGGTAACTTATTATTATTATTATTATTATTATTATTATTATTATTATTATTATTATTATTATTATTATTATTATTATTATTCTGTACAGCGTATAATCAACCCACCGAAAATATATCTCTCTTTCGGCGGTCTCGGTATAATTCTGTATGAGCCGCGGCCCATGAAACTTTAACCAAGGCCGTGGTGGCCTGTCCTATATAGTTGCCAGAAGTACGATAATGTCTAATTTTAACCTTAAATAAGATCAAAACACTAAGGCTAGAGGGCTGCAACTGGGACAGTTTGATGACTGGAGGGTGGATGATCAACGTACCAATTTCCAGCCCTCTAGCCCCAGTAGTTTTTAAGATCTGAGTGCAGACAGAAAAAGTGCGGACGGGCATGAGATTTCTTACGCACGCGTAGGATGAATAATGTTAACAGAACAGGTAATGATGTAGGCGTAATAAGAGGGAAGGAAAACCAATGCTTTCACATAAGAGGAATATTATCATTATGTTACTATTGTTCAGAAGATGAACCCTATTCATATGGAACAAGCCCACACTACAGGGGTCACTGACTTGAAATTCAAGCTTCCATGGAATATTATGGCGTTCATTCGAAAGAAGTAACAGAAGGTAATGGGAAATAAGGAAAAAGGAGATCAGTTATTATAAAAGCAAGAGGAGGCGGGAATGAAAAACGCACAAAGATAACATGGCGTAAAGAATATAATGGACAGCCTTCAGTCACATTACTCATTA
>JANJGK010000022.1:18221857-18231857 GCA_039081455.1 Macrobrachium rosenbergii | reverse complement strand
CCTAACCCCCTCCCTCCCTCCTCTCCCTTTCCCAACCCTCTAACCAAAAATGAAAAAAAAAAAAAGTTATAATGGGAGAATTATCCACGAATATCCATACCTTCATCGGTTCGTGATGACTTCGAGTATCCCCGGGATAATAAAAATAAAAAAAAAAAATAACCCTTCGTCTCGGTAAGGTTCAAAATTATCGAGGGCTCTTCAGAGGAGATTGAACTGCATAAAGCATCGTTTGAAGGGCTCTCCATAATCCACGCCAAGTTCAAGGGTAAGGGAGAATTTTTTATTTCTTTTTTATTTTTTAGTTTTCTGTAAAAGAAAACTGTTGTGCCGGCTTTGTCTGTCCGTCCGCACTTTATTCTGTCCGCCCTCAGATCTTAAAAACTACTCGCGCTAGAGGTCTGCAAATTGGTATGTTCATCATCTACCCTCCAATCATCAAACATATCAAATTACAGCCCTGTAGCCTCAGTAGCTTTTATTTTACTTAACGTTAAAGTTAGCCATAATCGTGCTTCTGACAACGATGTAGGACAGGCCACCACCGGGCCCTGGCTAAAGTTTCACGGGCCGCGGCTCATACAGCATTATAACGGGACCACCGAAAGATGGATCTGTTTTCCGTGGCCTTGATTATACGCTGCACAGAAAACTCGATTGCGCCGAAGACACTTCGGCGCATTTTTTACTTGTTTATTTTTATGTACAGAAAAATAAACATAAACCGTATCTCTCTCTTGTCACGTCTTATGTAACGGGAATAATCAGATAGGCAGACAACATTAATCCTATTTTTTTAATTGAAAATGAACAGAGGCGTTTAATGACAAGGGCAATTATAAATATGACGGTTTGAAGAATTCCTACTTTTCACACAAAGTTTTTTTTTTGTCGTGTTGTTGATGTCATTATAGAATCATCCCACGCCACATTTTACATTACAAAGATAGACAAACAGACTGTTAGACATGTAGACAGATAGACACAGAGGCAAGCAGGCAATAGACAGACAGACATTAGACAGATAGACAGAGAGACAGGCAGACAATAGACGGACAGACATTAAACAGATAGGCAGAGAGACAGGCAGACAATGGACAGACAGACATTAGACAGATAGACAGAGAGGCAAGCAGGCAATAGACAGACAGACATTAGACAGATAGACACAGAGGCAAGCAGGCAATAGACAGACAGACATTAGACAGATAGACACAGAGGCAAGCAGACATCGGACGAACAGACATTAGACAGATAGACAGGGAAGCAAGCAGGAAACAGACAGACATTAGACAGATAGACAGAGAGGCAAGCAGGCAATGGACGGACAGACATTAGACAGATAGACAGAGGCAAGCAGACAATGGACGGACAGACATTAGACAGATAGACACGGAGGCAAGCAGACAATGGACAGACAGACATTAGACAGATAGACAGAGGCAAGCAGACAACAGACGGACGGACATTAGACAGATAGACAGAGAGACAGGCAGACAATAGACGGACAGGCAGACAACAGTCAGACAAACATACAACAGATGGACAGACAGACAGACAGAGATTAGACAATTAGACAGACAGAATGACATTAGACAGACGAGCATTAGACAGAAGACAGGCACAGACAGCCAGACAAGATAGACAGACAAACAGACAATAGACAGAAAAATATATTGCTATCCCCCTTACATAACTATTCATATTTGCATGAAACAGTCAAACGAAATTGCTAAGACAAAATGACTTTCGAAAAGTGATGATGACGTTAGAGATTTGACGGCAACAGATCGGTATCGACCTTTGAAAACTGGATAAAAAGTATATATGCGCTTTTATATATATATTTGTTCTCCAATTACCGTTTTTTTTACATCAGATACTTCTTGAACGAGTGATTTCAATATCAGGAAATAGATTCCGCAAGATTTATGTGAATGACCCAAACAGGAAATATGACACTTAAGATATATTTAGAAAAATTATGTTAATATTTTTACATGCACAAACAGGTATCGACAGACACAAACACGCTGAGGCAGTTTATGTGGAGGTACGTGTATGTGTGTATGTATGTGTGTAAGTGTGTTTGTTAGACTCCAAAATAAAAGCAAACGAGAGAGAACGGCCACCTCGTCTGGAGGGCGGAGCCAAAAAGGTCCCACAAGGCCTCTATTTTCCTCTAAACACCTTATCATACTTTAGGTAAGGGCAGTGCTGGCATAAGGCCGGGTTTTAATCTAAACGAACAGCCACCAAGAGAGAAAGGTTCCACCTCGTGGAAGGTTCAGGTTCAGTTACGTCAGAAGGGCTTGAAGCTGAGGAGACCAAAAGTCTGAAATTAATCTTTAGATCCTGTTTATAGTTGAGTTGGATACACAATTTAGGCCAAAGGCCAAGCACTGGGACCTATGAGGTCATTCAGCGCTGAAACGGAAATTGACAGTAAGAAGGTCTGAAAGGCGTAACAGGAGGAAAGCCTCAAAGCAGTTGCGCTATGAATCAGTTGTTAGGAGAGGGTGGAAAGTAAGATGGAAGAAAGAGAATATGAACGGAGATGCAGTAAAAGGAACGAAAGGGGTTGCAGCTAGGGGCCGAAGGCTCGCTGCAAAGAATCTTAAGTAATGCCTACAGTGCACCGCATGAGGTGCACTGACGGCACTATCCCCCCAACGGATATCTTGTTTAAAGGACGTTTTCTTTCGAAATTACAATTACACAGTACATAACGAGGGTAACAAGCATTTATAAATTATGTGTGTATGTGTGTATGTGTGTTTGTGCGTATGTGTGAAGGGAGACACGTATCATCTACTTATATACAGTATTCATATATACATTCTCTCGTATCTACTTTGAAATAAATCGTTATCGTACAAATTTGCACTGAAATATAAAATTTAGGCCGACGGCAAAGCGATGGGGCCTACGAGGTCATTCAACGCTGAGAATAATGTCGAAACAATTGTTAAGTGAGGGGTCGAAAGCAAGATGGAAGAAAGACAATATGAACGGAGGTACAGTAAAAGGAATGAGAGGGGTTGCAGCTAGGGTAAGAAGGGACTCTAAAAGAAGCTCCAAGTAATGCCTACAGTGCGCCGTGTGAGGTGCACTGACGGCGCTACCCAGCTACGAACTCTAGTAAGTATGCTGTTACTTTCTATTCCCGATTACACAGTGACAATGATCTTCCACATAAGCAATGATTAAAGAAGAAATAGAAAAATGGTTTTTCCTTCTACGTTATCCAATTCGCTCGTCTCTTGCGCTTCGTATGAATAAAAAATAAAGCGAAAATCAGAGAGCAAATTCCACCAGATTACAGAGGTCGATCACCCGACGGCTGACATGATCACTGGGAGGACACAATGAATCTGGCTTTCCTGTCCGGCAAAATACGATGATAAATATGATGAAATATGCACTCCGGTGTCTTTTCACCCTGACAGCGTGCATAAATTAGACCTTATTTTTCGTACCCGAACGCGTCACGTTCGGTGTCGTATGCGTTATTCCAATTTCGCTGGGTTATTTGACGTGCATTACTGAACAGGTACGTTCTGTGACATCATGCACATAACAAGTTTATGATGCCTGTCATTGTTTCAGAGGAATCTGAAATTTTCGTAGCGGAACTGTGTGCGTTTCTAAGGTAACTCGATTGGTGTAGGTAATGTTCGCTGCTAAATTCAGAAATGTTGGCAGATAACCTATAGAAATTTTACCAGTCAGTCCAGTAATAATAATAATAACAATAATGATAATAATAATAATAATAATAAATGCACCTGATGCAGCAACTTCATTTAACATTACCCGCCTAAAAGAGGATTTTCTCCCGATAAATAATAATAATAATAATAATAATAATAATAATAATAATAATAATAATAATAAACATAAAAATTCAGAAATGTTGGAAGATAACTGATAGAAATTTTACCAGTCAGTCGAATAATAATAATAATAATAATAATAATAATAATAATAATAATAATAATAATAATAGTAGTAGTAGTAGTAGTAGTAGTAGTAGTAGTAGTAGTAGTAGTAGTAGTAGTAGTAGTAGTAAACTTATAAAGAAGAAACTGACAGACTAAACGAATGAAAGACTGACTAAAAATGTAAATGATTTTATTTCAACGAAAGCATCAAAATGCAAATGACTTAATTAAAATAAAGCAACGCAACGCGGAAAAGAAAACGAAAATCTAGAACTGATAATATACAAAACGAGAATGATTTTTCCGAGTCACTGAAGTTTGAACGTCCGTTCCCTTTACAATTGCAGTTTGACTTTCTGAAACCGTGATTTTTGTGCGATTGCAAAAAAAAAAAAAATAAAAAAAAAGAGATGGGGGGGGGCGGCGGTTAGCATATTTATATTGAGGAAAGTTGTTAAGTTTCTCTCTCTCTCTCTCTCTCTCTCTCTCTCTATATATATATATATATATATATGTATATATATACATATAAGTATATGTATTATATATATATCATGTATATATAATATATATACATATACATATATATATATATATATATACTGTATATATATATATATATATATATATTATATATATATATATATATACTGACATGTACCCCAATATAATGCAATACGCTTGGCGGTGGCAGAGAGAGAGAGAGAGAGAGAGAGACAGAGACAGAGAGAGAGAGAGATTTACCAACCCCTCTCAAAGACATGAAATGAACTAAAAGGATACCTAATGCAACGAAATACGAAAATATATGGAAAAGAAGTCACATCCAAAGAAACACAAAAATAGCGAAGGGGTTTGACCTCTGTCCCCAGATTCTCGACTGACAGACTTCATGTATTGCCGATTTAGAAAATCATCAGTTGAATTGAATTCCATGTAGAATTTAGGCCAAAGGCCAAGCACTGGGACCAGTGAGGTCATTCGGGATTGAAACGAAAATTGACAGCAAAAGGTTTGAAAGTTGTAACAGGAGGAAAACCTCAAAGCAGTTGCACTATGAATCAGTTGTTAGGAGAGAGTAGAAAGTAAGATGGGAGAAAGAGAATATGAAAGGAGGCACAGTAAAAGGAACGAAAGGGGTTGCAGTTAGGGGCAGAAGACACGCTGCAAAGAACCTCAAGTAATGCCTACGTTGCACCGCATGAGGCGCACTGACGGCACTAGCCCCCTACGGGGTAAAAAAAGACAGTCAACAGCCTATAAACCCAAGAGGGCTCCAAGGGAACCAGCTTGCAGAAAGAGAAACTAGTTTTAGGAAAAGGTGATAAATAAATAAATATGAGAGAATGGAAAATAAAACCGATGCATCTGATATTCAGAAGACGTCAGCAGCAGAGAGCTGGACTGAATCTGCACCTCATTTAAATATTTGGAGATCAGATTCTACAAATACACTAGGGTGGCTATGCAAACTATTCCACTTTTTATTGCAGCCAAGATAAAACTCCTAGGAGGAAAAGTGGCTGTCTTGGAACAGACTTCTGAATGGCTCTCAGAAATCAGTTGCAGCTAAGATAAAAGTCCTGGGAGAAAAAGTGGCTGTCTTGGAGCAGACTTCTGAATGGCTATCAGAAATCAGTTGCAGCCAAGATAAAATTCCTAGGAGTAAAAGTGGCTGTCTTGGAGCAGACTTCTGAATGGCTATCAGAAATCAGTTGCAGCCAAGATAAAATTCCTAGGAGTAAAAGTGGCTGTCTTGGAGCAGACTTCTGAATGGCTATCAGAAATCAGTTGCAGCCAAGATAAAATTCCTAGGAGTAAAAGTGGCTGTCTTGGAACAGACTTCTGAATGGCTATCAGAAATCAGTTGCAGCTAAGATAAAAGTCCTGGGAGAAAAAGTGGCTGTCTTGGAACAGACTTCTGGATGGCTCTCAGAAATCAGTTGCAGCCAAGATAAAATTCCTAGGAGTAAAAGTGGCTGTCTTGGAGCAGACTTCTGAATGGCTATCAGAAATCAGTTGCAGCCAAGATAAAATTCCTAGGAGTAAAAGTGGCTGTCTTGGAACAGACTTCTGAATGGCTATCAGAAATCAGTTGCAGCTAAGATAAAAGTCCTGGGAGAAAAAGTGGCTGTCTTGGAACAGACTTCTGGATGGCTCTCAGAAATCAGTTGCAGCCAAGATAAAATTCCTAGGAGTAAAAGTGGCTGTCTTGGAGCAGACTTCTGAATGGCTATCAGAAATCAGTTGCAGCCAAGATAAAATTCCTAGGAGTAAAAGTGGCTGTCTTGGAGCAGACTTCTGAATGGCTCTCAGAAATCAGTTGCAGCCAAGATAAAATTCCTAGGAGTAAAAGTGGCTGTCTTGGAACAGACTTCTGAATGGCTATCAGAAATCAGTTGCAGCCAAGATAAAATTCCTAGGAGTAAAAGTGGTTGTCTTGGAGCAGACTTCTGAATGGCTCTCAGAAATCAGTTACAGCCAAGATAAAATTCCTAGGAGTAAAAGTGGCTGTCTTGGAGCAGACTTCTGAATGGCTATCAGAAATCAGTTGCAGCCAAGATAAAATTCCTAGGAGTAAAAGTGGCTGTCTTGGAGCAGACTTCTGAATGGCTATCAGAAATCAGTTGCAGCTAAGATAAAATTCCTAGGAGTAAAAGTGGCTGTCTTGGAGCAGACTTCTGAATGGCTCTCAGAAATCAGTTGCAGCCAAGATAAAATTCCTAGGAGTAAAAGTGGCTGTCTTGGAACAGACTTCTGAATGGCTATCAGAAATCAGTTGCAGCCAAGATAAAATTCCTAGGAGTAAAAGTGGCTGTCTTGGAGCAGACTTCTGAATGGCTATCAGAAATCAGTTGCAGCTAAGATAAAATTCCTAGGAGTAAAAGTGGCTGTCTTGGAGCAGACTTCTGAATGGCTATCAGAAATCAGTTGCAGCCAAGATAAAATTCCTAGGAGTAAAAGTGGCTGTCTTGGAACAGACTTCTGGATGGCTCTCAGAAATCAGTTGCAGCCAAGATAAAATTCCTAGGAGTAAAAGTGGCTGTCTTGGAGCAGACTTCTGAATGGCTATCAGAAATCAGTTGCAGCCAAGATAAAATTCCTAGGAGTAAAAGTGGCTGTCTTGGAACAGACTTCTGAATGGCTATCAGAAATCAGTTGCAGCTAAGATAAAAGTCCTGGGAGAAAAAGTGGCTGTCTTGGAACAGACTTCTGGATGGCTCTCAGAAATCAGTTGCAGCCAAGATAAAATTCCTAGGAGTAAAAGTGGCTGTCTTGGAGCAGACTTCTGAATGGCTATCAGAAATCAGTTGCAGCCAAGATAAAATTCCTAGGAGTAAAAGTGGCTGTCTTGGAACAGACTTCTGAATGGCTATCAGAAATCAGTTGCAGCTAAGATAAAAGTCCTGGGAGAAAAAGTGGCTGTCTTGGAACAGACTTCTGGATGGCTCTCAGAAATCAGTTGCAGCCAAGATAAAATTCCTAGGAGTAAAAGTGGCTGTCTTGGAACAGACTTCTGAATGGCTATCAGAAATCAGTTACAGCCAAGATAAAATTCCTAGGAGTAAAAGTGGCTGTCTTGGAACAGACTTCTGAATGGCTATCAGAAATCAGTTGCAGCCAAGATAAAATTCCTAGGAGTAAAAGTGGCTGTCTTGGAACAGACTTCTGAATGGCTATCAGAAATCAGTTGCAGCTAAGATAAAAGTCCTGGGAGAAAAAGTGGCTGTCTTGGAACAGACTTCTGGATGGCTCTCAGAAATCAGTTGCAGCCAAGATAAAATTCCTAGGAGTAAAAGTGGCTGTCTTGGAACAGACTTCTGAATGGCTATCAGAAATCAGTTGCAGCTAAGATAAAAGTCCTGGGAGAAAAAGTGGCTGTCTTGGAACAGACTTCTGAATGGCTATCAGAAATCAGTTGCAGCTAAGATAAAAGTCCTGGGAGAAAAAGTGGCTGTCTTGGAACAGACTTCTGGATGGCTCTCAGAAATCAGTTGCAGCCAAGATAAAATTCCTAGGAGTAAAAGTGGCTGTCTTGGAACAGACTTCTGAATGGCTATCAGAAATCAGTTACAGCCAAGATAAAATTCCTAGGAGTAAAAGTGGCTGTCTTGGAACAGACTTCTGAATGGCTATCAGAAATCAGTTACAGCCAAGATAAAAGTCCTAGGAGAAAAAGTGACTGTCTTGGACCAGACTTCTGAATCCCAATGAGAAAGAAGACGGTAGAGAAAAGCAATTACAAACGGTATCAAAGCACTGGTACAAAAGTTCCCTGTCATACAAAGCCAACTATTTCCTTTTTTTTTTAATGAAACGTTCAGATGGCGAGTCACGGGGTCTGGTGAGAATGAAAGAGAATGAAAGAGATTGAAAGAGAATGAATGAGAATGAAAGAGAAGCTGAGCAGATATTTTCTCTTTCCAAAATGAAAACTTCAAATTGCGAGTCACACAGTAAAGATGAAACAGGCGATGATTGGAGTGTGTGTAGGATGTGGGAATACAAAGGTGAATGGTGAATAAGTGAATCTTTCTGAAATGCTTTTGGTGAAGAGCGTTTTCTTACTCCATGAATTCATTTTAGTTTGGACAGAATTCTTAAGATGAAAACAACAGTTATTAGAGATTGAGCTTTTATTTGTATTATGCTTTATGCTTCGTTGTAATCTCTCTCTCTCTCTCTCTCTCTCTCTCTTTATGCAAATATGTGCACTGAATTACTGAGCTAGCGTTATGGTAATTCTTCTCCTACTAATAATTACAATTATAAAATAACCAGAGCAAATATAATAAAAACAATTCTTCTAGTAACAGATAAAAAAAAAGCTGAAACGGTAAACTCAAGCTTAAAGTAAGTACAAAACTCTAAAAAAATTTTTCACTCCACCCATAAAAAAAAATCAGACTAAGAAAAACGAATATAAAAGAAGAGTGTTCAAGTCAGGAGAACAATTCGAGGAGAACACTTGTAAATCGACCTTATTAAGGTCACTGTTATTTGCCGTTCCATCGACGGATCTGTCGATAAAATTGACAGAACAACGTTCTTGTGGAGGTGACGAAGAGTCAGGAGATATAGGTCACGAATGTTTGAGAGATAAAAACACTTTTGGATGATTTCGGTGATACCTGTATGCAATGATATCTGACCATTTATATATATATATATATATATATATATATACATATAGATATGTATATATAATTTAAATACATATATATACATATATATAAATTATATATATATACATATAAATATATATATACATATATATACTTATAAATAAATATATATATATATATATATATATATATTATATATATATATAATATACATATATATATACATATACATAATACATGCATACACATACCCCATACATATATTATATCAACACGATCTACCTCATTAAAATGAGCCACTGATGCAATTCCGATTATCTGTCCCTGGGAGATAATTGCGAGATTAGATTGCTAATATCATAAATGAAGTCTCGGTCTCCGGGGAAACTCAATAACGCAGCTGTCCCAATGAAGATGATTCCTGTCGTTCCGTTGAGCTGCAACACTGCAACACGGCATTAGTGTGATGTATTCACCTGCTTATCGGGAATGGCGTGTTACAATGGGCGAGCCCCTACCCTCCAAGGAATTTATGTATGTGTATATATATATATATAATATATATATATATATATATATATATATTATATATATATATATACATATATGTATATGTATATATATAATATATACATATATATGTATGTATGTATGTATGTATGTATGTATGCATGTATGTATGTATGTATTTGTCAAGTACCAGCAAACAATTACTTTTATTTTCTTTCATTAGTGTAAGTTAAGTATATCTTAGTTTAACCAGACCACTGAGCTGATTAACAGCTCTCCTAGGGCTGGCCCGAAGGATTAGATTTATTTTTACGTGGCTGAGAACCAATTGGTTACCTAGCAACGGGACCTACAGTTTATTGTGGAATCCGAACCACATTATAGCGAGAAATGAATAAAACACCAGCATGCCTTGTTACT
>JANJGK010000022.1:18146976-18216976 GCA_039081455.1 Macrobrachium rosenbergii | reverse complement strand
TCTAGAAAATGGAAAGAGAAGTTCTAAACACTAATATATATATATATATATATATATATATATATATATATATATATATATATATATATATATATATGTATATATATATATATATATATATATATATATATATATATACAGTAGGCTATATATATACATTATATATAATAAATAGTTTTATATATATATATATATATATATATATATATATATATATATATATATATATATATATATATATATATACATACAGTATATACGAGTATATACATTTTATATATAATAAATAGTTTTTGATAGTTTTGAAACTTCCAACTTATATATATATATATATATATATATATATATATATATATATATATATATATATATATGTTTGTGTGTATAAAATATATACATACTGTACATATATGTATACATACCTACGTACACATATACATATCGTAAACCATTTAGACACTGAATCACTAACATTCCATATTCTCATCAGAAGATGTAGATTCTCGAACATACTCGCCGCAGATACAGCCCGCAACTTAATTAAGGAGAACAAGAAGTTTTAGGGGATGATCAAAGGTATAACTTTCCCTTACCTTGAAGCTAGGTAAACTCCTTGGCTTAGACGAGGCCTGTTATAAAGTAAAAGATAAAACAAATTATTTATTAATTCAGGCACAAAATAGTGGATTTTACCGACGTTGATTCAAACAAAACAAGTGCATAATCTACCGTCTAATTTCAAGAAATATATAACTCGGTAATGGATTACTAGCAAAAAAAAAAAAAAAAAAGTAAAAAATGCGCCGAGTTTCTTCGGCTGAATCGAGTTTTCTGTACAGCGCATAATCAAGGTCATTGAAAACAGATCTATCTTTAGGTGGTCTCGGTATAATGCTGTATGAGCCGCTGCCCATGAAACTCTCAGACGGCTGTGTTGGCCTGTGCTGTTGCGTTGCCGGAAGCACGATTATGGCTAACTTTAACCTTAAATAATATCAAAACTACTGAGGCAAGAGGGTTGCAATTTGGTATGTTTGATGACTAGAGGGTGGATGATCACCATACCAATTTGCAGCCGTCTAGCCTCAGTAGTTTTTAAGATCTGAGGGCGGACAGAAAAAGTACGGACGGACAGACAAAACCGCCACTATAGTTTTCTTGTCAGAAAACTGAAAATTGATTTATTCAGGCGCAAAATATCAGATTTTATCGACGCTGATTTTGACAAAGCAAGTGTATAATCTATCGTTTGATTCTAAGTAACATAGTATTCGTGATAGATTATTAATGATGTAAAAAAATCTTTTTTTTTTTTATTATTTATTCGTGCCTAAAATGCCTGATTTTATTGACGCTGATTCTGACGAAACACCTGCGTAATCTACGGTCTAATTCTAAGTAACATTGTAACTCAGTAATAGATTACTAATACTATGGGAATTAAATTTGTTAATTAAGAATCGTAATGAACTCTAAAAAACAAAAAAAAGTTCGGAATGAACTCTAAAAAATTTCGTAATGAACTCTTAAAAAATTTTAATGAAGTCTAAAAAAAATGTTTTTTAGCAATGAACTCAAAAAAATGAAAAAATACCGTAATGGACTCTAAAAAAATTTCGTAATGAACTGTAAAAAAATTTTTAATGAACTCTAAGAAAAAATTTCGAAATGAACTCTAAAAAAATTTTGTAATGAACTTTAAAAAAAATCGTAATGAACTCAAAGAAAAATTCGTGATGAAATAAAAAAAAAATCGTAATGGCCTCTAAAAAGAAATTTATAGTGAACTCTAAAAACAAAAATTTCGAAATGAACTCTAAAACAAATTTCGTAAGGCGCTCTAAAAAAATTTTTGTAATGAACTCTAAACAAATTTCGTAATGAGCTCTAAAAAATTCGTAACGAACTCTAAAAAAATTCGTAATGAACGCTAACAAAATTCGTAATGAACTAAAAAAACTTCGTAATGAACCTCTTAAAAAAAATTCGTAATGAACTCTAAAAAAATTTCGTAATGAACTCTAAAAAAAATTCGTAATGAACTCAAAAAAAATCGTAATGAACTCTAAAAAAAATTAATAATGAACCCTAAAAAATCGTAATGAACTTTAAAAAAATTCCTAATGAACTCTAAATTAAAATTCGTAATGAACTCTGAAAATAAAAAAAATCTAAAGCTTAAATGGCGAATTCATTCATCACCATTTCTACGGAGCTTCGGTTGTCTCGAAAGCTGCTTCGTTTAGACCTTGCCGTCCACACTCTGGGATTCTGAGAATTATAAGGTTTATTGCTTCTTCAGAACCTGTAAATTTTCTTTTTCAGAATGAGGTTCTTATGTAAATGGCTGCTACGGTTCTTTTCACGAAAAGAAACACTTCTTCATTTCAGTGAATTGACCTGTCTTTATATCTGTGTATGTGTGTATATATATGTGTGTATGTATATGTGTATATATATATATGTGTGTGTGCATATATAAATATATATATATATATATATATATATATATAATATTATATATATATATACGAGTATATATATATATATTTTTTTTAAATATATATATATATATATATATATATATATATATTTTTTAAATATATATATATATATATATATATATATATATATATATATATATATATTTTAAATATATATATACTATATATTTGTGTATGTGCGTATACATGTATATATTTATACATACATACGTGTGCGTTCTTTTAAAATTATTCATCTCAGTCACAACTTCACGATACCAAATCATCACCTGCAACAAACGCTGAAACGAACGATAGCAATCAAACGTAACCCAGTCGACACATTCCACTCATCGCCGATAAGGGATTACGGCGACCTTATTCTTTAACTCCTCTTATGTGTATTTGTGTGTGTGTGTGTGTTTACACAAACACGCAGACACAAACCTGGGGAACAAATACGCGCGATATTATGCGGCTCCGGGAAACGGGAATATAGGATTTCGCCGGAATTAATTAGCTTTGCATTGCTGCCGCAATGATTATTAGGTGTTATCACAAAACCCAACGCGCAGTCCCTAATGATTTGCATTTGCCTCTGCAAATGGAATTTGGTTGAGAGAGAGAGAGAGAGAGAGAGAGAGAGAGAGAGAGAGAGAGAGAGAGAGAGAGAGACTACTCAGATGGCAGCCTTCTTTGGGAACCACTCGGTGTCATCGGTAATTTGATGTATGACACATTTGTGCGCATGCGTGTTTTGGATTGCTGGAGATCTGTGGATTCACTTCCCAATGTCTCTCGCATTTATATATATATATATATATATATATATATAGTGTGTGTGCATTATATATAAATACAGTATATATATTTATATATATATATATATATATATATATATATATATATATTATATATATATATACATGTATATATATACAAATAAAATTTATCTTTATATTGCCAAACCATTTCATCCTTTTCCATAGTTACTTCCCACTATTCGGAATCAAATAAAAAGCTAATAGTTGTAAATATTAGTAAAATTTAATTAAATAAAAAAAAACATTAATGAGAAGACATCTTCTTACTCCCAATTACAGGATATACAATTTTTTTAAGATTAGAACCATTACAAGTCTCTTGAAGGATTGCTCAACATTTTACAGAATTTCACCTTGGCGAGAAAAGGGAGATTCCTGGAGAAATTATCTTCTCTAGAGCGATAACTCATTTTTAGTTTTCTGTAAAAGAAAACTATTGTGCCGGTTTTGTCTGTCCGTCCGCACTTTTTTCTGTCCTCCCTCAGATCTTAAAAACTACTGAGGCTAGAGGGCTGCAATTTGTTATGCTGAGTATCCACCCTCCAATCATCAAACATGCCAAATTGTAGCCCTCTAGCCTCAGTAGTTTTTATTTTATTCAAGGTTAAAGTTAGCCATAATCGTGCTTCTGGCAACGAAATAGGATAGGCCACCACCGGGCGGTGGTTAAAGTTTCATGGGCCGCGGCTTATACAGCATTATACCGAGACCACCGAAAGATAGATCTATTTTTGGTGGCCTTGATTATAAGCTGTAGCGGCTGTACAGAAAACTCGATTGCGCAGAAAAAAAACTTCGGCGCATTTTGTACTTGTTCACAAAACTATTAATACCGTATAATATTAAACTTAAATTAACTGTTTCTCGCCTCTGCTTATGAGTAATCACAATGAGACGAAATGTAAATGATTTTTATCAAGTTTATTTTATCCTGCTTATTGTTTCATTTACATATTGCCACCAGAACAGAAGCTGTATTTGCTAAATGTTAAGCCATTTCTGATACTACATAAATTCTTAACTGGAGAGAGAGAGAGAGAGAGAGAGAGAGAGAGAGAGAGAGAGAGAGAGAGAGAGAGAGAGAGAGAGAGAGAGAGAGAGAGATAGTACTTTGGTTACTTTTGTCACAGTAAATTGTATTCAAATCCTAGTTATATTAGTAACAGGTGGGGGAGAGAGAGAGAGAGAGAGAGAGAGAGAGAGAGAGAGAGAGAGAGAGAGAGAGAGAGAGATAATAGTTACTCCAGTTACGCTTGTTACAATAAATTGTATTCAAATCCTATTTTATCACAGGTATTACTAACATATTGCGGGGAGAGAGAGAGAAAGAGAGAGAGAGAAATGTTTACCCTTTCCACAGTAAATTATATTCAAATCCTACATCACCAGAGGAATTAGGAACACCGAGAGAGAGAGAGAGAGAGAGAGAGAGAGAGAGAGAGAGAGAGAGTAGTTACTCCAGATACGCTTGCTGCAATAAATTGTATTCAAATCCTAGTTTATCACAGGTATTAGTAACAACTTGCGCAGAGAGAGAGAGAGAGAGAGAGAGAGAGAGAGAGAGAGAGAGAGAGAGAGAGAGAGAGAGAGAGAGAGAAAGGAATGTTTACCCTTTCCACAGTAAATGATATTCAAATCCTATATCACCAGAGGAATTAGGAACACCTACAGAGAGAGAGAGAGAGAGAGATGTTTACTCTTTTCACGGTAAATCCCCCCGGGTAATCTCATTAGCATTCATTGCTTGCGTATTCCAATTTACCTGGACAAGCGGGATGGCAATTTTGATCAACACTCATTAATTATACAAGGTATTTATGCACAGGCGTCCTTTGGCGCCTCTGTGATACGCGGAGACCTCTGGTGGCAGACGTCTACCGTATGATGCCTCACTGACTGGCGGGTTTTATTTCATCTTTTTACGGTTAAGGGTCATTCCGGAATTATTCCTCCCAGTGGATGTGGAAACAAGGTCTGTAGAGATACGGTGCATAGAATCTACAGACCTTGTATGGAAGCATGTCGGGTGTTTTAAAGGTACTCACAGCTATTTTTTTTTTTTTTTTTGACACAACTACCTACTAAAAATCTTCGCCATTATAGTGACTCATGCTTTTGTGAGATTTTTATGAATAATAATAATAATAATAATAATAATAATAATAATAATAATAATAATAATAATAAACCTTTTTTCATATACTTCAAATTTTTTCGTGGTCTCAAGGCTGATTAAGCTTTTTTTTTTTTTTGACACAAACTAATAAAAATCTTCGCCATTATAGTGACTCATGCTGTTACGAGATTTTTATGAATAATAATAATAATAATAATAATAATAATAATAATAATAATAATAATAATAATAATAATAAAACTTCTTTGATACACTTCAAAGTTTTTCGTGGTCTCAAGGCTGATTTTTTCCTGTCCTATCAGTCGTATCTAAGATGCACAAAAATGACCAGAAGAGAGACCTTTGTCACGGCTTCCTAAAAAAATAAAATAAAATAAAGTCTGACATATTATCTCGAGCCTTTTTTTTCAAGTGACGTTTTCTGCGTAACGTTCTGACTTGTGTCTTTCTTTAACTATGAGTAGAGCTGTTATTATTATTATTATTATTATTATTATTATTATTATTATTATTATTATTATTATTATTATTATTCATAAGATGAACCCTGTTCGTATGGAATAAGCCCAAAGGGGCCATTGACTTGAAATTCAAGCTTCCAAAGAAAATTATGGTGTCCGTTCGAAAAAAAGTAACAGAAGATAATGGTAAACGCAGAAAGGGATCAGTTATTAGAAAAACAGGTGAATTAATAAATTAATAAATAAATAAGAATGTCAGTAGAACATTAAAATACAAGTTGAATAATTGTATTAGGGCAGTCATGTTGCATTCTATGCAACGTTAGTTTATCTTTGGTCTGTTTTAGTTTTGTGTAAAAGAAAACTATTGTGCCGGCTTTGTCTGTCCGTCCGCACTTTTTCTGTCCGCCCTCAGATCTTAAAAACTACTGAGGCTAGAGGGCTGCAAATTGGTATGTTGATCATCCACCATCCAATCATCAAACATACCAAATTGCAGCACTCTTGCCTCAGTAGTTTTTATTTTATTTAAGGTTAAAGTTAGCCATAATCGTGCTTCTGGCAACGATATAGAATAGGCCACCACCGGGCAGTGGTTAAAGTTTCACGAGCGGCGGCTTATACAGCATTATACCGAGACCACCCAAAGATAGATCTATTTCCGGTGGCCTTGATTATACGCTGTAGCGGCTGTGCAGAAAACTCGATTGCGCCGAAGAAACTTCGGCGCATTTTTTACTTGTTTGCTATCACATCTCGTCTAGTGTACTCTAATATCCATCATATTCTTGAAGAAGTTGAGAAGAAAATACTTTCTGAAGTTATAGTTCTGAAGTAACTTCAGGCATTCGTGCAGTTACGCCTTGAGACAACAAAGTTATTTTTTTATTAACTTCTGCTGTAAACAGTATGCTAAATATATTTGAAGATGTTGTTGGCTACAGTTGTTGGCTATGTCCCACTTGTAATACGAAAACGGGTATATCGAATAAGTCTTGTTTTATATATATATATATATATATATATATATATATATATATATATATATATATATATATATATATATATATATATATATATACATGATAGAAATAATCAACACACAATCACGGTGTGTGGAACAGAAATAAATTTCTGACTCACATCAGGATTGAACCCAGGTCTTTCAATTGAAAGGCGAGACCGCTGCCACAAGTGTGGCTTAGTTGGCAGCGGTCTCGTCTTTCAGTTGAAAGACCCGGGTTCGATCCTGATGCGAGTCAGAAATTTATATATATATATATATATATATATATATATATATATATATATATATATATATACCAATGTATATATATGAATACATATAGTATGTATGTATGTATATATCTGTGTGTACAGTTAAAGGAACGAAACGGAACGCTGACAAAAGATTCCAGTATGAAGGGGGAATACTTAAAGTTTGCTAGAAAAGAACTGAGTTCAGTTCAAATAAATAGAGACAAAAGATAACGATCATTCTCTCCTATTTCTTTGTGTTTCTGAATTCTCCTTCCTTTTCTTGTTCCAGTGCAGCCCTAATGACCCTTCCTTACCAGTCTTGTCATATTAAAAGATACGCTAAAAATAACAGCGAAAAAATGCGGCAAAGTTTCTTCGGCGCAATCGAGTTTTCTGTACAGCCGCCACAGCGTATAATAATCAAGGCCACCGAAAATGGATCTATCTTTCGGCGGTCTCGGTATAATGCTGTATGAACCGCGCCCCATGAAACTTTAACCACTGCCCGGTGGTGGCCTGGCCTATATCGTTGCCAGAAGCACGATTATGGCTAACTTGAACCCTGAATGAAATAAAAACTACTGAGGCTACAGGGCTGCAATTTGGTATGTTTGATGATTGGAGAGTGGATGATCAACATACCAATTTGCAGCCCTATAGCCTCAGTAGTTTTTAAGATCTGGCGGCGGACAGACAAAGCCGGCACAATAGTTTTCTTTTACAGAAAACTAAAATGAATTAAATACTTCTTCATCTATGAAAGCCCAAGAATTTCCCACCATAAAATTAAAAATAAAAAGGAACAGAACTTTAAAAGAGAAAGAAGGAGCGAACTGGAAACCGTGCGGAATCCGTTAGAAAACGACGAGAGAGAGAGAGAGAGAGAGAGAGAGAGAGAGAGAGAGAGAGAGAGAGAGAGAGTGAGAGAGAGAACACGACAAGAAAGTCGTGAAGCGGACGGAAGTGGCTACCTCGTCATCTGACCGCACATCCGAAAAGAGCAACTCGCCCCACTCGATCCGACAGCGAACAGCATTATCCTTTATTCGATGGCGGCCGCGGAATAAATTGGCAGAAACGGGGCCGTTCCTTGGGCGGGAACGCCTTGCAAGCCATCCCCATTCATTCCCGAATTCCTACCGGGAATGCAGTCCCCGCCATTCATATCCGGCGGCCGAGCAAATGCCCTGAGATCCTATTCTCCTGAGGGAGGCAGGCAGGCCACTCGGTCCAGGGCTAGACCTGCCGTCTCGGGCTATTGGGTCGCCGATAACTTTTCCCGGAAGAAAAGTCTTTCCAGGACTAGTCTTTAGAATCCCTAGATAGAGTCTCGCGATAAGTCTTAATGGGGGAGGCCATCAGGACTCCTCGACGCCGTGGGAATGAAAGCTGCAGAGCAGATAAGTAAAAGCGGAAGAAAAAAAAAAGAAGAGGGGGGAAAAGTGTAAAGAAGAAGATTCCGAAGGCAACTTTTAGAGGCTCCATCAGCACTATCGGCTCTGCCCCGAGTAACTCTTGGGAGACTTTGTTACTCAAATGGGTTTCATTGTCTTCTCTCAGTGCTTTTCGTTCGTTTCCTTATCTCCCTTTCTTTTGTTAATTGCTGTCGTTTCTATATATATATATAGACATAGATTATATAGATATACACATAAAGATTTATATATATATATATATATATATATATATATATATATATATATATATATATATAATATATATATATGTATGTATGTATGTATGTATGTATGTATGTATGTATGTATATATTTATATACGAATTACGAGTATACCTTTGGATACCTGAGGTAGTTCTCTCTCTCTCTCTCTCTCTCTCTCTCTCTCTCTCTCTCTCTCTCTCTCTCTCTCTCTCTCTCTCTTTTATACAAATACATATATTCGAGTAGGGATTTCACGAAAAATATAATTGTCTTTGTTACAATTTCAATCATATCTAAACCATTTGACACATGTTGAAGACAAAAAGGACATGGAGGGAAATTAGAAAGTTTGCTATAGAAATTTAATATATATAGGATATGTCATCGTGCACGGAACTCTGTAGTATGTCTTAGTAGTAGTAATCGTCGAGATGTGCCTTTGAAACGGCACCTCCTTTGTTCTTCATCCCTGGAGCTCTGCAGTGATAATGATATGAAGAACAGAAACAAAACAAGGTTATTGATCTTCTTGTTAATGGTGATGATTTATGTTAACATCACAACGCCTGACGTAATAGAAACAAGTTCCGTTTTCGTCGTTATCATTATTATTCATCGTTATTAAAATTCATAATTGTCGTTCAGTTTCGTGTGTGCTTCTGTTTACGCGTGGGCTCGGGAAAAATACCATAGATTTTGACGTAAAAATTACAAAACTACGCTTTGTCTAGACAGCTGCAGTTGTTAAAAAAATACTCTATTATTATTATTATTATTATTATTATTATTATTATTATTATTATTATTTATTTCTGATGCATACTAGATTCGTCTGGTAACTGAAATATGGAGATCATTGTCCGTAGAGTTTTCTCAGGTCGGTATAGTTGCTGTATCAGCTGCAAGTGTTATTGTTATTATTATTACTGTTGTTATTATTATTATTAAAGTTAAAAGAATACTCTGTTATTATTATTATTATTATTATTATTATTATTATTATTATTATTATTATTATTATTATTATTATTGGAGGAAACCAATCTCACGCAACTTTCAATTTTCTGCATCGTTGTCTCGCGGCGAACCCAACCCGCCCGATCAGAATTTGCCGATATTACGGCTACTGTCGCCTTTACGAATGGGTTCTTATTGGAATTTGACGCGGGATACATCTTCCAAGTTTCGGGAGTCTAAACCCGCAAAAAGTACGAGGCATTGGTAATCAATCGCTTTGTACTTAAACTTCTTCTTCTCTCGGGCGAGAAATGGAGGACGGCGTAACGGGAGGTGGGTGGGTGGGTGGGTAAGAGAAGGAGGGGGTTAATCTGGACTTCCTCGAAGAAGAGAAAGAAGAAGAAGAGGAGGAGGAGAAGGAGGAGGAGGAGGAGGAGGCCAAGCGGAAGGGTAAAGAGGAACGAAAAGAAAGCAAAAAAAAAAAAGTTAAAAAAGGTACTCAAATTAAGGTGGGTGGATGGGTAAGGGGAAACGGAGGAGGGGGGGATAATCTAGACTTCCCAGAAGAAGAAGAAGAAGAAGAAGAAGAAGAAGAAGAAGAAGAAGAAGAAGAAGTCCAAACGGAATGGTAAGAAGGGAGTAAAGAGGATCGAAAAAGGGGACGAACGCCCCCCCCCCCAAAAAAAGTAAATAAAAAAAAGGTACTCAAGTTTCTCAAGCGATCAGTCTGGATGGAAGGAAAAACCGTCCTTCCCCTCTCCCTCTCTCTCTCTCTCTCTCTCTCTCTCTCTCTCTCTCCCTATCCCAGTCCGAGACACCACTACTCAATGGGAACCGCCAGCTGCCATTTTGGAAGTTTCTGGAAAGGGACGAAACTTTATGAAATGTCCCGCCGCTGAAAAATGACGCTCTTTCAGCATCTGTGGCTAGAAACTTAAAGAGATATTGGGAAGCTAGCTGCCTTGCAAGAGAGTTTCGTTTTATTGCTCTAGATTGTTTTTGCGGGAGTCTCTGTCCTCTACCGAACGGGGGGGCACTCCTGCATAAATGGGAGGGAGGGGGTTAGGAATCTATGTTTGGTTTAAATATACACATGTACAGTATATGTATATATATATATATATATATATATATATATATATATATATATATATATATATATATATATATATATATATTATAAACTTTATCACTTAACAGTTGTTCTGTGCATTAATAATGAATAACAGGACCTCATTGAAACTGCATGGTATCTAGCGGAGATATTTATTCGGGAAAAGTCACAAGCTTTCCAGGAGTAACTTGTAACTTTTGTGAATGAATATCTCTGCTAGACACCGTCCAGTTTAATGAGGTCCTGTTATAAATTATATATATATATATATATATATATATATATATATATATATATATATATATATATATATATATATATATATGCTCATCCATTAACTTCTGAAGTTAAAACAAACTCATTGTGTATGTGTGTATGTATGTATGTATGTATGTATGAATAGACTGTTACATGAATAAGAATATCCGTATCATTATCAATTTAGATTTGAAGTTGACCCACTCCAAGAAGAATATGCCCTAATTTACCATATATCTAAATTGGTTGGTTTTGACAAAAGGTGCAAAAAAATTAATTAATTTCAAACATTGAATTAATGATACAACTAATAACTGTATGTTTCCACAGCGACTGAAAGCTGTTCTCTGTCTCTGAGAACGATGAATGGTCGAGTCATTTACACAGTTTATGAATGGAGGTGACAAGATAAGAATTAAAACGATAATTATTGGTGTTATAAATGGGTTTTGGACTGCAGGCGTATTGTAATTAATAAATTAGGCATTGTCCTCTTCAAACTGGTATTACAGGTACCATATCCGCGTCTATTAAATGGGTATTACCCGATTCAGACAGCTAGCATACATTTAAGAATACACATTAATCATTTCTCTTTACAAATTTACACAATTCATAGGTGAGTTCTGTTAAATTTCTTATTGCCTTTCAGATAAAAATATTGACCTACAGAAAACATCAGAAAAATAATGTGCTTTGGAAAAAATAGATAGCCATTGGTATTCTTTAAGGTAAATTTATCGTCTAATTAAATAAGCAAAAACTCGCTCAACCATCCTGTTGTTTACATATTGATTTACAGAAAACTTCGTAAAAATAATAGATATTGATTTACAGAAAACTTTGTAAAAATAATAGATATTGATTTACAGAAAACTTCGTAAAAATAATAGATATTGATTTACAGAAAACTTCGTAAAAATAACAGATATTGATTTACAGAAAACTTTGTAAAAATAATAGATATTGATTTACAGAAAACTTCGTAAAAATAATAGATATTGATTTACAGAAAACTTCGTAAAAATAATAGATATTGATCTACAGAAAACTTCGTAAAAATAACAGATATCGATTTACAGAAAACTTCGTAAAAATAACAGATATCGATTTACTGAAAACTTCGTAAAAATAATAGATATCGATTTACAGAAAACTTCGTAAAAATAATAGATATCGATTTACAGAAAACTTCGTAAAAATAATAGATACTGATTTACAGAAAACTTCGTAAAAATAATATGCTTTGAAAAAACGGACACGCCATTGGTATTCCTTGGGGTTGCTTTATCGTGTAAATAAACAAGTAAATACTCCTACAACTATCCCCTTGTTTTCGCCTCCTTTTGTTGCCTTTCTTTTATCAAGGATTAATTCCCGGCGCTTGGAATTTTCACTTTGCAAACTGGCACATTCCTCCCTTGTTACCATTCCCATTCCCAAGAGAGGACCGGAAATAGCAGTCATTAGCGATTTTTCCCCTCTCTCTCTCGTGGGGGAAATTGCGAGGATATCCTGGAGAGAGAGAGAGAGAGAGAGAGAGAGAGAGAGAGAGAGAGAGAGAGAGAGAGAGAGAATAATCATAGAAGCAGTTGACGTCTGGTAAACTTTTCTTGTTCATATATTTGTAGCACAGTCATGGTATTTCGTCCCAATTCTGATTTCATCCCTAGAGAGAGAGAGAGAGAGAGAGAGAGAGAGAGATATGAGGACAAAGCAGTCAGTATTTTTCCCGACAGCTGATTCTTCATATAAACGACATCTGTGAGTGTGGAGGTTACTCATCACATTGTACAGAATGGTGAGGGATGATTATGAATTCCAGCTCGTACGTCCAACATCCATTCAAAACCAGATATGACATAGGAGAGCCACTCACTAGAATTATAGTTTTTAAACAGAGAACAAAGAAGGGGTGGGGTGGTACCCGTGATGAACGGAACGGGGTGCCCAGTGGGACGACCTCTATGAGTAATTATGAGTGATTAGGACGAATTCAGATGCCATTTGTCCTTTGAACTAGAGCCGAAATAAACCAGTCCACCGTATGGTAATACCACATTAAGCGTTTATTTTTTATTATTTGAAATATATAGGTTAATTTTACTGCAATATATATGAACTGAGCAGATAAGTTTACGTATTTTTTTATCCCTTGGGTAAGAAAGCTATATATTAGTGTTGACAGCATTTATCCATGCAAATAAATATTCAGAATTTACTTAGGAATAGTCTTAACACTCATTTCCTTCTCAGGGTTCATTCAAAGCCGAGTGGTCAGAGTCACGGTGTATCGTTGTGTCTAAAAAAAAGATTACGGATCGAATTATGGGAAGCGCAGAATTACT
Organism: Macrobrachium rosenbergii; assembly: GCA_039081455.1. Classification (NCBI taxonomy): domain Eukaryota; kingdom Metazoa; phylum Arthropoda; class Malacostraca; order Decapoda; family Palaemonidae; genus Macrobrachium; species Macrobrachium rosenbergii. Next base: position 18,203,473 of record JANJGK010000022.1, on the reverse strand, counting down.
TATCAGTTATAATTAATTCCCTTCGGATGTATAGTGAATTCGATATTATACGATATAATAAGACTACATTATATATATATATATATATATATATATATATATATATATATATATATATATATGTATGTATGTATGTATAGAGAGAGAGAGAGAAGTGAGTGTGCTTATGTAATATATATTCTTATTTTTTCTTTTTCCATTTTTACTCTTTTTGTAATCCAGAACCTCATAGATAAACATTATTGCTTAATTTGTCAAATAATTTCATTCACTGGTGACTAACTATAATGATGCTTGAAATAAGTATTGTTCATTCAATTCATATATCATAATTGTTCGATTTTTTATGATTTATTGATGGATAGTCTCAGTTGAGACAAAGGCCATTATTGTGCCTACTTTGTTTTAGTCCCCCAATAAAATTCGTTTTCTATCAATAGATATATTTTCATTTTCTTTGTTTTAAAAGGGAAACTAGTCTTAATTTTAACACATGACATGTATGAGTAGAGAAGGTAGAAAGTAAAACAGTAAAGGAATTATTAGAATTATGCAATAATGAGGAGGGTAAGTTGTGGAAATATTATAAGATGAATATAACATAAGTTATTAATGGAAATATGAGAAAAATCAAGGAAAGAAAGAAGCTGATAACGGTGTAAAGATATTACGAGAATTTTTGGAGAAAAGGATATTACCATTCCTGTTGTTATCGGAATTATGCTATTCTTGTAGGTCCTCCTTGTTGGCAGCGGAATCATTCCCTCAATAAACTAAATCAGCACTGGTGTTTCGGTGATGTCTTTTTTGGCAAAATTTCTGTATTTCAACCATATTACAATATATTGCAATTTTTAAATTGTATAAGATATTTTACCCAGTTTTAAAGAAAGGGAAAGTGAAACATCTGCCCCTCCCCCCACCCCCCCATACGAAAGTACTTTGTCAGTTTTTTACAGATTGCAGAATTCCTTCATTTCAGCCACATTGCTAGGTATTGCTGCTTAACACTGATAATGTTGATTAGCAACTAAAACTCATATGTAATACCCAGTTTAAATTATATTTCCACTGCCCAGGTGTTATAAGAAAATTTGCATTTGTTAAAACACCATTGCTTTGCAAACAATATTCTATTCATTGCAATTTTGCCATCACGTTAATGATTAGTGACTCAAAATACTGCATTATACCCAGTTTGAAACATGCACTCTTCTTTAACAAACAACTAAGGCTACAGCCATTGTATTTGGGTGAATTATGCACTGATTGTAATATTGCTGTATAGCAACCAGATTTAGCAACAGTATTCGCAATAAACTACTCAACCCATTAGGGAAATGGGAGGTTAGTGCCGTCAGTGCACCTCACGTGGTACACTGTAGGCACTGCTTAAGATTCTTCTCTCGTTATCGCATTCTTTCTTCACGTAATCAGTTCTCGTCTAAAGAACACTGTAAACGGTTCCTGTGACTATTAATTTTAAGATATCTTCTTTTCATTTGTCTACAAACCTTTGTTCTGGAAAAGTTTGAGTTGTAGGCTGACCCAAGGTCTGTGCTTGCCCGTAGGGTCGACCAGTTGGGAGGGATGTTGGGGGGTGGGGCAGGTTGTTAAATCTCCCTCCAGCCTGTAGAGATGAACGCTCCTTACTTTTCCCTGTAGGGGGGTGGTGCCGTGAGTGCACCTCATGCGGTGCACTGTAGGCATTACTTAATGTTCTTTGCAGCGTGCCTTCGGCCCCTAGCTGCAACCCCTTTCGTACCTCCTTCCATATTCTCTCTTCCTTCTTACTTTCCACCCTCTCCTAACAGTTGATTCATAGTGCAACTGCAAAGTTTTCCTCCTGTTACACCTTTCAAACCTTTTACTGTCAATTTCCATTTCAGCGCTGAATGACCTAATAGGTCCCAGTGCTGGGCCATTGCTCTAAATTTTCTATATTCAATCAACCATAAACGCTCCTTGTTAGTCTGACTTTTGAGTGACTTGTTGAGCGGCAGTATCTTCCAGAACATAAGGCAGAAATATAAAGACGAGGAAGGCAAGATGGAGTAATATTTAAAAAAACAAATCGATTTATCAGATTTAGTAAAAAATATGTGCAAATATTGGGTTACTAAGGTAAGAAGGGACTCACTTCTTTTTGATCTGTAAAGACCAAAACATGGTCACTGAGAGCACAGTTAAATGACTGTTTGGAGATCTTTTTATGTTGGGAGCAGATTTCGGAAGATTTTGTGAGTTGCTGATGGGACTATGTGTATTTTGCATAATTGTTGTTTAATTAGTTATTTTGCATAATTTTGTATAATTACTCATACTGATATCTGTTAGTATGCATGAAGAAGAGAGAGAGAGAGAGAGAGAGAGAGAGAGAGAGAGAGAGAGAAGAAATGGCACATCGATCTTTGCCTTCTCATTCGTAACTCGGTGCCTCTTTTCCACCCTCTTCCTGAATTGTCCCTCTCACATCCTTTATCAGAATTCCCCTTGTCCTCTCTTCGACTCGCAATGCATCTTCCGCCATTCTCAATCTACCTAGAATTGTTGTTGTTGTTTTTGAACGAGAAGACAGAGAGAGGAACAAAAAAAAAAAAAGAAAAAAGGCTTCCGGCCATAACAATTCACAAACACTCGTCCCCACACGCGCTGGCGAGCTGTTGACCCGTTCCTCAGATGATCGTTTCGTTCCAAAAACGTTCGGATGCTTGTCGTCTGTCCTTCTGTCTCTGGTTCGTAAATCGTTCGTTCTCTGGTCTTCGTTCGTTTTTCTTTGTTGCTTTTTGCATTTTATAATCTGACGTCCACCTTAAAGCTTAAAGACTTCTATTTATTTATTTTTATATTTTTATTTCCTCCATCGCTCATTCACTTCTTCTGGATACAAGGAAAAATAATACTTTATTATTAATATTTGATGATTAATGACAATGACGATTATACGTGATTATAATGACAAAATTCCATTAATCCATAATGTCTGCCGCGGGTATTATAAATGATTTTAATAATTCCAGATGTATATAAATGCAAAATAAATACAAATTCTCCGCTATTGACATCACCTAGATTACCTGGATAGCATGAAATCACGAGGACTTTGAGCTGATATTATTGACTCACAGGGTACAGGGCTACAGGACATCCTTTATGATAAAAATAACTGTAACTTTAAAATAATAGAGTTTATCATATAACACTTACTTGAATTGATGTGGACATGGTGCATACTGGTACGTTACGAGACGTTTAAGGCTTTTTATTTTATTTTATTTATATTATTATTATTTTTGTTTTGCTTTGATGCACAGGGAACAGAGACACCTTCTGTGGCAAAACCAATAAGCAGAGGTTTAATTCCCTGCCTGGGCATAGAGTGTGTTGGAGTGAATAGTTAACATAATAATAATTAGAATTAATTTTCTAATGCTCCGTTGGAGACAACCACCAACAGTCAGAAAACTATTATTAAAATAATCAAAAACTATCAATAATGATTGATAACTTGTAATATGTACTGACAATGTTGTCTTTCATTGTACATTAGATGTAATCATTTTTATTAATCCACTACCAATGTTTATCATAAATGAAATAATAATTTCTTTGCAATATAAAAGTACTCATCATTACAAAAGTCACTTGATTAATTGTAAACAAAGATAAAAGCCAACAATTGTCATATTTCTGTATTTATAGCAAATAACCAAGTTCTCAAGTTTGAGTCTCAAACCATGTGGCTGTCTCTCCTTAAACATAATTGCGCCATTCTATGCTTATTCAAACTCAAAATCTAAGTTTTTTTATTCTCTCTCTCTCTCTCTCTCTCTCTCTCTCTATCATTACAGGGACGGGCTGTAAGTTCCATGGCCCAAGCACTTGGTGACTTTCAAACTGTGCAGAGCAATGGGGTTGCTATTGTTTTCTTTTTCTGGAATCCCGAGGAAGTGGAAACCGTTACTGCCATTGGCCTCAGGAACAAAGGTTCATTTGCCATGTAGGGTGAATTTACTCCCACCAAGGGATCCACAACACTTCCAGGGGCACTCCTCTGCCTTTGAGGTACATATATGCATCTGAAACCTTTGACACGTTCAGGGGCAGCAGCGTTCAAGGCGTATTGCCTACTACCAAGGCCTTTGTGTTATGATGTTTCTCGGTAGTCTGCTATCCAAGTACTGACTGTATCCTGCATTGCTTAATTTTGCTGATCATATGTATAGAGGTTCATTGCATTGTTTTGTTTTATAATAGCTATTCACTGCTTTATTGATTTTGCAGAATAAAAAGAGTGAAATGTTCCTCTTTACAGCAATTCGTAGGCTTGTTAGCATTGCCAAAATCTGGTTTGCAGAAATCTTTGCAGGAATCCTCAAAGATTACTAATTTTTCAACCAAAAAGAGTATTAATGGAAATAAAATTGGTAGAAAACGGTTAAATTTTATCATTCCTATCAGAAATGAAGATCAATATTTTTCAACCAGGTTTTAAAAATGAAGACAATAGTCTTTTGTAAAGATGACCAGCTGACAAGATAGAGTAGACGAATTTTTATAGGGACTATTTAAAAATAAAGATACGACAGTAAAATGAACCCTTTTAAAGATACAGTTGTGCATTTTTACAGTGTAATATGAATATTTCCGTACATTCTGAGTCTAAACTATCCTACCTTGAATGATTTCAGCTGTAAAGTATCTTATCTCTTTTGTGTTCATGTTATGTTGTTGCCAGATGTCAGTCATAATTTTACATACTAATTTCCTGTGTAATTTTTGTAGCGTTCACAAATTAGCCATAGTAGCTAATGAATTTTTATCTATTCCATAATTAATATTGTTAATTGAACAGACAGATATTTCTCACAGCACTCTTCCAAATCATGAACATATTTACAAAAGTTGCCAGTTACTACATATATCATCATCTTACGTAAAGCTTTTAGATAATCTAGTTCTTACTCACTTGTGTATATCGAACTAATGGAGCATATACTTCAAAATCTTCATATTCCTTTAATCTACAGCAACTCCATATTATATAAGCATGACTATTTCAGTGTTGTATTAACTTTTTAGTTCATTTCCCCGAACAATGTCGGCATGGTGGTTTACAAGTTGCTGACATCATTTTTTGAGGAAATTTAAAACCCTGAATCCTTAATATTCATTAATAATTATGTTTAGCTACCTAAATGTCTTTCCATTGTCGATCTAACGACTTTTTAATGTTACTTTGGGTTTTATTGTAATCCGTGGGTCAACTTTTGGGCTTCATCTGACTGCATGTTTTACCAGACAATATTGGCAAAACACCTTAAAGATATCACTTTTTTAGTTAAAATATACCATACCAGTAAGAGTACTGATTTGTACTAAGTAGTAGCTTTCATAGTTTATACTGGTTTAATTTTATTACCTATAAGCAAAGGATTTTTTTAATGGAAAAATTTTGAAGTGTAAACAATAGTTATTTCTTTTAAAGCCCTTGCTACTGATAGTTTCTAACTAATGTTTTTATTTAGATTTATTTCAGTATTTTGGTCTTGAAAACGAGTTACAATTCGACCACAAACTAATAAGAGTTTGGTTCATTGTTTGTAACTTACAAAACTTTGGTGAAATTTCGTAGATCTTACGTGAAATCGAAGGGTACATCTGAGGCTTAAAATAGTTGCAATGTTATTATTTACATCTTTATTTTATTTTATGGTTACTTTAACTGTCAATAGATGTCTCTTAGCGTCGGTCTCCCAACAAAATGTCAAATGGATAACAGGCCTAAAATTAATTATGAAACTTATTAAAACATTGAATTAACTGGAAAACTATTAAATGTATATTATAAATATGAGATTTTAATGTATTATGTTATATTATGAACATGAGATTGCAACATAATATCCATGTTAAGTGACGATATCTCAATGATATTTTATTACTTTTGTTTCCCCTTCAGAAAATGTTTACATCTGCAAGACAAGAAATAACTATGTCAAGTTCTTCCAGTTATCGGTAAAATTTTACCTGTTTTAAATTGAGTATTTGTGTAATGTTAATTTTGATTCCATCCAAGATGATTGCATTGTTTATTTGATGAATTTTTGTTAAATTAAGTCGACATTAGCCACACAGTGAAACAGCTTTTAAGTGTGGTCTAGACAAGTGATCCAGATGTCATTGAATTCAAAACAGAAATGGGGACAAGTAGCTTTTATGGTATTCTGAATTTTCATATATCTTTTTGGTTTAAATACTCCGTTTGAAGTGTATTAGAATCAACGCGAAATTATTGGCAACATATAGAAGCTGTCAGGACATTTTTGGAACTGTCAGGACATTTTGTTGGGCATAAGTCAATAATTGATGGCTCTTCTCCATTCTGAGTGCTAGGTAGTCTCGGTGAGGTACGTTAGAAGTTCGTTAATATTTGTATTGGTTGTATTAGTGTTATTGAAATGTGCCTGACAAAATTGTATTAGCCTGTTTGGCTATATACTGTTAATTTTATGTCAGACTGCAGACTTTTAACCACCACTTATTAACCAAGGTGGTAAAACTGAACACTACCACAACCATCGGGTTTGCTAACTTATCAGTTTTCATGCAAATGGGCGCCATAGTTAAACAAAAGACTGTAAATATCATAAACACAAACTAAAGGCATAAATGTAAAAAGAAATGTAAGCTTAAGGTGGTAAATATCACGGTCGCCAACTGGCAGGAACAAGGCCGTGGAAGCAGTCTGCTGTTTTACCGCCAAGGCTACCATAGCCTGTCCCAGAAGTTATTGTCTTCATAGTGAAGCTTCATACTGTTTACTGTAGCCTACAGAGATCTGGCATAGACTATTTTTGGAACTATTAAAAGTCTAGATCAGCTAGGATGTCCTAAACTATAGCTTGTAGCCCAAGATTTATAGACAGAGGCACAGGCTAGGCATAAATTTGTTCTATCCTTAAGCTAGGGTATGTAAGTGATACTATTTAATTTATATTATTACATTTTGCCTCCCCCCTCCTCCCCTTCCTGGACCACACCTAACCTAGTCCAGGATACTTTGTCCTTACTTACCCCTCGACCCCTTACCTGACCTAACTTAGGGCACTGGAAATGAATGATAAAGGTTGCAACCTAACCAACCAACCTAAGGATAGGTAGTGATGAGTAACTAGTTGGAAAAAGTGATGGTCGCCAACCTAATGTAACCAGTGAGAGCCTAGTATTCAACCAGTAGGCACATAATATTCAACTAGTAGGTACGGTCTCCCACATCAAAAATAGTCAAGGTTGCCCACTTGTCACGAGTGGTGGGGAGTTGGTTGTAAGCCCAGTGTAACTGGGGTTTAAGGAATAGTGCTACATAAAAGACTCTGGTTCGCGTATCTATGAAAAATATAAATTACTCAAAAAATATGTTATATCAAGGGAATAATTTTTATTAATGTAAAAACTTATTTTCAGACAAGGCCTTGCTTCAGCATCAGAATGTGAATGCTCAGGAATGTGGTATATAGCCTGAACCAAGGACAGCTGCAGAAGTTAGGACATATAACACTATATTAATAGTGAATAAAAGTTAAATAGGTAAGCTTTTTAATTTGAATGTGGTCTTTGGTGTGGTAATCTTGGGAAAAAACTGAGTACTATATCATGAACTGTAAATCCAATGATAGTTAAAGGTTCAAGTAGCACTAAATATTCTGTTTTAACAATGAATCTCTTACCAAAAGCACTGGCATTGTTGGTGTTATGGAACCCTTTTATCATTCTGAAACAAAGACTGGAATAAGTTAATGCAGTCTTACTAAGTCTTGAAGCTCACTTGTATATAGAAGGTTACAAGTATGAAATTCACCTGTAAACAAAACTACAGCCCTGTTATTAATAATCGGGTATTATAATGTGTAATATTTTGCAAACTTAAAAACATACAATTATAATTCTGTAAGACAACTTACTTCACATTGCACAGAATAAGATTCACAAACCAGATTTTGTGTTCTGAAGTTTTGATAAATACGCTCCTTTTAAGTCATCAGCCCTTGTCGGGTTTGCTTACAAAAGTGATCTATTTAAATGTTGGTAGCACCATGTAATGTGCACAAAAGTAAAATGTGTAATTTTTGTAGGTCATTAACTAGTGAATTTTTTCAGCTGGTGGTGTGGACGTAAACTTGAACGTGAGCTGAAAATATAGTGCAGGTGTCTACTGTAAGTTCAGTGAGTGTATTTAGAGCCCTCTTGAAACTTACAGTTGTAAACCAACCACAAAGGTTAAGGTCAGTCGGACATCACTGGGAGTTGGTTATTTTATGAGTAATGGCTACTTTTCTACGTTAGTCGAGACTCAACTGAGTCAGCTTGTAGATGCTCTTAATTCTTTGCTAGGAAGATTAAGATTTTAATAAGAAATGAAACTGGAGCTAGATAGAGTTTAAGAAGTTGGACAGCTAAGTAGAAAAAAAGCAAAGGGGATATATAAAGGCTACAAATGAGAAAAGACTGCAGTAGTACCTACCTTCAGCACCATCTACTTTGTGCCATGCAAGACACACTGTAAGTGCCTCTTAATGGCATTTACATTAGTTTCCAGTCCTCAGATATGTAGAAACAATTTTTTTTATTTTTTTATTCATAAGCATGATTAGCTTTTGATATTATTATAGAGCTAATCTTTTATGAGATGAAGTATTAAATTAGACACCATGTATCTCCCTCTCTATCTCCTTCAAGTTCTTGTGGTTTGATTAAACTCCAGTAATTCTTTATCCTGTCCTCATCTTCAATGATCATGTCAAGCACAGTCTTTTGCATCTGTAGTGTACAGTATACAGAATAGTTTTGTGCTACAGGTGTATTGGATTAAAGAGTAAACATTGTCACCAAGGAATTATTGGTTCTACCAAGTAATCTTGAACCCTGTCTCTCCTGCTTAACAAAATAAAGCTTTTCTTGAAAAGCACAGCTTAGCGACATTTTGGTGCCCATTGTAAAGCATTTTTATTATTGGGTAAAAGTCTATGGTTACATTATTATTAGTCTTATATTGATGTTCAGAGCATTAATAAAGTTTAATAAAAGTTGAATGGTAGGTTAAATATTTAAAAGGATTGAAATTACTGGGTTTAGTTTAGTGCATTATTATGAAATATTCTCCATTTCTGTTTTATTATGACTGTATGAAAAACTATAAAACAATTTTCCATGATTCCTAATTCCATTTGGTCAGGAACATAAGTGCTTGAGGGTGGAGAATTAAGGGATTGTAAATAATGTAGTGGACAAATCTTATAAATACTTGTAGATATGTGAAACACCATAGATCCTATGTAATGAATACTATGTGAAACACCATAGATCATATGCAATGAATACTGAAGGACCACATTTTATTTCAGACAGAAAGATGAGGTTGCTGACTTACGTTTTGTGGGAAAGGTTGCACGTCTTAAACCAAAGCTAAGTCTGCTTAGAAATTAACAGTTTTTTATACGTAAAGAGAGGTATATAGCAAATTAGAGCAGTAGAGTCCTTTTTTTCTTCAAATTATTCAACCAAGTAAGAGATTACTGTACTTGAAGAATTTCAGATAAACATGGGGGAAACATTTTATATTTAAACTCGATGGTTGGTGCTTATAATTTTTACTAGTCTAAGAAATAGTTGAAATGGTTTTAAGTAGGTTGTAGCCAGGCCCAGGTAATTATAATAATAACGTTCTGTATTGAATATAAGAAGAAATTAAACCTCAAAACAGAACATCTTTATATGACCAAATGAAACCAAGTATACCAGCTAGACGCTGACGAAAAGAATATTAAAAGATGCATAGAGAAGACTATAAATTGAATACAGTGTAAACAGTTACCATATTCAAAGTCTCCTCCCCATTGATCGTAACAAACAGCAATTATAATATTTCAAACACACAACCATCGTACCTTTTCATTGCGCTGACTGAAAATTACGCTAAAAATCAAATACCACTCTTTTTTTGTGAATTTGCATTGCAGTCAAAGTCTATTGTGCTAATAGTAATTATACTTTTGAATAAGTAGGTTTTCATTTAGATGTTCTTGATAAAACAGTATAGACATTCATTCAAGATCAAAAGGACCTGGTCCTTCTGTGTCGCTCTTGGTAATAAGGACCTAGGTATAAGATGCTTGGAGCCTTTTTATATGTATGTACTTATTTTTTACATTATATAAGTATTTCACAATTTAACTTGTTCTCTTCTTTTCAGAAAATCATCTGCAATCAGTAGGCTGATCCAGCTGGAATTTTGGGACAGTGCAGTGTTTGCTGCAATTCGATTACAATTGCCAGGTCACCTTACACAGCATCTCAAGGCGCTAATGCAAAATGCCCTCAAGATCGAAGATGCACAAAGAAGAATCATCCAAACAACCTCTCTGCTCATATATAATTAAGGCAATATGCCTCCCTAATCAGCAGCTCGGAAAGATAGTAAAGTAAAGTCTTGTGTCCAAGGAAATCTCTCAGTCTGAGCATGATTTAAATTCGGGACCGTCATTTTAGGAAGGCACTAATGATGCCACTTGAGTTGCTACAAAAATATCACTCTTAACAGGGAATTGTCAATATTTCTTCACTGGAGATGACTCTAGTCATTATTTTTAAAGAAATAGTAAATTTGTCAGAAAGTAGGAGTTTTTCATGAACATAAGCAGTTGGTAGTGAAAGGTTTAAAGCTTAACCTGCAAGTGGGAAAAAATCACATTGTTTTATGTGTTAGTATTATTTTATATATTTTATATGTCAGAATTATTGTTTTATATGTCAGAATTATTTTATATTCAGATTTAGTGTCAGTTAATAATTTGTCACAGTTTTATAAATAGGGATGATATTACCTCAGTTGGCTATCAAAACTACCACTGTGCTAAGTTTTACACAGTTATTAGTTTACCAGGCTCCTAACAGATCTTGATGATGAAAGATGGTATAAACTCCATATTTTTATTTCAAAGTACACTTCAAAGATTCTCAGCATAGGAGGTTCAGCATGTTCCTGGAAACAATTTTTACCATTAATTTCTGATCATTTATAGGGTACCTCAGTTCCTTTCAAGATACTTAGCTGTATTTTTTATGAGTTTCATCTCAGCTAGCAAGTACAGTATAAGTGCAGTATCTCATTTTGTTTAAAGATAGCTTTCTTTCAACTTGTATGGTTAATCAGTTTAATATAGGCTGTGAGGTACCTCTTTATGTTTCGGGAATCAAAATTTATTATCTGAATGATATATCAGTTTAACACCTAAGATGGAGATACCCCAGTATTTTTATATGTGCTTAGATTTACTTGAATCTCAACCTATATTTTGTTTAGCTATTTGCATACATGACTTCACAGTGAATCATTCTTAAGGAAAGTATGCCATTAAGAAAAAGCTGACAGCTACTAAATATCTACTCTGTGTAATGTAATGTCAGGTAATTCGTTTTGTTTCAGGATATATACATATCCATTTTAATATCTTATCTGTGTGTTAGGTGAATGCATGTAAGTCCTTGGATTCATTTGGTCCCAGTGCTTGGGGTTGTTCCTAAATTTCATAATCCATCCATCCATCATAATCTTTGGATTCAGTTATGATACATCATCGAAACCCAACTCTCAACTTGGTTGTGACTAATGATTCGAGCATTTAATAGTAACTTTCACAAGTCAGTCCATCAAATTGAGTCAGTTATGATGTGTTGATGCATCTTGTTGGCAGTTTTCAGCTTTAGAGATTGTTATGAATTTTGGCCCTTTGCTAAAATGTCTTGCTTTTTATGAGCGTACCACAGAAAGTACAGTCTTCGCTGTAAAATGACACTGGATTGAGTACCATAGCATGAATATCAGGTTCACAGTCAGTTTACAAAGTGATATTTCAACATGTAGGAGCTGTGAATACAGGAATGAATCTTTGTCATTACTGTACTTGTATTTCTGTGTGGTTTTTTTGTTTATTCACTATTTTAGCCAAGTATAGTTGCATGCACTTCATTTAGAGGTGACATACATTACTACTGTCTTGCCAAGGTAACCTTCCTCGGGGTGAGGATAGGCTTATGGAAATGGTAAACTTTAGCCACTAAGGTGCACAGTAAATTTTATATGGAGATTTGATCTTACTGATGTTTTTTTTTATTTCTTTGTGATAGCCAGGGATAGTTGGGCAATATTGAACCTGCAGGGAATTAACCTATGCAAGGCTGGTAATATTTTTCGTCATAATAACAAATGGTAGCTGTTCACAGTGCGGCATGTATCTTAGAGATATTGTTGAATTAGTTTTCGTCTTGGTAGCATCTTGGAGTAAATGCTTCTCTTATATTTCTCCAAGCCCTAGTCCCTGGTTTGTTTCAGGTACTGGGTTATATCAGAGGTAATTTACAATAAATTTATTAAAAGATTCTAGGTCTTGCACCATTATAATATTATGTAATCACTGGTACTTATACCCAGTGATTGAGATATGTTATGTAATGACGTTTTAATAAAGGAGGGATATCACAGCCTGCAATGTTCAAATGTTTGCATTCTAGGACAAGAAATATTTCAGTTTAGTTTACTATTTTGATCTTAGTTTGTTGCCAAACTAAGAATTTGTCACTCTTATTGATTAAACAGCAGTCTATTAATGTTTTTTTTACGTAGTTTGCCCTGACAATGATACCGTTTGCTTAGATCTAAACATAGTTTATGAATAGTATTAAGTACTGGTGAGTACCTAATTAAGAGCATAATGTGTTGCATGAGTACATTTCAAGACACTGCTGATGTTCGAAGGTTCCATTTGAAATTGTTACTTTTAAGAAGTTTTGTGTTTGGACAACGGCATTATGAGTATGAATGAAGCAAATTCAAACTAGAAGCTATAAGGATCAATAAGAAACTCAATTATGAAATGGGCCTGTACTTAAAAATGCTACTTTGGTAGGTATACTTACTAGAAAGATTAAAATCATCGTGAGAACTAGCGAATATTTTTCACTTAGCACTAAATGTTCGAACGACCTTTGGTATCTTAAAAAGGAAAATTATAATCTTTGTGGACTTCTTAGTTGTTAGGATAGTTGATACTCAGTTCACTATTATCGTTGGGCTGTTTCATAAGACCAGCAAGTTGTATGCATCTCTTTTCTTATTGGTTTTTCACGAAGGGGTTTTTCCATGGAAGGTGCAAATTTCAGTGACAAAGTTAAAGAAGTCAAACAACAAAGTGGTAAGAGATTAAATGGAATTAATGGAAGGCTTAAAAGATATTTATTAGTCGTTTGCTTTTTCTCAGTGTCATACTTTCCCTAAGAATGATTCACCTTGAAGTCTCGTAAGCAAGTAGCTCAGTAAAGTATGGGATTTTATTTTCTCAGCATAGTAACAAAATTAGTTTGGACAGTATATGTAGCTATATTGTAATGAAATATTTTTGAAAGTACTTATGACTAGATAAATGTAAATTGTTTGAGAAATTTGTTCTATCTCTGAGTAAGGGTATCATAGATTTTAGACTTCTCGAGGCCACAGTGTCTTGGTGTATACATTTTTTTTTTTCTTTCTGGTTGAGGTATACTGTAATCTGTATGTCTGTCCATGCAGTTGTTATTGAATTTCAGTAATATGATCAAATCAAAACTATGTAAGGTCTTACTATTAAGAAAATATTGTAATACCAAATTGTACAGTGATTTTGTTGTGAGGGGACTTCTGTATTTCAGCTGTTTGCTCAGTTCGTATCAAGTCAGTAACATCCATTTAGCTAGAAAAGGTAACATGTGTTAGTTGGTTCTTGGCAAAGCAATGCAAGCTTTAAACCTCTTAAAGAAAACTCTATTGTCACCTTGATTATGGTATGCCATATGGACATTACAATCCAGGTTTGATAAGTTGAGTTTGGGGATTCATAGCTATGCATATTGTCTGCATTGGGCAACATCTAATAAATCTGGAGCAGAGTCATAAATAACTAAGGAATTATTCTTTCTTCTCCTCTTGACCCCCATAGCCGTCCATCCAGAATAGACTTCGCACTCTTTATGAACTTGAAGACACAAACTAACTATCCGTGGGCATTCCATCTGTCTCCTGTACAATCTTGTTACATATAAACACAGCAGATTCATAGCTAAACTTGGAAGCATCAGAATTGCTTATTTTTTGCACTGTAAAAGTAGTTGTAATGACTTCAACACTTGTCAGCAGAAAACTTGCATGCTTTGTGCTGCAGTTGAGGAAGTTCTACCTTTTTTTTAAAAAATGCTTCATCTCACTGTAGGATTGGTGCACTTTTAACATTAATGAAGGGTGTTGCATTGTACCTTCAGCTTCTAATTGGACCCACATTTTTGCCTTTATCTCCATTCCCACCTCCTCTTTTCCACCTTTCTCTTCAAAATTTGTCTTACTCCTTAGAGCAGGTATGGGGTTTGTTTCAACTTGAGGTGCTTGTATTTCATCTCATTTATTTTCTGGGTGTCTTCATCCTGCAACCCAACAACTCTCTTTTCAGCGTATTAGGGCTGAATGGCAAAAGGTTCCCGAGTGTTTTGCTGTATAGCCCAAATTGATTCATTTTGTAAGTGTCTCCTTTATTGATTTATTGAAACATTACTGCACTCTTGCCATGCTTTGTTGGTGAATTCTTGTACTCTATATGCTGTTGTGAAGCCCTCTTATGCACACTACACACCTTGACGGTGCTTTTGCCAATTCTTGCTAACATGGGTAGGGAGTACCTCACTCTTAACTTGTTCACAATTAATGCTCACTCTCATTACACTCACTTTTTATATTCTTAGCTGTGCAATTGTTCCACGATTAAAGATAGGTGTCCTGGGTTATGATAAAACTTGGGTGTAAAGTTATTTGCGTATGTCAGCTATATTTTTTTTTTTAGTTTTTTTTAAGTTTTTTCCATAAATTTTGTGCAATTAATGTTTTGTTGTCTCAGTTTAATTACAGTAGTGCATTTTATCTCATCATATTTCTTGAGAAGGGAGAATGGTATTGTTGATAAAATGAGAAATAGCATAGTATCTCCAAAGATTACTAATAAATGTGACAGCTGAACAAAAACTTAGTTATTGCTTGTTATTCAAGGGACATCAGCTGAAGTACAGAAGACCTCATGTATATACTGTATAGATAGAAAAATGCAAAGATTTAAAATAAAGAACCCCTTGGAGTTGACATTTCAGTGACTCAAGGAGGGATTTGTTCTCAACAAGTAGGCATTTTATCAGGTGCCGTTTTGAGATTTCCAAAAAGGTGTTTTCTAAGATGATGGCTGATTACTGAAATGGGAAGAGTCCTTATTTTTCTAGTGCTTTTCCAGGTGTACCCCAGTTCTCTGTTACTGCTTAGGAAGCAAGTCATTCAAAGAAAACGAATTATACACAGGAGGTCTAAGGGGGTTGGTAAGGTTACTACTTGAGATAAGCCTTGATGTATGTTCTCTTATGTCTGTGAAAATTGTACTTGGGTGAATATTTGCTAGACAAGTAATGTCTTATGATCTGGTGTAGCCAAACCACTTAGATTATTACTTCCAGGATTTTGTGTTAGATTGTATAATGACCAAAAAAAAAAAAAAAAACTTGAGTTAATTTCTCTCTGAATAACATGTTTGAAAATTACGGGTGTTAAACATACATTGTAGCTATTATGTTTTTGGTTTTTTGGAGATTTTGTTGTCAGTTTTCATTGGGATTTCATGGAGGACTTTTTGTCATGTCTTGTAACAGAAAATAAGTCTAACATTTTATCTCGTAAAAAGTCAAGGAACAATTGGCAAAAGACACGATTATAATGAATTTTCTTTTAACATATTAGCCACTGAATAGGTGGCTTTGTAGCTGGCGATTCATCCCCTAAAGTCTGTACATGGGTTAAGTTTTAATTATTAGTTGATACATTTACAGCATATATGATTCTTTGTCTCTAGAGACACATATATAACATTGGCTTATTTTCATTACAGATAAATTTCTAAAATTACTTAATATAATAATTAGATCTGTTAATGCTTAATATGAATGACTTCAAATGCTTTTATTAATCTTCAAGAAAAAGTGTCTTTTAGCAGAGGTTTTAATCCTTAATTGTTACATTTAACTTTTGATTCTAATGCTTAGACTACATATTTTCAGCGACTTGTTTCCAGAAAAACTTTGTCAGTATGGTGATGCAATTGGGAAAATTTTATCTTGTAGAGTATGATATGCTGAGATCAAAAGCTTAATATCTTGTAGAGTATGATTTGGTGGGACCCAAAGCTTGTTTTCTTGAAAAGAGTTGATTTTTGCTGAAGTTGAGATTGACTGAGTGTAGCACATACTGGTTTTTGTAAAGATAGTTTACATGAAGCTGTTTTAAGAATTATGGATAAGTATTAAATATAATTTATATCCTGCCAGATGTCTTAAAAGGTCTAAATTTGATACAGATAAGAAATTTAGAAAGTTATAAGTTATTCCTTTAGTCTAGTGTTTAACAGTACTATTAATTACATTTCTAACTCATGTAGTTGGTTCAAAAGGGGGTACCAGCTTGGGGCTTAAACATCTTCTCATCTCAGACTGACACTGCATTCGTGTATTTGACATAGCTAGGAGGGATAAATACCACAGTGGCCAATTTTAGAAATCTCTGTGAGAAATATTACAAAAAATAACATAGCCAATAATTGGACATAAAAGGGTGTTAATTGTTCATCTTGGAGGAATTCTGATAGAAGTCTTTGGTCTAGGCTGGCTAGAAACAAACCTATTAGGCAAAATTAGCAAGATGTTTCTTAATCTAGGCTTTGATAAATTGAAAATGTCATTATGCTGTCATTGTGTATTATGCCAAAAATAAATGTAGGTTTGTGGCTCCGAGACATTCAGATTTTATTGAATGCAAAAGCTGAATTTTAAAACAATGGTTTTGTGTGCCTTAATAGGATGAGGAGACGTCCTCATTTTTAGGTTATCTGTCTAATCAAAAATCTAACTGATATGAAAGTATTCCAGATGAAAAACTGAGCAAAATTGTTGTGAAGTAGAAGCTATGGAGAGGTTAGTGATTATTTCTTTTCATAAGTTACACAAATTTTTAATGACAGTTTTGAGATTTTGTGCTCAGTTTATGATAGGTACCGTATATTTCCATGTATAAGACAACCTTTAAATCCAAAATTCACCTCTAAAAATTGGATGGCGTCTCATACTGCCATTCTAAAAATCAAACCTGGAATTCCAAGTGATGTTTATTGGTAGGCTAGCCTCGGCCTTGGTGCAATAAGCACCGACATTCATGAAAAGATTCACATTATGAAATAAACAGATAATGAAGGTAATAAAACCATTTTTACTTTATACACCATATTATTGGAATGTTTTCATAATAAATAGCTTATTTGAGGAGTAATTCCATATAAATGAAATCAACTTTTATCTGTACAAGCCCAGCTGAGAAAATGTAAACATCTTGCTAAGGTTGCGCTCACAGCAACCTTGATCTTTCAGTAACCTTTCAGATACTTTAATGGTAGTGTAATTACGGTAGTAATAATATCTAGGTTAATGTAATATTAATTTTTCATTAAAAATTCATTATCATTTCATATTTAGAACAATTCAGTCATACAAACGATAGTTATGTACGATAATTATCATACATTATCATGTTGTTTTTAGGGGTTGTTTGTGATTGGCAATGAAATGTAAACAAAACAATTGTTTCCCTTTTAGGCAACTTGTGAAGGAAAAACGTGATATAGAATCGGCTTTGTTATTTCGTTTATTTTGAATTTTTAAGGCTACAGTAAGTAAAAAACATTTATAATAACATCATCCTTACATAATCAGTATTTCATAAGATACCTGTTGTTGCTAGAGCTAGGCTATACACAGATGGTTTTGTAATTTAGCAGTCATCTTCTACAGATATGAGATAAATTCATGAAAATTTGCCATACTTTTTGACCTCGTCTTTTGTGAAGGTTGTCTTATACACGGAAATGTACGGTAATTGTTTCCAGGTGTTCACAGGTTTCCTGTGAAGGTTAGTTGGCCATGAAAGTATTATAATGGTTAACTGAAGTAGGTATTGGCTCATAGAATTGAAAATACCACATGTCCCCGATGTTATCCAATGTTGGTACTATTTTGAGGAATTTCCAGGTGTTGCAAAATTTGATATGAGATTTGAGTTTTTCAGCTCTAGATGTTAATGTTTAGGTACAAAACTGGTAAAGCTTTTCCAGTGCTGTAGAGTTGTCTTGGAAAGCCTTTCTGAAATATGGCAGTCACATAAATTCCCCAGAGCTGATTTTGGAGTTTATGGACACAGTACCAGATTTAAGCAACTTATTTAATGCAGGGATCAGGATGATTGTTATGATTTTTATCAGATTTATATTGTTGAATTGCACCTTTCAAGATGTCAGTGGGTTTATGTAGAGGTTTGAGGTTTTCTCAGTTTTGATTTTCTGAAGTTTTAGAAAGATTTAAATTTATAAAACTGACATCGTAATGGCATGCAGAAATCGTACTAAGGTTGTCATAGTCTAGGATTAATAGAAGTCTTTTTCATGATGTTGAATTGGGTTTTTAAATGAAGGTTTTGCCAATGATCCTCTGGAATTCCATGTTTTATATTATAGGTTTAGTATAATGTAATAAGAGAAATTAAAAATTAAAGCTGGTGTGTATAGCATACAATATCGCTTGTAATATAGTATAGTTTTTGGAAGCATCAAGGAGAGGTTGTAATTATTGTGATCTTTGTTCATGGTCGTAAATTTTAGGTCAGAAGTTTTCTTGATGTCTGGTTTGTGATTCATAAAGGTATTCCATAATGACAATTTTTATTATTTTCATAAATTGTTTGCTAGTGGTCTAGTTTTCCACCAAGGAAAATGTTGTTTATGGTAGTTAAGTATGGGACTTTAAAATTGTTTGGTTGAGATATGGTAATCAGATGTTATTCAGTGACTATGAATTTGAACAGTGGATTTGGTATTCTACAATTATTAGAAGACAGTGGATTTGTTTTTCAGCATTCTCTAGATGACAGAGGATTTGGTATTTAGCAATATTGATGATGAATGGAGCTTGTAATTATGAAATGTGATGACAGAAGTTTGGTACTCAGAAGTTTGAAGATGACTATGAACTTTGGCATTCAGAAGTTAATTCATAACGGTAGAGTTTGGAGTATGTCCGATGGTTTGCAACAGCAGTGATGGACATCCTGTGTTAGTGTAGCTTGAGACTCAATTGGTGTGCTGTTCTTTAGATTAATCTGAACTCCAGGAATTGCCTTATTTAATGTGCGTTTATGTAATTTAGTATTCATCATTATTAATATTGAGTTCATGATACAAATTTACATTGCAGGATGCTTGAAAAAGTTTGAGTTTACAAAACATTATTAGCTGGGATTCAGTCTTTTGTACAGTTCAGAAAATCTCTGTAGAAGTTTGTGATTTTAGGAAGTCTTTGTTAT
Source organism: Macrobrachium rosenbergii (assembly GCA_039081455.1). Classification (NCBI taxonomy): domain Eukaryota; kingdom Metazoa; phylum Arthropoda; class Malacostraca; order Decapoda; family Palaemonidae; genus Macrobrachium; species Macrobrachium rosenbergii. The sequence goes on along the minus strand of JANJGK010000022.1, from coordinate 18,183,957 downwards.
TGTTAGATTTGGGAAAGTTGGCCATTTTGTGAACCTTTTGCATTCAGGCAAGCTGTTCATCTAAAATTTGTGGATTTAGAGTGGAAGTCTGTCTGATATACTTTTGACTTTTCTAGAAGCTTGTGTAGACATTTTGCATTCAGGAAGTTTTATATTGTGATACAGTATACTATATACCTGCAAAAATTCATATTTTGCTATACCTATACATTTAGAAAGCCTTATAAATTGTTATAATTTAGCTTTTAGGTGTGTCTGTTCATGATACTTTGTCCTTCAGAAAGTTTTAGTTTTTATGTTTTATTTATGTAATTTGCATTGAGGGAGTGTTGTTTTGTGAGAGAAGTAAAACTCCGTGGATTATTGGTAGTTTGTAATACATTTTCATTTACAGGAAGTCATACTTTGTGTTCTTTGGCTAGAAGGTCTGTTAGAGTTTTTACCTAGAAAGTCATGGCTTACATATTTTTATTTTTTCAAAGAAAGTCTGGTAGTTTGTGTATGCAGCCTAGAATATCTGTTAGTCTGTAAGTTATTTTGCATAAAGTCTGTTCATGAGATTTTGACTTAGTATGTCCTCTAACTTGTGAATTTTACGTTGAGAAAATCTGCTAGTTCATGAATATTTTGCTGAAAAATTCAGTTTGTCAAGTGATTTTGGGTAAGGAGGGAGTTTGTTCATGAGTTAACTTTATTATGAAGTCTTCTAATTATTGAGTTTTTCAGCTTGATAACTTTGGATAGAAGGTGTTAATTCAGTAGGTTTTTTCCTTGAAAGTGTGTCAGATTGTGAGTGTTTTTGGTCTAGGAAATGTGTCTTGTTTGGCTGCCTTTTCTTGTCCAAGGAGGTGCGTTAGATTTTTTTTTTCCAGGTTGTGTTAGTTTGTGGAAATTATTTTGCTTAGAAAGTATGTGGATTTGGGAGAGGTTTTCATAGAGAAAGTCTATTTTGGGTAGTTTTTTTATGTACATTCTTTTTTTGACATGTTTTCCAGCTGGGAACTGTTGTCTTGTGAGTCAACAAGCTTTTAGTAATGAAATCTCATTGTTTGCCTACAAAGTACTGTATTAGTATATGAGTTTTATTTCTTTGTTCAGAAAGTGGAAATAGTTAGTTTGGAGTAGTATCTTTTATGCTTAGAAAGTGGCAGTTCAAGTTTTTCATTTTTTCCTCAGAAGACTGTCGCCTCAGGAGAACTGTGTGTGTGTGTGTGTGTGTGTGTAATAGCATTGTGGAGAATATAGGTTTAGGTATTATCTCGGTATCAAGAATTTGGAGGTCAGTAAGAGGAAATAAGTGAGTTCATGAGACAGTGATAAACAAATCACAAAAATTGGCACACTTAATATTGGGTAAAATGCCATGATTTTAAAGTTATTTAGTCTGTAGTTGATCTTGAAGAAATAAGGTTTTAAGAGTCCTTAATGCTGACCAGAAAAACAGAAATACATTTTTAGGACTTTCGAGGTTTTTTGTAGTGTTTGAAGTTAAGAATATCTTAATTAAAAGCAGTGAACTGGAAGCCTTTCGTAATTAGTACTCAATGGTCATGAACGTTGCCATTTATGTCAGTGTTCTTGTAACCTAGACAGTGAGCAGTTTTACTGAAAATGCCATTTTTATCTCATGCCTAGTGGTCAGTACAAAGCATCGGTTTTTAAAGTTCTAGGGAGCGATATAAAAACAGCCTCTTTATTTGTAGGCCTGTTCTGTTGCGCAATATGACACTGAAATTTTAGTCTTGTATCATTGGTCTAGCGAGCAATATAAAACAGTATTTTTTATTTGTAGTCCTGTTGTAGTGAGCGTTATTACACTGCAGTTTTTAGTCATGCAGCTTGGTTTAGTAAGCAAAACAATAGTTTTTATAGTTTTGTAACCCATTCTGATAAGCAATACAAATGGCAGATTTTATATTCTTGTATTTATTGAGTAATTTGTCCCCACAGTTCTTATAGGCTTCTAGTTCTGTTCGGAGGAGCAAAATGAAACATCATTTGTAGGTCTTGTAAAAACTTAGACAAATGCAAAATTGACTTGAATCCTAGCTTCAAAACACCTTAAGAAATGTCTGAATCAGGTCTTAGATATTTCTCTCTAATTACTTGGCAATGGGATGGTTTTGTAATACACTCACAGAACCTAAAGTGGCCTAGTGGTCCGTGTGTACGGTGAAGGTTGACGTTAGTCCGACCTGCTGTCCTGCTGGGGGAGGAAGAATGGGGCAGGAGGATATTAGCCTTGCACATCTCTGACCATTTACCCGACTCAATCACTTACATTGAATGGTGTTAGGTCGTGAGATGAATTAATAGGTATTTGGGTCACTTGTCTGCTTTTGAAAGGATTATATGTGTTTGTATGGGTGTAATTAATTGCTTTTGTTACAAAGACTAGAGGGTGACTTGTAATAAAGGTGAATTTAATAAAAGTTTGTCTTATTTCAGTCTTGTAAAGTTCGTGTAAATCGGTTTGATGGAGTTGTCAGTTTTTACGCTGAATCCATGTTAATTGGCTATTTATGTGAAAATTTAATAATAGTGGGAACCAGTATGTGCACAACAGCTTTTACTCAGCTCTAATGTTGTCACTTAAAAGTTAATGTATACAGTATATTCAGCAAGAAGTGTAGCAAAAAGTACCAGTAAAGTGGTTAGAGTCCATTTAAAATAATTTGCAGTTGGTAACGTTTCCTATTCATACGCAACACTGCATATCAAAATCAAATTAAAATCAAGAAGTAATTGAAAGTGCGATCAGTATAATAGTTTCGATTCATGTAATTAAACTCACTTTGTCATCAAATTGACTTGTGGAAATCCAATTTATGAAGTACACAAAAGAAACGAAATCCAGTGATAAAACTTTCAAGTTAGAAAACATATTAAATCCCAAAGTTTTTTAAGAATAAAGCATTTGAAGTCACTCTGGGTAAATCTGTGAATGTGCTGTCATTACATGAAGGTGACAGTGACGTTGGCAGAAATAAAGATTTTCATATAACATGATTATAAATGACTCTTAATTTGACGCCCTTCTTGACAATTTGGTAAAAATCAAAGTCATTCAATGAAAAACGGGATAAAAAGTACTCGTACTTATTAATATAAGTAAATTATCCTTTAAAGCTAAGTTAAGAGTTCGGTCAGCTACAAAGTCATTATGACATTGGCTAATACTTGCGAGAAAATAGTTTCAGTCAGTGCTGTTTGCCATCTGTTCCTCGGTTTTCTATGAGAGTAAATGAGACGCGTTTTCTATAATAAGACTGACGAAACCGTTCGGAGACTACAATGAAAACTGAAAACAAAATGTCTATATATATGTTTAGCTTGCGTAGATTCATTCGTGGTATTTATAGAGGAAAGTGACGCAGGATTTTTATGGCCATTATGCTTTAACAGTACACGAAAGCTTTGTTGTAAAACTCTGTGGTACGCACTGTATTTCATAAGACGCCCAAAGTCGCCCAAATATTCAGTCTGGTGCACAAAGCCACAAGACTGAACTTCAAACAAGACTTGCCTGAAGTGGTAACCCTTCCCCAACCCCTATAAGGCTGAAAACATGACTCGTTTTCTCTGATGTTCTTTCTTTGGCAGTCAGAGAATGGGAAATCACTTGGAAAAGCACGAGCATTATTGGCTTTTCCTACCTCTGTAAGAAGCTTAGGAAACACCTGTCTCGAAACCAGACACCTGACTACGTCTGCTGAGAACTTACTCCTTGGGTTATTGCAATGTGGCTTCGAGGGGTAAAAAAAAAAAGCCATACCAAATTTTATATTGATGTTAGGATTTGAATAAAAGGCATTTTTAATATTTTGTTTTATTCTCCTAATAAAGTTTAACAATTTAGAGCATACATCAGGATACCAGAATACAATGGTTTAATTACACATCTACAATTGCCCTACTTGGCATTAACCTTGGATCTCACTTTGGACTGTATTCTCTTTCACTTAATATTTACCTGCTACTATAAGGCCTCCGGGTTATGCTTTTCCCGACATATTCGTAATCGATCCGGTTCTAAACCAAAATCCCTTCACCTGTCCTACATGCCACCCTTAGACGCGTAAAAACCTGAACGATAAACCAAACCTCAAATTCTTAGAGCATTTTATTTCTCTGGTAATATCGCATGCTTTAGTCTTCTTACCACCATTCTTGTAAATTAAGCGAGTTTAGCAAGAGTATGGTTTTCTATGAAAGTCAAGTGAACTTTTTAACTATCCCTGGTTAATTGGTGCACTACAGCCAGCCAGCGCCCATCGGCCAACTATAGTTATTAGGTCATGGTCGGGACAGAAAAGAAGCCGGTCTTTAAATACAATAACTTTGCCCATGGATGGAAGAACGATGTTACCAGTTTCGGCGTCATCATCAGCCGTTACTTGATCACCACCACCATGACCTGTCAACATTGCTTGCCCATGGAGTTACCCCTTTATCTTAAGTCACCCATTGGTACTTGACCCTAACAGAAAACTGGTGCTTTTTACCAGCTCGTACCAAGGATAATGACATTTTGCGTGCATATAACCTTACCAGACATTGTCATCAGGGATTGATTTCCCCGGTGTAACCTTTCCTTGAAGACCCTACCTACCAATATGGCAGCAAACACCAGACTAGCGACTAGAGTCAGTGCCATTTCCTATGTACACCACCTTCCGAATTATCTATTTTTACCGACTGACTGAACTCCTTTCGTTAGTTACCTGTGTACCACACAGCTCTCAATCATTCTTTTTGACAACTGGTTTCTCTTGAAGTGGAAAAATCTGTTAGGGACTACCCTCAGACATTGATTTTCTAGGTAATTTTTTGCCATTAGCCCATTCACATATGAGAGAGAGAGAGAGAGAGAGAGAGAGAGAGAGAGAGAGAGAGAGAGAGAGAGAGAGAGAGAGAGAGAGAGAGAGAGAGAGAGAGAGAGTCATAACGAGTGAACCTTACGATTAACGCCTCACTTACAAGGACTACCAAGAGAATATGAACGGAGATACATTAAAAGGAACGAAAGGGGTTGCATCTAGAGACTAAAGGGACGCTGCAAAAAACCTCAACTAATGCCTACAGCGTGCCGCAAGAGAATAACCACGGACGTCAGTTTCCTGATTGTAGGAAACTGACAAGGTTGAGTTAGATGGAAATGCTCCACCACCTAAACATTTCAAAGAATACTACAATCATTGCTAAACAAATATGAGAACATTCTTAAGAAGATGAAGCAGACAAGATAGTATGTAGTTTAATAGTGATGCCTCTGTAAAAACTGTACTCTACTCTTCAACAAGGGAAAGCTTGAACTTCTTAACAAGAAGTCAGAGGCGATATTTTGCTCATAGGGTTCAACCTCCTGGATGGGTAGCTAACGGTAGGCCATGTTCTTCTGTAAAGTGTAGGAGTGGATTGGAATATAGAATTTAAGCCGAAGACCAAGCACTGGAACCTATGACGTTATCAAGAGCTGAAAGGAAAACTGAGAGTAAAAGGTTTTAAGTGTAACTTGGAGGAAAACCTTGTAGCTGCAAGAAGAATCAATTGTTAGGAGGGTGGAATGATAGATGGAAGAAAAAATATAAAGGAGGTGCAGTAAAACGAACAAAATGAATTATTGCTGGGGAAGAATAAATGCTGCCTAGTACCACAAGTAATGCCTACACAGTGCACGAGTAAGATGCACTGTTGGAACAACTGCCCTATAGTGGGGGGTGTGGGAAAATTAAAGTAGCCAGGAAGTAATGGGAAACCCTACTACTGGTTCAGACAGTTAACAATTAATCAAACATGAAAAGACCCAAGGGTGACGGGACACAACAATTCAGGACTGTAGGTGACTGACAGCAAAAATTAGCATGGGCTACAAAGATTACCTTTACTAGTCTACACAAGCCAAGTTTATTCACCACTGGGTATTTAGTGGCTGCGTAGTTTATTTGTGACATGAGCAGCAACAAGATCCTCGGGTAGAAGGACGAGGCAACCACACAAGAAACTCCAACCGTTTAGTTAGGCTACTACTCTCCTTCCCAAGGACTGTAAATGAGTCCAAAGAACAGAAGCCAAATTTGCACATTCCAAACTTAAGAAAACTTGCCACACTGAGGAAAGAGGCTGTACTGCATACATGAATATCAGGCCTCACAACATGAATGGATACTTAAGTCTCATAAATTACAAAAACACAGAATGTACAAGCTACTTTGAAGCTCCAGCAAGCAAGACTTAGAAACTGCCACATACCAACATGAAAATCAGCAAATTTCCTTGCTAATTAACCAAAGGTCAAGTATGGAAATCAACTGCTTTTACCAGAAAAACTGTATTTGTATATCAAGGGTTGTCTTAGCATAACATATAGAGAGAGAGAGAGAGAGAGAGAGAGAGAGAGAGAGAGAGAGAGAGAGAGAGAGAGAGAGAGAGAGAGAGAGAGAGAGAGAGAGGGGGGGGAGTTAACAAAACACACACATGCTTTATTTTTGAAGGAAAAAAAAAAAAAAAAAGGAAATACCATAACTTGATAAAAAAGGCCCAAAATAGTCTGGCCTCTTAAAGCAAACTGTGTTCTTTCTCCTTTCGTGGCTCGAAAATAAAGATTACATTGGATATCATCCTATCTTTGTAGCTCAACATTAACAATTACATAAGACTCACCTTAGACAGGAATAAATAATAGTTATAAACATAGCATATCATATACTGCGTAGGTTAACCACCTTTAAAACTTGTGCTACTGCAACCCCCAACATTGTGTACTTAAAACAAAATAACCCTAAGGAAGTGTCAGGCTTAGAATTTATCTATGCATCCCCATTCTTATCTCTGTCCCACATTTGCTTTATAGGAGACCGACAATATCTTTTTGTGCAGGAGTAAAGTGAACGTCGTTACAAGTTTTAAATATTTTCAAACTCCTGTACGTAACCGCCCCCTGTATTGGAGGGAGGTTAGAAATGACAACTATCTATTTTAAACATCATGTTCGCAGACTTTGAAAATGTGCCTGAAAGTGTCTGACAAGTGATGGCACTACGGAATTGCAAAAGATGTGGTGTGAAAACAATATTAAGTTCAATACTCTATATCACATGAACTTGAGATTAAAGAGTCCATCAAGGATCAGCAGCATGTCCCTAACTCCAGCAATGACAGATGTTACAAGAGCATACAAAATAGAAAGCACCTATGAGCTGGACTGGTGTTAGCAGCAGAGAAAAGATAATCAGGAGGAGAGGTCTTGGGGAAGTTCAAAAGATGGACAAGCAGAATGAGGAGAGAATACCATAAGGTGAAGGGAAAGAAAAAACGATCGTGTCCACTATGGAAAGCAGCCGTGCAGATGCCATGTGAGATGTCCCAAAGAAACGCAAAACATACTTTGGACTAAAAAGACCCAAAACAGACTAGATCACAAAGACTGCCCTATGATCAGAGAGAGAGAGAGAGAGAGAGAGAGAGAGAGAGAGAGAGAGAGAGAGAGAGAGAGAGAGAGAGAGAGAGAGAGAGAGAGAGAGAGAGAGAGAGAGAGAGAAATGGCAGGAGGGGCACATGAAGACCTGGGACAAATAGGTTGTGTGTGCATCACAGAAGTGTTAAAAAGACTCAGACCACAAATAAATGCATAAAGTGAAAACTGGACAAAAATATCAATGGTAATGATAATGATGAGCATACACTGTTCACACTGACAATGAAACTTGTCCGTAATAGCAATCCTCTCTGAAGTGCACCGATGCATCACAACCCACCACACAAAGAGCATTAAAATGTTAAGGACCTGAACAAGAGCTGTAAAATTGGGAAAAATAATCAGACAAGCATGATGAGCTTTGCATAAGGAGTGAGGTCCTATGAATGGCAAAAACAATAGTAAAATTACAACCAATAAAAAGGGAAGATTTAACAGAGAATTAATCTCAGCCACACACTAAACAAACTGAATAAGGACTGAAAGACTTCGGGGTGAATTATTCCAATGTTACACTGAAATTAACACAGCAGTAAAGGAGAAAGTAAGAACAATCTGGATACAGTAGATAAGGATCAATGATATACAGCAGACACGTGTGAAATAAAATGCTCCAATTAACTGCCAACTGATGCATGAAAATCACACCATGTACAAGAAAATTGCAGAAAGATACGGTTACCAAACAACGGGAAACAAGAGTATCACCTCAAATTTATGGTCTGAACACAATGTCAAGGAGTAACAATGAAAAGAGCAGCATGGCAAGTGAAGATATGAATGACAGGAAAAAAGAGAGACTAGCTATGAGGCCCTCAACTCCTTTGAGAATGGATTTTGACGCGCACCCGGGAATCCAAGCTGAAAGTAGTAATGAATGATACTGGCATACTGTAGTTAAATATGCACCTACGTACAGTAGTACCGTATTAAAACCGACAAAATGCATGGTGTGATCTTAAAACCTGATTTGGAGTGAATCCTGCTTACTTTAAAATTTGTTTCTAAAGAAGTCAGCCATCAACGTAACACACAAAGCTTTCCATTTCCAACACTTCCTTGAGGGTTTTAACATAAAAAAAAATAAAAAAAACTTCTACAATCTTGTTTAATGAAAACAGTACTTCAAAACACCTTAAAATTAAAAAGTACAAAACTCAATTCCATCTACTTACAATTAAATGCCATACAATGAAACACATAAGTCTTGCAAAGACAGGAAAAGAACAGGAATAAAATGAAAATAAAATGAAACCACATTCATAAAAGTAACTAACCCGACTGTAATCACAAACTAATACTGCCATCAAATATACAGTACCGTGTACAGTACCGTGTAAGCTTACAGACCTAGATTTACAAAAAGATTGTGAATTAAAAACCTTTTCTGACCAACCTTCCTCTTATCAAATTATCAAAATGGATGTATTAATTTACCCCAGAAGTTTATGGTGATGAACAGATGTAAAAATATTAACGTATATTAATTTACTGCGATTACTTAATCATTTTGCTACTTACATAATCTTCATATAATTAATGTCTATTGTTTACTATCTTTAAAAAAAAATGTACTATTGCTATTTTCCTGTCTTCCTCTTGGCAAAACGCTTTCATTAATTTACACGTTTACACTTTGTTTAATAATGTAAGCAAAGCTTTCACGTCTAGGATATATAGCCTATTCTATGACAGTACTTTGTTCCTATATCTTACTTATTTCTGTTAAAGAGATTTCACATTTATTAAATAAATTATGAACAAAACACTGTACAGTATACCAGTTTTCAGACCTTAAACCACTGCCTGTCCTTTTACATTAAAAATTTTGTCACTAGGTATCTGTCAGTTCAATCAATTTAATAGTGTTCAAACTTTTATAGTTTTATTTTTTCCTTCTTTGTAACTCTTCACCAATCTTGAGAACAGTTTTGCAATTTAACTTTAATTTCCTTAATTCTACTTTATCCCAATTTATTTGTATATGTAACATTACCCAAATTTTAAATACAGTATTCCCAGAAATTAAAATTTCATCTTTGCTCCACAAAAACAAACTATACTTGTTTTTACTTGTAGATCAATGCTCAGTCAAAAGCACACAAAAAAATATATTTATACAGTACTATCAAAAAGTGAAAGTTACTGATGGCTGTGGCCTTCACCTGTTTGGGGGCTTACTTCTCTTTTGTCAGGGATTTGTCTTCAGACAAGTGTGCCAATCAGAACAGCTGGGAAGATACTCCCAGTACAAATTGTTTTATATCTAGGGCATGAAATTCTTTATAATCTTCAAGTATCAACAAAATTACAAACCTCATTTTTTACCGATTCTTTCAAGATAATTGCAAGAGATTACCCATTATTATTACTGTATTATTATAAAAACTTTGGAATAAGCCTGAAACAGCTCTGAGAATTGAAGTAAGCTTCCCCTTGTGAAGAGGAAACCAAGAAAACAGAAAATGGACACAGTAATACATAAATTAACATACAATTACAAATACACAAAACCAAACCAAGGATATTGAGGTACAGTAATGGTGCATACTGTTCACGAGTACTGCAGCCTCTTTCAAGCTTACAAACATTGGCATCCGAGTTGCTTCTCAAGACCATATAAATAAATTATATTTTGTTATGGGTGTCCAGCTCCTCCTTAACACTCAAGTGTTCGTTTACTTGATGCAAAGCATATATATGGGCATATATATATAGGTTGGTCATGGACACCAGCCTATAGGCTACGCTTGCACATCGACTTTACACAGTAACACAATAATTTATTAAACCTTGAATTAAACTTGCTGAAACTCATATTCTACTACGCAAATTGTTTGTAGAGTTAAGCAATCATAAATTCACTGTCTTTGGAGTTATCCATGGCAGACTGAGATGGAGGGGATATTTACAGTATGTTTTCTACTATTCCTAAGTTGCTTTTTATTCCTGAAGATTATTTCCCAAGATTTCTCCAGTTGCCCTGTTTGCATGATTTACCAAAGTTTTGCAGACACTTTAGCTATACAATGTTTCCACTACAACTTCTTTTTTGATTTTCCACCCTGAAATGGGAGGGGGGGATATCATCTATGCTATCAAATACAGTAATAAGAAATAAGGGTTCCTCAATACCAAGAACTTATTTTGCAGGACTCATGAATATACTTTGCAATGATAGTTCCACTCATTTCCTCAAGTAGCATCCACTCTCAACCCTACTCTCTTATACAGATAAATAGCACCCAGCCTTGGTTGTTTCTGCTTGACAGCACCAGCTGTCCGATATTTAGCAAACTTTTCTGCCTGACAGCATCAGCTTTCCAATACCTAGCAAACTTGAAAACAGGACTTCCTTACTGAGAGATACTTGCGCAAAACAAAAGAGTAACAAAAAGGAAGTTAACTAGTGTTACACAGCACACCGTTTAAAAGGAGGTAAGGAAAATCTAAATATATGCAATGTTGATAAATGTCAAAGGAAGATTTGGCAGAAATGAAAAATGGCAAGAAACTACTACAGTGATTGACGGTATAAAAAAAATACACTAGACAGACATGCACGAAAAAATGCCACTTAGTAGATGGTGAATTGTTATTCCTTTCAGCAAAAAAAAAAAAAAAAAAAAAATTCAACACACTTAAGTTGTCACTGCATTTTGCTATTGGTGGTGGAGTCCTCACAAATATATAAAAAAAAAACTGCTTACAAGGTCTGTAGAAATGCTTGTGCAAAGTGAAAAAAGAAAGAATAATCAGCACTGCGCATATGCTCTATATGAATGAGAGAATACACTTATGTAACAATTTACAGCAAGACAGGAGGCTCACTAGCAGAGGAAGCCCTACCCATTGCAGTGACAACTTAAGTGTGTGGAATTTTTTTTTCTTTTTTGCTGAAAGGAATAATAATTCACCATCTAGTAAGTGGTATTTTTTCATGCATGTCTGTCTAGTGTATTTTTTTATATCGTCAATCACTGTAGTAGTTTCTTACCATTTTTCTTTTCTGCTAGTTTCTCAACTAGATCAAATATCTGGTCTGTCGACAAAGGAAGACAATGGCAAAATGAATCTGAAAAGGATTATATAACTCATATGGATTCATACTCAAACACTGAGGGCGTTACATGACTTGCGGACCTAAAAGATTTAATAGCCCACCAGAGGGAGCATCTTTAAAAATTAAATAAAAATAAGTCACTCTTCCATTCTCGGATTGTCCAGTAGCCTGTTCGTTAATGAGACTCACATGCTGCCTTCATTACCTGGAAAGCAGAAAGGACAGGTTAGTCAAAAAAGCTTCACAAATTGTCTTTTCAAACCTGACTAGCTAATTACTTAAAAGGCATTTCTAATCCATTGTTCTGAACAAAATTGAAAGATGACAACAAAAATTCAAGACTATCAAACTGGAGTTCCTTAAAATCTTGCAAATAAACTTTCATAAAACCTATTCAATATAAGTTTACATCATGGAGGACCCTTATAATCCAGACCTACTAACAATTTTTGCATCAATTCTTGGGAACAAACTTTTTTTTTTTTTATTTTCATCATTCGCTAAACCTTTTCAATCAATTTTGACTTGTCTAAACGTCAATTAAAAGAAAACCTCAGTCACTTATAATGCATAGACAGGTCAGAAATTTTTTACCTTCAAGATATTATTTCCTTTTCTTTTGGACAGAAATATAATTCAAGTTATGTACATAAAAGATCAAATGACGTTACTTTGCATGGACAAAAATAAAAGAATTGTATAGATACAATAGGGACAACATTAACATTGTAATCAATGACTAAGATCTAGTCAGTAAGCCCTCTTTACTAATGAAACTAAAATCTGCTCAACAAAAATATCCGACCTGAATTAAATTACTATTTTGAATTGTTTTGATTCAAGGCTTAGTTATTACCGAGCTTCTTAGTGCGATACCAGCTTCATGAGAATACTGACATCTTGCACCTCTCAAAGACAGTAAATAGATCTCTTGTTACATCAAAAACTTGATTTGAAAATACTGGTTAGGTCAAATACTCAAATTGTACTAGTGACGATGCAAATTATCCAATTTAAAAGTCACTACCAAACCATCAGTAAAACCTGCATTATCTGACAATAAAACAATCTAGCATAAAAGCTCCTGCACCAAATTGTTAACCAAAAAAAACTGCACTATCAAAAACAGAGCAAGTGAAGGAAACAGTGTGACACGTAGACATAGGCTAAGTGTTGAGCTGAATCTGTTTACCACAAGAGTAACATATCACCAGAACTGCATAAAAAATAAAATAAATCTTTATGACCTGAAAGTGTAACGCTAAGCTGGAACATCATATACATTAATCTATACTTACTAAGCAAAATGAACGTTGATGCATCTCATGACCAGCGATGACGGTGGGAATAAACGATCATACGAGATCTCCTCACGACTTGCCTATGCACTCCAATATCAGCACACACACTGCACAAAATATGCTGTAAGGATAAACGCAAGGTAAGTCGTCAAAACGAAAGACAGCTTACACAACAATCAAAACTAATACAGTAAATTTAACATAATGTTCATTTAAATTAATAATTACCATGCAGTAATGGCACTGGATCTGAAATACAGCCTAGAGTGAATTAGCTAGTGAGAGTACAGTAGTGTAATGAAACTGAGTGCATAAAGCAAAATACTGTACACCAATATGGGTCTCCAAGACTAGTCATACCTGTCAAGGAATACTGTACAATACATGTATATGTAGCCCAACATTATCAATAATTATGGCCTAAATCCAAATAACATACTAAACTGATGAAGAACTTGCCTATTCTGCAGAGTTGGTCTGCGATTACAGTACACTGTTCCTACAAGGGACAAACTGTGTTATAATGGATGATTTTCCTGGACTTTGTCAAAAGGAGAAGTTTCTCTGCTAACCCACACAAACCTATTCTGTGCCTCCTTACATACAAGAGGTTGAAATAGAGTAAAACAAAATCACCTTGTCTCTGGCTAGATGTTCCTCTTGCATGAGACCCATTGAAACTACCAAAAGCTCTAGGCAGTTTATATGCATCTTGCTCTCCTCTGCAGTCCTACTCCCTGACACTTCAATGTTCCCAAGAATGGCTCCCCAACCTGGCATAGCATTTCTGAGGACAATGAGAGGCCTTGGCTTTTAAGATCTAGAGGCAGACCCATCAGCAGTCTTGACTAACTTCCCCACCAATGTCAAGAACCCACAAGCTCTGAATGAACTACTACTGGCATTGAGTCTGGGGACGAGACCTATCCAAAGAGTTCTCGAGGTAAAATTGAATTGGTCTCATTTATAGACTGGCCATATTGACAACTTTTCTTAAGAGGCCCTGTGACCCAAGAGAAATATCCATTTCTTGGCTCGAGGATTTGTTAACGGCAAAATTGCCCTCAGCAGGGAAAGAAAATTGTCTACCCATCTCTGTCGGAAAAGCTCAAAAGCAGCAACAATGGGAAATCAGATTTTTGGGTAAGGGAAAATGTAAAAAGAGAGCAACACAGGAACATATTATAACATACTCATTTTATTTGACTACTAGTCCTTGATATTTTATTTATTTCCTTAGTAACTTATTTATGCTTAATATGAAAATCATGTCTCAGATTTACTGTAACCAAGATATTTATTGACAAATGCTGTTACCCACTTGAAATTTTTCTGAGTTCTTGTTGAAGTTTGTGTTCAAATGAGTGGGGCCACTGATAACTTTTTTCATCCCAGAGCATTGTAGTCAAGGTTCGCTAGTGTATCTGGGACCCCTTTTGTTATTTTTTTTTCTGGAGATGTGAATATTTTACATGGACACTGCTGAAGCCTGATGCAAGATCTGAATCTCATTAAGGTAACATTTATCAAAAGTCTAGTATATTAATTTTTTTGGGGGGGGAATACAAGATTGAAATACAAGGATGTATTCTATGCTAACGAAGACAGCCTACTTCTGCAATAGTAGCATCCAAACCACAGTGAACACACCACTTCGTCCTATCAGCTAAACTAAGTAATGTTGAATCTGATCACTTACGAGCTGCCCAAGAGCAAGAGCCCATGCCAACATATGGCTGGATTACCAAAAAATAACATCTGCTTCTCAAGTTCTCATTAAGAAACGATTTATTAAACATTTTTACCGTGACATCATGCATTACATTATGAGGGTGAAGCACCCTTGGTCAGGTCAGGACACAAAACCCTAGGTTGGGTTAGGATGGGTTGTAACAAAGTATTGCAAATCACGTTAGGTAGGGAATGGGGAAGAGGGGGGGCAAAAGTTCCCTACCTAGGTAAGGCCACTAAACCCTAGGTTAGATCACAGCCTTGTAATTCATAGTGGCCTTGGTTCCCCTAAGTGAGGGGTTTAGCCCCCGACCAGATAAGGACCTAGAACCCAAGGTTGGGTTAAAAAACCCACTGAAATTCGCTAGTGTTCTAACAATTCAACTCTAAAAGTACTACTTTGCTACAAACACAAACATCAGAAATGTTCAAGGCCCACATTGGAATGTCATATCTAATGCTCAAAGTACAAAAGACTTATTTCCAACTTAGGAATGAAAGTACTGTATAGCTGAAAATAAAATTTTACCAATAATTGAACAAGCTATAAAAATCTATATACTGAAAATGGCAGCCACCCCAAGGCTCAATGTTAGTCAACACTTGTCTCGATGCACGAAGTCACAGCTGACTAAGACAACTTAGACTATGGGTATGTACATATAAACACTTTGTTTAAAACCCATAGTTTTATGTAAGGGTCATTTTAAGTCAAACTGAAGAAGACTACTGCACCCCTTTGGTTCTGGAACTACTGTTCACGTGCAGATTGGGCGTCGTGTTAATACCAGCACCCGGGGGACGAATGTAAAATCATAAAAAAGACAATAAATAATATAAACAGAAGACAAACCACACAATAATCATAAACAGCCTAAAAGGTGGTAAATATTCCGCTGGGGTAGCAGCCTACTCTTCAGTTTCACCTGGTTTTATACTGCAGAGCAAAGACATAAGCTACTTTGACAGGATACATTCTATAACAACCTTACATACCATATCCTACGGCACCATGCCCTGACCAGACCCAACTGGGCCTTTACCAGGTGTCCCCCAAACCTGGCACTGTGACCCAAGACATCGACCTGAGGCTAAAAACATATGCCTACCAAATTTGTTTTCCCATGCAACTTCTGTTTGCTTAATATAACAAAAATTGAAAATTAGAAGCTACTTTCGAAAATGGCTGACCTATGACAACCAACCGGCTCTTCCACACTGCTGACCTTCCAGTAACCTCATCCAAACAGATTTCTTTTGCTAAAAAGACCTTGTTTTGACCAGGTTAACTAACTTTTATATAAAATTACATCTAAGATTCTGATATCTTACCTAATATATTTGATTTCCACGGTTAAACACAGTAATTAAAGTAGAAATAACGTAACAGACACACCAGAGACAGGTCTGTTCGACAGCTTGTCATGTTGACAACAACAGAGGAGTTGCCGGTTCGTAACTTTAACCCTAATCAATGGCGCATGCGCAAACACATGTGCGTAAGTGTGTGAGCGTGCGCGTCTGCAATGAACACAATACGCATGAAAGTTTTAATGGAATGTATTTTTATGCATCTTCATGTTAATATTTAAATATACATCACAGTTCATAGTTTCAAATGGGCGTTAGAAACGCAAATGAGATGTGATGGTTCTTCAGGTCAACGAATGCTCCTTACCAGGGATTTATTGCTATTTGTCTCTCTATCGGGAAAAACATGTTGATCTTTCAAAACAAAAATCTTAAACAAATAGATAAAATTATACTGCACACTAGCTCACGCCAACACAATGAAGATTTACTTTAAAGAAAATATGGAAGAATTAGTCACAAGAGAAGCAGTAATACTGACGAGGCGAGACTAAACATTGCCGGAACTAAAATTTTCTTATAAAAGGACAAATGAAGACGAGCCGCGAGTATGCAGAGCAAAATAGGAAAAAAGTATATATATATATTTTTTTTTTTTTGCAATAAAATCTTCAGGGTATGAATATAAAAAAGCAGTAGGGTGAAGAAATTGTAACCAAGGAAGTAGCGAATAATATGAAATAATGAAAATAAGAAATATTCATAGTAAAAAAGTAGTGCTGGGGAAAAATTTCTGTAGAGAAACCTTCACTGGCTAAATCGCCAAATTATAGGGAAATTGAGTTTTTATCACAAACAGATCCATTCTTAACCCATAAATAGTAAAAAAAATTAATAAAATACAAAGGATAACACATTTAAATCAGTGCTTCAAAGTCCGACGATGGGTTTTCATCAACAAAAACGGCAGCTGAGATTCATCATATATAACACTGAGCACCAACCCGTTCCATGATGAGCGATTGCATGTTGCCAACGTCATACTCATTGAATATCCATCAGATTGAGGCGAATTTTGATCACACCACACCGATCCTTACAGATTATCACCTTTGGGTGTTTGTGGTGTTGATTTTCATGTTTTATTATTCATACTTTGCTCTGAAATTGCTAAAGGTGGCTATGTTAAAAAGGCACCCATTTATTTCAAATAAAAAATGTCATGTCCCTACAGTATTAGGTCATTCAGCCACTGGTAATTAGGTTAGCCTCAGAGAGGTAATGTTTTCTTGTGGTCTGGCTGTAAATCTTATTATTCATGGTGGTTGTCCAGAATCCAGTGGTCCTCATTAGACCTCCTTCGCCTTGTCACGATTTAGTGAGCTGGTAGCAAGAGCTGAGCTGACAAACGGGTGGCTTAATGGATACAACCCAATCACCTATGAACCGACAACATTGTTATACTATATTTTTTGCTATACAAAAGTCTCCTTTTTGTGTTACATACGTTCAAATACTACGAAACAGGTAATGATGATAACAGTAAACGTGTAAAGAAGTTGAAATGTGGACCGATTTAGTTTGAAATGCAGAGCATGCTGTAGCCTAGGCTTAAGATTGCCAGGCATCTTGTGAATACAAGATTCTGCCTTTGTTTAGTGATTTTTTCCTGTATACGAGTATTGCAGTGACTACATCAGGATGCTATTAATGTTATGTAACAAGATTGAAATTTTCAGTTGCTTTACTTTAACTATTGGTACCTGAATTTTTATTTAACTTCACTATTACATCCAAACCAGTTTTTATTCACCAACAATTTCATGACACCAGATATCAAAGTAAATCATAATTCCATCACTGCAATATTCTTTAGAATAACTGAAACTGAACGATAGCGTTCTAAATCAAACCAAAATTCCTTATATACACATACTGTATATATATATATATGAATGAATGGATCTTGAAATTTAAGTTATAAAGCCAAGTACTGGGACACTTCGCGCTTTTCAGCACTTAACAGTGAAGAGAGGGAGCTGAAGTGGTTGAACAGCAAGATGAATGAAATCCACAAAGTAAATTGGATGAAGTACAAGGATCTAAGTATGAATGTGGGAGAAAACCCCACAGTTCCACCAAAGAGTAATGGTTAGAGAGGATGAACACTAAAATGGAATAAAGGAAGCAGAAATGGATATAAAACATAAGACTACAAAGTCGGTGTAGCCAGGGGCCGGTGGGACACCGCAGAACCCATTAGTAATGCCTACAGTGCACCACATAGTAGTGCAATGGAGAGGTACAAGGCTCAGTTAGCAAATGTTATGGGCTTTCAAGGACTGGAAAGTGAGATGTGCAAGATGCTCAGGAACGATTGTCAGTTAGGTGTCATCGAAGACAGAGAAGGAAATATGTTGCATAAGTCGATGACAAAAAATAAAGATGGCTTATTGTAAGGATCGTTAAAAAAAAAAATTAAAGAGGGGATTTTTGGAAGCTGGGGAGATGAAGGGACCAGTGATGGCAATACAATCTATAGTTTAGGTGAAGAAGGCTTTAAGTAAAATGAAGAATGGCAAAGCACCAACTCAATCAAAGATGCAAATTGAAATGTAGAAGCTACTTGGTACAGAGAGGGAGGAATGGATACTAGAACTATTAAAGGCAATTTAGGAAGGGAAATTAATGACACATAACTGGGAATAAAGTCTGATGTGGACGTGTCAAAACAAAAGGGAAATATTATGGATTGTGGTAATCATACTGGAATCAAATAAAACATTTGTTGAAAGTTAAAAAAAAAAAAAACTAAGTGAGAGATTAGGAGCAATTGTGAAGATTAGTGAACAGCAGTATGGTTTCATTACAGGGGAAGGTACAGTTGATGCTGTCTTTTTAATATAAAATGGAAAGTACCAGAGAAGTTAGTTATGCCAGTCGAAATATATAAAAAAAGAGATAAGGCATTAATAACAGCCTGTGGCAAAAGAGAAGTATCTGAAGTTAGAGATGATTTATATCAAGGATAAGCACTTAACCCATTTCTGTTTGTACTGTTATGGATGTACCGCGGAGGAATTAGGAATGATAATATGGAAACTCATGTGCAGATGATCTGGTTACCACAGCAAAGGCAGTGGCAGGGATCTCTCGAATCGGGTGGTAGGAAGGTTAACATGGGTGAAACTGAGGTTACGGCATCCAGCAAGCAGGGAAGGGATACACTCCCTATACAAGACAGAAGAGGCACAGATTAAAAGCGGGCGGGGAATTTCAAATACTCTAGATCTACTTTAAGCCAGGAGGGAGGGTGTGAAGCATTCAGACTGGTGTTGATGTATGGTTCAGAAATATGGGCATCCAGAAGGAAGGAGGAACATAGGCTCAAGTGAACAGAAATGAGGATGCTGAGGTGGATTTTGGAAATTTCCCTCCATGAAAGGCTGGAAATGAAGAACCCTGAAAGTGCCACAGTGGTAGGATTCTCATAAAAATGATGCGATATGAGAATCAGATTGAGATGGTATGGGCATGTGGTAAAGGTGAGTTAGGGCCACGGAGTGAAGAGGTTTTGGGTAGACCTTTTAAGGGTAAAAGGTCAAGTCAAAGGAAAAGGAATAATGGCATGAAAAACTGAAAAAGGATTTGGATAAAGGTTTAGTGGAAAAAGATACCTTTGACAGCAACAGTTTGAGAAGATGTTTCAAGGCAACTGACCCTTTAGCTCATGGCTGGCAATGGAGATGAGGATAGGATATATGCTGTACATTATTTGTATATACAGGTATAAATTTAGTATAAAAAATTTATGCCAAATTTACACTAGTATAATTTATACAAAATTATACATAATCATGTTTATTATAATAATGCATATTATATACAAAACTGCTTTTAAAAAATGACAGATAGTAAATAGTAAATTACGGTCAGCATTGTATCCTTGCTGAATAATGTACAAATCTCGCAAGAAATATCGTAATGCTTGTACAATTACTGAAGCATTGCATGTGCATTACTGTTTATGTTCTTATTTCGTAATAATTACTTACCTTATTTTTTGCTGGTAAAGTGTTACTAAATACAAATGTTTATAAAACCTTAAAATTCTTGGGACACAAGTTTTCAAACACCTTAATTATAATACGTTGTATGCTATGGCTCGAACATTCACTCTTATCTTCATTTAGTTTCAACTGTTTCATCTTCATCCAATTAATATTTGCAAAATCACATTTTATTTGCAACTACACAGAATCAGTATTTATGGTCAGCTCTGTTTCTAATCCCCTCAATCTCTCATTCACCAAAATGATTTTTTAAACCTCATTTTAGCAGGGTATTTCTGTTCTATGTGACCATACCTCTGACAATAGAAACACAAGGTGACATGAGATATGTCTCTTGCATTATATGACCCCTACTCTACTTAATCTTATCACTAACAACTGGATCACATTCCAGTATGTAATGGCTTGTACTCCCAGAAGCTGGTTTATAAAGAATGCTTGAAATCAGGCATAAGTAAAGAGACAGTGAGGGTATTGATAATACAGTTGCTATACAGCATCAACAATGCTAATCTATCATACGTAGTGTGCACGATTAATCATTAAAAACTCACCCATTCTTCCTCCTAGATTATTTATTCAGTGTAGCAGTTTCCAAACTACTAGCTGTATTCTGTGACACAAGAAAAGTTTTTTACATATGACTAAAAATTGAAATTCAGTAATTCCTATTTAACGAAAGGATAAAAACTTGTTCATGTGATGTTTCAAAATCAGGGCAGCCACAGATGTTGCTCATAATACTTGGGTTGGGGCATATTTGCAGTAGTCACATGAGGAAGGAACTGGTGAGGATGAGGTGACGGTTGAAGCAAAAGAAATGAGACAGTGGTCCTGGGGAAGATGTTTTATAGTACAGCAGCACCCTAACTTGACAGACACTTTGGGATCTGGCTTTCTGGTAAGTAACAAAGCCCATTAAGGAAAAAGAACCCTATAATATAGCCTGCAATTGATGATTTTCTACATAACTTACAGCTAACAGCAACTTCACATAGTTCCTATCCTGAACTAACCTGTGCCTTACGCTTAACATTCAATTTAATGATTTATCTAAAAATATATCACATAACAAAAAAATTCATAGTAATGTAGCTAATAATTACATAAGTCTGCTAAGTTGACTGTTGAGTTGAGATGCTACTTGTAGTTAGAAGATGTTTGGTTGAAGAAACAATAAACAAACTCAATGTTAACTGTGTCTTTCAGGTTGTCCATAGTATGGACAGGGGGTACCATACCTTCAAATGGAGAGGTACTACTCACTTTTGTTTATGTTTATATAATCAAGGCAATCGTTTCGTAAATGTACAGTATAATCTTTAAATCTTTCAAATACATTTGTATTATAATAAAAAAATATAAATTCTTTTCAACACTTAATAACTATAACAATAAATAATAACAATTCACTTGGTTATTAAAGAACACAACTAAAATTATTTCAAATGACCCAAATACATTGGAGGATTTACAAAGCCAAAAGACTTACAGAGTTCTGTTAAATTTAGAGACTCTATACTAAATATTGCTTTCAATGAATGACACTGGTATGCTCGTACAAACTTCTTGTATGCTACTTTGGCCTTCTCTTGTATACTCTTTTCTTGATCGATTAAATTCAGGACCTAGAAAGTAAAAAAAAATATTAGTGCACATAAAGTAAGCAAGTGGAGTAAAAAGGCTAATAAAATAGTAAGGAAGTGTTTTACCTTATCTGAAAAAATTCTTTATTTACTAAATTAATAAATGTACTTTGTGCAATTTCCATTTACAGTAAAGCTAGCACCGTTATTTAATTTTTCTTTTCTAAAAATAGCAGCACATCAGTACCAAGTAATGTTGCAAATAATTAGAAAAAAAAAAGCTCTACAAGTTTACGAATCCTTCTTAGTCACTACAAGACTTGTAAAATCAATGCAGAACCACAAAGTCTGGATGACTGCATACTATGTACTACAGCAACCATTCTAACACAATTGATGAATGATTACAGAATACCATCAAAGGGAAAACTAGCTTAGTTTCCTGCAAGTATTTATGCATTCTTCAACTTATAAACCATATACCACTACCACTACAGCATGCATAAAAAAAATTCACCACCATTATCTCATAAATTTTCACATCTGTATTCTGAGCATTTTCTGCTTAATTCTCAATCAGTCTTTTCTCAATTGTGCCATTTCTCTATGGTTTTCTAGGTCTTCCCCCTAGATAGCATCCCATCACCTCCAATCATTAATATCTCAAACTATTTTCCAACCTCCAAATACCACATCCATCCACTTTGATCTTTCCAGTGCACCCCAGCCATGGATCTCCACAGCTGGTTGTTAATCTTTATAGAATTTGCTTTGTAAGTACCCCTTACCTGCAGTGCTTGCAGAAGAACAAGTCTTATAACTGTATCTTAAATTTTTATCTGTTAATTAATAGGATAATCTTTTTCCCAAGTGGTACAGCGATTTCTTTCTGATTTATCCAGGCTGTTGTGTATCCTTTCTGATTACCCTCTCAATTACGACATCACAACCCAGTTTGCTGTCTAGTGACAGAAATATCCTAATTCCTCCAAGATCTGCCCCTTCACCATAAAAAGTACAGTAAGTTCCCTACCTGATGTGAAAGACAGTAATGATAGTTTAGATATCATGCACTACAACACACACGACAATAACTGCAAAATTACTGAATTACCTGATTCTGGATATCTTTGAGTTCTCCTCCAAATTCCAACTCCGTAATCTTTATGTTCATACTGTAAAGTATACTGATAAATTTACTTTCTTCTGGCCTCAGAAATAACAGTGCTTCTCCAATTTGCCCATCACCACGTCCAGTCCGGCCAATTCGATGAATATAATCCTAAAATTATATCAGTATCACACAGTGCAAGTATTTTAAAGTGTTTTGAGAACCTAATGTTTGCATATACACATCACATTTAATTCAAGATAACAGGCACACAACAAAGACCAAATTACCTCAGGTTTGTGAGGTGGGTCATAAATAATGATCCACTGAACACCAGGTATATCCCAACCTCTCTCAGCCATTCCTGTTGTTAAAAGAACACCTCTCTTCAACTCACAAAACTTCGAGTAAGTGCTATTTCGTTGGTTTTGTTTTTCTTGACCCTGTTAAAGTATGGCTGCATTAGATATGGCATACAAGTGAAGTTTAAAAACCAAATTGCTACAGATTCTATTAAATTATTTAATAAATACATAACTTTAAAATAAGTATAGAAGGTAGCCCTCACTTATTTTTAAATGAAAAGTATCCAGTGAGTGTTAAAAGTCATGGAAATCTAAGAAAAGCAAATATGTCTGTCCATGCACACCTTTTATTATGTAATGGCCTTAAACCATTTAATAAAAGCACGCTCCAGTGAATATGAGACAAGAGTGCCATTCGTTGGCCTTGAATAAAACTTTCCTTGTTTAACCTAACATTTCCAGGAGGCCTATCTCCTTTGGTAATTTTAGAGATGGCCAAAGGGACAAAATGTAAAGCTGATTCCTGGATATGTTTCAAGTAATCAGAGTTAGGAGGCTGACTCTTCTAGTGAGCTGAAACATGCAATACCTCCAATGGATACTTTCTAGCATAAACTTGCCTTTAGTCACGTTAGATCTCTAAAAGCTAGTTCAGTGGTCTTGGTAGCTGCTGGTGGTTTTGGTCAGTGACGGATCCATGCCTATGATCTTGGTTCATGGATATACCTGGATCCCTTCTGAATCATGGGAGACTGTTCTGAGCATCCACCGTTAACCATTTAGGTTTAAATAAGCAACTCCTCATCTAATTCACTTTAGTCACTTTAGATAGGTTGGGCGATGCCACAACAGTGATGAAATCTAAACCAAGGTAACTGTCATTTCGCAGAACAAAAAAAAAAGATTTATACATGTACAATTTACTGGTGTTAAGGAGGCTGTGTGTGGCAGCTGCCCAAGGGTATAAATCTGTTTATGATTTTTTTCATTTTTTACAAGAGATATATTACAGTACTACTAAAAGGTTCCAGTCCAACTCTATATCCCTTAGATTTAACTTTTCCCGCTTAGAACAGGAAAGCCTTCCCACACAAAGAGCTCCTCAGGTATACATAATCTGAAGGGCGCAGGTTAAACAAATCAGATTTTTAAAAATGGACTTTAAAGATAAATTATACTATTTAATACACATACCATCAGTTTCCATAAAAGTGGCCCACCTTCAAAGACCACTCTTCTCATTGCAAGTCTTGACAATGCAGGATATGACTTAATGAACAAAGTTACCAACACAGGAAATGTCCTGAAATACCTAGCTAAATGACAACTCTTCTTCCTTTTGTGTGTCTAGAGAGTTGCTGACCATAGGATTAGACTAAGTAAATTGATGGTTTGTATTGACAAAATTTTACTTTTCAAAATCCCTTTTTCATTTAATCACATACTTTTGACAACTCTTGTCCATCTATCCTGGATTCTCCATGTTCTTGCAAACAAACTACTTCTGAGACTAGGTCTGAAGTAAATAAATTATGAAACTCAAGACTATGATAATCAAAAATATAATTAACAACACTAAAACTTCAGCAGAAAGATGCAACACTTACCATGGAATATAGAACAGGAAGATCAAAATGGGCCAACACTTCATTGTGGAACTTCACAGAATGGCAAGAATTGAAGAATACTATGACTTTCTTCTTTCTAAGAGTTTTCAGGACTGTGATAAGCATTGATAATCTGTCACTTGCTCCTACAGATATATAGCCTGGTATAGGGTATATGAAAATATTAGAGAATGTCATGCTGCCCAGACACGTAAAAGTTTAAAATTAATTTAAATTTTTCATTTCATACAAACTGTAGTTCTTACTGCACAAAAATGATGAATGTTGAAACTAAAATACAATACAGAAGAGTACAGAATATAAATTTCAAGAAAAAAGAAAGAGAGCAAAGTAACTGGGGATTGAACCTTTAGTGATTCTTACAGTGCTACATAATTAACAAAGTGGACAGTATCCCCCTATGCCAGTACCCCTTGAGGTGAACAAAAGAAATGTGGGTCAGTAACTCATAACTCTTCAATGTTTCTAGCTCATCAGTAGCAATTTATTCCACAAATATAAATGCTGTTGAAGATGTATGGTCAGGGAAAAGGAATGCTAAGCAAACTGAGAGTTTGAGTGTAATATAAACTCCAAACTCTTTACAATTTTATGCATATTCATACAAACAAATAAAAATTATTTTATTCCAGAGCAGTATATCAATCAAAGACAAAAAGCAAATAGAGGTATCCACCCTTTGAACCACAAAATATGGCATACTCTCTTAAAGAATAAAAATGCTAACTGTTAATTTTTAAGTTGTGGACATCTGATTGGTTGTTTAACATATGACTGGTAAGTGTAAGGAGGTGGATCCCTTAGGTCAAGTACAACACATCACAAGAAAGCATGAAAGTAGTAACAGTAAGAGTGACATCCAAATTAACCTACTGTAATATTTGTCTAATCATGGAGAAATGGAAAACAATAAAGGCTAATTATGAGATCATCCCTCCACCAAAAGACACTTTTGTGCATTTATGACTCAAGATATTGACAGCAAATATAAACGTATACAAAACCGCCAGTCATTCAAGAATTTTATGCCACACCAGCTGCAATACAGTCATAATAGAATCATAATGACATTCTATCTAAAGTTCATCATTTTCACACTTATATCAATTGAACTTGGGAAATTCTTTAATATGAAGGTTATTTTTCTCATCTTAAAACACAATACAGTCCTCTTCTAGAAAAGTTTATCCACAGCAAACTGTCTTTAGAGCTCAGAAAAATACACAAAATATGTACTTACTTTGTTTGACTTGCTCGGTGGTTGGCAAAGATTTTGCCTCGGTGCTTATGTGCGTAAAATCACCTTCTTCTTGAAACACATCCTTGGCTAACTTTAAACAATCATCGGCAACAGTAGCACTTACTAATATTTTTTGCAATTTATCTGAAAATGAACAGAAATACTACTCATGAACTTCAATAAAAAAAATTCTTTCTGCAATTTGTATCAGTATACCAAGGAAACCAATGTCAACCTTTACTTCTTTCAAAAAGTATCAGGACAGCCGTACTACCTGTTGGGAGAAAGGGATATATCTTCCGCAAGCGATCTGTGTGTGTGCCATCATCAAGTAACTTATCAGCTTCGTCAAGGATGAGTACTTTTAAATTCTTGACATTAAGGGGAGTACCTTTTCCCGGTTTTAGCACTTTACAAAGTCTCCCTGGCGTTGCTACTACAATGACTGCCCCTGATGCGGAAGAATAAAAATGCACAGCTTCAGTGTTCAAGTGTCAAAACCATGACTACTTGGCTTGTTGGTATAGTTTAAAATAAAATATACATGTGATTCAGTTTAATATCTGATGAATTCTTCCAACTTGCTACAAGATTATGAAATATCATACTGTAATCTTAAAGATGACAAAGTCAATCATTTACATTACTCTAGAATTTCAAGACTTGCTGTACTGTACACATGAAATAAAGGGCACTTGAGCAGATGTTGAGGTCTAAAAATATTAGTATGGCCTTCTAACATTTGTAAGCTGACACTGGGTAGAAATGCTATGCGAAAAGCTGCTGCAAGCACAAGATGAATAAATGAGTCGCAATGAACTTTAGACTAGCCTAAGCTATCTGGAACCAGATAACCAAGGAAAAACAGATTAATGGATGTTATGGATGTTGAATCAACCTTCGTTAAGATGGCCATATTTTCAAATCTTTGAGATGGATGTCAAAGTTTAACTCTAGGGATACTGCAATGCAAATCAACTAGTTTCCCTACAACAGGTAACTGATAGTAAATAAAAAATTATATCCACTGACGTGTCTCCTAGCTCTTACCTCTTTCCAAAGGGGCTTTGTCCTTATTACCACCAATGAGTGATAAAGAAGAAAGGCCATGGGCATCTGCTAATGGCTTCACTAACTGAGTAATCTGTTGAGCAAGTTCTCTTGTAGGAGATATTATAAGAGCTCCAACACCTGTCAAGGTATAATGATAAATATTTAACTTTTTAAACTAGTGGTTGCTATGATCTCCAAACACACCTCATAAGATGAGTCTCCCTTTCCACCTGTATGAATATGCACATAGGACCCTGAGCATCCTAGTGGTGGAAACTAGTCATTCTCTATGTGGTCTAAGCCAGCTACAACCTGGAGGGGTTATGAGGAGGGTCAATGTTTATTATGTAAAGTAATGTGTTTATGTGTAAAATAAGGTTAACCTTAGTTTTAAAAACTAGATTTTTTCTACTTACACCCATTGCTTTGCATGAAACTAAGTAGCTGCTTAGACGAGAGGCCTCATATCAGAAAATTATCAAGAACCTGGAACCTGAAGGGGCACTAGACCAAAGGATCCTAGTAGGCAGAAGGTTAATGAATTCAACAGATATCTTGAAGCTAACATGGGGTGAGATGCAAACTGGGCAATGTTAGCAGAGACCTAGGTTGAACTTTTGCACGTGAAGGCACAATGGTAGAAAAAATGCTTACCATTCCTAAGGGTAGTGGGACTTCCATGTAGCCATATAACAGGCAGTATTTACATCAATATTAAATCTAAAAGAAAACACAACTGACCTCATGACCTTTGTCTTTTAGGTTACATGCTTGTGATTCAAAAGTGGAAAAATAATCAGACAGAATAAATTTTGACAACCAAAAGGGGATGGTGTTTTCATCACCTTATGGCTCTTACACAGCATTGGGTAAGATCTTTCTGTTACATAGCTGCACAGGCTGAGCAGGAGTAACAATTAGGTGCTACTTGGAGGGGAAGATGAGGAAAGTTGCTTGGGTTTTGGCTATAAAACTTGGCACGTAACATAAGTAAATACTCTGCCTACCAGCTCTTGAAACAAGACACCTGGCTAGACAAGGGCGGAACTACAAGAAATACATTTTTCAGAGCCATATTCTGTAAGGATGCAATATCAATCAGCTTAAAATTATTTGTTAATTATGAGGCACTAAGCAATATGCAAAAAATTATAGTATACTGCAGTACCTATGCGTAAAACAGCTACCCAGAGTAAATAACTAATGTACAGTAAGGATTATGCTGAATTCCAAGTTCAGTATTACTATTAATAGTAACCTAAACTGAATTCTGAAATAATAAAGACATTCTAAGAAGCAAAGTACTTTTCAGTCTGGAAAATATAATAATATGAAAAATTTAACTAATGTACAGTACAGTACTCAAAAGTAAAGTACTATACCTATGCCATAAGAGCTACCACTAAACAAAATACACAGTGGTGAACTTTTACATTAGTATAATGTACTGTACTGTAAATACTTTGAACATAAAACATAAAAAAATACCATTACCGTATTACAAAAATTAACCTAAATATATCAGTCTAAATTATCTCATCACTAACCATGGGACTCCTTGAATTTCATAGCTCTTAGTCTTTCCAATGTAGGAACTACAAATGCAAGAGTCTTGCCTGACCCAGTCCGTGCATGGATATAACAGTTCTCCTTTGCCAACAAGCGGGGTAATACTTTCAGCTGAATTTTTGTGAGCTGAGTAAATCCTAAAGCCTTCAGTTTTTCTACTGTGGTTGATGAGCAAAGGCCTTTTTCAGCTAACTGTTCGTAAGAACATGCAGACAGTATACTTGGAGCACCCATGTCTGAAAATAGAAAGGATGTCATAACTCTGACTTTCAGATTTATAATTTGTGTTACCACCTGCACCAACAAAGCATATTACAGTACAAAGAATACAGTTTCTTTATGAGAAGATAAATTTTTTTAATACAACACCCACCAGGTTACATTTGCCTATCCTGCAGTCAGCAGCTCCTTAGACACACTTCAAAAAGAGGAAGGAGCCTTCCCCAGAAAAGTTATTCCCTATGGATAGTGCCTCTGGTGGTATTAGTCATTCCCTTCGTTTTCCATACTTACTATAAGAAGTACAGGGTTGGGGACGTACACTTTTGGTTAAATAAATTGATGTGTATAACTTCTATCAAGGGAATTAAAATGAGATATAAAAAATAAAAGTACAGCAGCTACAAGTGTCAGAATGGCCACAGCACTTCCTGCCGGTAGAGGAAAATACTCATTAAAAATATATAGGTAGTTCTGGAGAATCATAACCAAACCACTGAAACAGGATAAACATTGAAAGTCCTTTAGAGAAAAAAAAAAGGATGATACATGAAAAATTATGAAGGAAAGTGGATGTAAGAGTAACAAACTCCAGGAGCAAAGGCAATGCACTGCTTGGTTGACAAACATACAGGGAATAATTTATTTACCATTACAAACATACAGGGAATAACTTAATCACCATTACTACCATCAGAAGAGAAAGGTTCTTCATTTCTCTATCCATTTTGCAGCATGTCAAAGGGGATGCTAGTGGGGCTGTGTTAAACAATATACAGTATTGCACTATCAACATGCCATATAATCCTAAGCTAGAGCTCATACCCTCTTGTATTTCCTTATTCACCTGAGCTTAGTTACAGCTTCATCATTACCAATATGGGGTTTAACATTAAACATGGGGTTCGGAATTAAATAAGCTTTCTGTCTTCCATAATTTTTTTGTCTAGGTTCCCTTCTGGTACAGTCCTTCTACTACTGTAAGTCCTTTCTCAATGACTTCCTATTGGTCTCCAAACTGCTACTTTTACAGAATCACCTCGTATTCTCCTGTTTAATTGTTCCGCTTGCCTTCTGATCTCATGCCCAAACCATCCTAATCTGTGAAATTTGTCTAATTTTCAGCTCCTGGGCACAACATCTCTCAGAAACTTCCTTATTTGTAATATCTTCCAAATTCATTTTGGCTACAATTCTAAGAATTTTGTGTTCACAATTATTGCAAAACCTCCACCATTTTCCTCTTAAGCACCTGTACCTGTTGTATACAGAACTACAGGCCTTATAAATGCATCATTAATGTTTTCTCCAGTTCATTCATACCCAAGATTGCTTTTATGCATGTTGTGCTTTCACAGCAATCATAATGCTTAAAATTAAAGTTTTTGTTCTACAGGATATAGATTTTTTTAGACCAATTACCAGCATTACCATCCCTATCACTTTGTCCATCTCTATTCACAGACATTTTCTTTCTTCCTTTTGCTTTGCCAAATTGGATTCCTCTCCTCTCTGACTTTGCCACCTGTCTCTTAGCCTCCCTCACGTTTTCCTGGTATACCTCTCTACCTTCTTCTCTGACAGAGTCTGAAGATTCTCAACCTGCACTTAACTGCATTTTGCATATTTGATTCCATTACCATGTCTGTCTCTCCCAATCTCTTCCACACCATTTTATACTGTCTTTTGCTTGCATTTTTTTAAGAAGTTTCCAAAATCCAATGTACTTCTTTTAGGCTTCTGTGTTATTGTTGCCAGGTTTCTATTCTTTTCATTGCTCTTTTCTTCAACTTCCTTCTTTCCTTTGTTATCAACTCATCACATTGCAGTCTAAACTGTCGTAGGTATAGCTCTCCTGGTATAACATTGCAATCTCTTCATTTTATGTTATCTACACAACAGTGCTTTAAGGGTGGGAAGTTACACAGGTCTCAACCAAATATGTAAATTTATATTAAGACTGTGATGAATGCCCTTTTAGTAAGGGTTACCTTCTTGTTATATTATTCCAATTATCCACTACTTTGTCTTTTCTGTCACCCCAAAAGCAACTGCACCTCGTGCCAAGCAAACCTAACACAGGAATCCTTACTTTGCTGGGACTTAGCCCTGCACTTTCAGTACATAACTCCAGCAAAAAGTTACAGAACTCAAACTGTAACCTCCCTAATTTTTTTTCTGCTCCTAATCCCCTAATTTATAATAATTCCATAGTACTAGCCTTGTGTGGGCTTTGGCATAGACTAGTTCATACCACTTGCAAGTCAACTAATCAAGTGTGTGTTCATGACCTTTTTATGCTGCTTCTGTTGATCTTGACATTTTTTTTCATTACTACCACACGTTCTAGTATGGTAATCTTAAATATAGAATTATACAGTGCATGAACCTTTCTTTTTAAATTGTTTCTGTGGGCCTACGTTACATGGGAAATATGATACAGTAATGGTGCTGTAAAAAGCTTACCATACAAAAGATAGGCTAATCTATTGTTGAAGTTATTTATTATCTTTGCACTAAGTATTCTACTTCTTTAAAATACTATCTACATTAGGAGGTGATCCAATGTTTTACAATACACAGCAGTAAAAGACAGGAAATCTTTTACTCGCAGCATGCCTTGAAAGGCTACATCAGTAGGCCTATTAATGTTGGAATTTTCTATTCCCTGTACATTTGCCAAAGGTCCTACAATATGTACGTATCTGGTAAATCTTTCTTTGGCTTCCCATCAGTGTTGTCTTAGACCAGTTGTACTTGCAAATTCGCTAATGATATTTCTTTATACAGGCTAACTGCTGTACTAAGAGGTATTAGTGAACATCATCCCTGCCTGCCTTGAAGTTAATATTTTGTGGTATGCACTTGTCGCTTGAAATAAACCATGACGTCAGGGGGAAGAGCAAGCTCTCAATCGAAGTATCTTCAATACTGCATAGTGACGAGTCTGTCAGTCGTGTCTGGGGCGAGTGTAGAATAAAGGAAACACGTTCAGCAGACGGGAAAGCTTGTGTATACATCAATGAACTGAGGCAATGTCCTTTTTTTAAAGGACTTGAAAGCCGAAACTCTGCATAGCTGTACACTGCCTATGTCCAATGAAATAACAACTCTATGTAGTCGTTAGGTTAGGTTAACGGGTCACAGGCTAAGCCTACAAGTGATCTGAGCCCCATGAAGGCTGTGAAGTTGATGTTAAATATGATATAGCCTACCACAGGCTAGACTGGACAGAGCAGTCAGAGCAGATGCAGAGTAGGGAGACGGGTAGGAATGCCCTGACCCCCTTCAAAACTTACTTTCCTAGCCTGACTTAGGACTGTGTCCTGACCTGGCCGGGAAAGGGGGGCGTTCTGCCACCCCTGGACCTCCACCCCAACTGACACTGAATATCGAAAACAGATGGGGGGTGGGGAGTTAAATTTAGGAAGTGAAATTAGGCTACCAACGTCTACCCATGTCCCCCTATTCAGCATACTACCCAAATTATATCCTAAAGACGGAAAATCTACCAATATACAAAATGCTGCTGATAAAATAATCTCGAACCAGCACAGACAGGACATTTAGTCTGGTGGCCAAGTAAATTTGACTAGTGTAATAGAATTAAATTAGCGTATCAGAGCGTCGCCATTTAAGCCTACGAGCCTATTCCGTCGTCTCATTACGCTTTCTCTTTTATAAATTTTACCTTTTCACAGCGAAGTGCAACAGTTTCCTGGGTAATCAGGTAATTTCCAATGAAATTCCAGTGAAAGCTGTATAAGACACGTAGTTTAAGACCTTACCAACATTCACACATGTAAACAGACGTAGTAGTAGTAGTAGTAGTAGTAATCTTAGAAGTCTACTCTGTGTCGGCTCTTCCCCTCATTCAAGGTTGCCTGTCAATGTGTTTAAGTTTATTTTCTGTACAGTTATAATATGCTTTTGATAAATTCATTCTTGTTCTCAGTATCTTTTCTTGACATATCTGTGAAAAGGAAAAGTTTTGCTATTCGTTCATATTTATTTATTATCATGCTGAGTTTGTTGCTTTTTACTTAATCTGCGCTTAATATTGTTGTATGACGAACATAAAATATGAAAAAAAAGGCTTCGAGTACTCATTTACTTGTCAAGAAACTTTATTTCTTGCAGCTTTCATATATATAATCAAACCTTTTTCTTTGATAAAAAGTATACTGGACAGCAAGACGGTGTCATTTCATTATATCTAATCTGTTGGGTTTGTGCCTAATGGTCATATAATGACTTACACTACTGAAAGAGCAGAGTAATTGACCAGGCAGGGTTGGATCTGTAATCTTTTTGTCTCGGATCGATACCCAAGTTTTAAATGTGTCATTTTCCCATTTATCAAAAGAGTGACCAGGGGTCCGGAAGCAGCACTCTGCCAATCATATGATTCTTTTGTGTGAAAAACAAATAGCTTTGGGATGGCCATCATAGTTAGCCTAATCTACCAAGAGCACCTCTTTTGTTTGTATTTAGCACCAACAGATGTTTGCATGAAATAATGCCGTTACGAAGTTGTAATAAAACCTAAAGGGGTGTTCTTTTATTTGGGGTCATGTTTGTATCATGTAAAATCATTTCATTAGTGCCTTTCAAGTACAGAGTCAAATTATCGATACGCTGACTTAAACTGCTTTGAATTTTGTTCACCGTTTAATCTGTATTTAGGATGGAGATAGCCACCCAACTAGAAAATAATTAAGACTTGGTCGTTACAGAGATCCTATTGTGTGATACTGATTTTTCAGCCTCTTCTTAGATTACCATTTATTCTGTAAGACAATACTCTTTTTTTAAAAGTACTAAAAAGCGGAGAAAACTATGAAGTTCATCTGTCAACACAAAGTAGATGCTTCTAGCCTGGTTGGTTCACTGTGTTCTCCCGATGTTGTCACGGCCGAGAGGGTTAAGGAGTATTTAGTGCAAGCCTGAAGACCGTCAATTGTTTTCTATAGGATGTAAAGAGGAAAAAAATTGACATATTAACTTGCTGCAAGAAAAGCTTGATGATAAAACTGAATAAATCTAGATGGAGATTTTTTTTTTTTCACATAACCTAGAACATTATTTCATTAGTCTCATATATTCCCATTAGGTTAAGTTGTTGGGCTTTCCTTAGCAATGGAATAAAAGAATTTGTCACCTTAATTTCAAATGGTTTCGTAGGCTCATCGAGGGTAATTGCTCCTTCATCGTCAGCGCTGGTCCACGTTAGGTAGTAGGACGTTGCGCAGGCTTTGTTGGTCTATGAGAGTAAATACATTTGCCACGATAAATACCAATGTTATTAGTGTCTGTACTGCATGAGCGTAGTCTAGAAGTTCCTACTAATGTCTTTAACTGCAACTAGGATATTACCTAGTAAAAAATCAGACATTTTTTCAGTTAACTGGGTTTAGTTGTGTTTAGTTTTTTATATTTATATATGACTTTTTTTGTCAGCCAGCAGGTAGGCCTATATGATGGATAATACTTCAAATCTCGTTACCGTAATATTATATAATATTCTGTTCTCTTTCTGCTTCTATAATTGAGGTGATTGTTATGAAATTTTTAGAAAAAATATATCTTCCCAAATGATAGTGACGTCACCATTTGCTATTTATGTTTGTGTGCTTCAAAAAGTAGGCCTAGCCGGTGAAAATCTTAAAACCTATTTAGTTGTGTGTAACAATTTTGCTTACCAAGCATTTACTGTGCCGCACCGCGTGTAACACAAGCACTACTGACCTGAGGAGCGAACCAAAGCAAGCTGATCGACCTCTCCGTCGCCCCTTCGACTTGAAGTTCCTGTGGGGCCGACGGAGTCGCGACGGAGGTCGTGAAGTTGGTGCCAACTTCGCCGCTAACGTAGCCGGAGATCGTCACGACGGACATGTAGACTCCGTAGTTTGTGCAGGCGTCCAGCCCTGTGATGACTTCCTCGGCGTTCCCGCCCGGAGGAACTTGTTTGGAAGTGGCCTGGAAATACATCCTAGAGTCCTAGACTGTACTCTGTCCGAGTAGGTTGTTGGTTTGATAGATAATAGGCCTATGTTATTCTTTACTAATCTTCGACGTGTTTGATCTTACCTTTGACGAGTTTATGAATGGGGTTTAGGCTCCCAAGATGAGCATAATTGAAACTGAAAATAGTAGGCCTAAATCTTACTT
This sequence comes from Macrobrachium rosenbergii, assembly GCA_039081455.1. Classification (NCBI taxonomy): domain Eukaryota; kingdom Metazoa; phylum Arthropoda; class Malacostraca; order Decapoda; family Palaemonidae; genus Macrobrachium; species Macrobrachium rosenbergii. The sequence goes on along the minus strand of JANJGK010000022.1, from coordinate 18,149,119 downwards.
TAATATTAATGCATTAATACTGACTGTGCATGGCAAGTTATGTCTTAGTTCCCGTACAGGTTCGAATTACGCTCTAGAGATGCAGTTGTACTAACAGTATATGTATATATATGTATATATATACATATATATATATATATATATATATATATATATATATATATATATATATATATATATATATATATATATATATATTGCGTGTAAGTACACATTACAAAGACTCCGATTAACTGAAGACAGGCATAGTCTGACTCATTTTAAGTATGAATAGATAGACTCCTCTTAGCATCTTACAAAGACCTCCTTACCCTTCCAGCAAACATTTCATCAAGGTTGACGTGCCTGATGTCGTACTCATGGACACACTGAGGATTTTCCAAAGGCGGCCCGTACACAATGACCGCCGAATGGGGGTCTACCTTCTTAGCCCCTAATCCTGTTGGCGGACTTGTAGCTGTAGAAAGAGAGAGAAAACAATAAAAATAAACCTTATTCCTCAATGTTATTGTCTATTTTTGCATACATTTCTTAAAAGAATGTGTGAGCGTGATCGTGAGAGCAGCAACCAAGGTTGATATAAGGAAAGGTTATCCAGTTGTACTACAGATGCGCAGAAGCTGGCCCAACGCCAGCCTCTGCGCATCTACGTCACTCAAGCCATTGGCAGCAACGTTTAGTCCTGAACTCACCGACGTCCTTCGTGGTGGCAAAAGCATCCTTCTTGTCGCTCAGGAAACCGCTTGGTGACGCTGCTGTCACCGAGATCTGATACTGGACACAAGGGTCGAGGTCCTGCAGGAAAAGAAGGTTTCTGAAGCCCAAGTAAAACAAATTTTTGTAATAATGTTTAACGACAACAGAATGATAAAGAACTGAGACATTTCTAAAAGTTCACTTGATGCCCCCTTTAGATTAATTTGGTTTATCTTGAATAGAAATTAAAAGATTAGGATGAACTGTAAGTCTAACAGTTTATAAATTACAATCTCTGTTACTTTCAGTAAGAAAACACAAGTAGGCTACATTTTAAACATCATCTCCAAAAACATAACTACGAAGTCCTAATACAATTTAACAATTTCGTTATGGTTCATATTTTCAGTGAGAAAACTCATTCGCACCTTGAATGTCATTTGAGTGTCCTTCGTATCAAAGCAATCTATGGCTGCCGAGTGTGTGTTGATCAAGCAGACTTCATAGTGGTGGAAGCAAGCTAGGACTAGAGCAGGGGACCACGTTGCATCAATGCTCGTTGGACCTAACGCCTTTGTATCTATGGACTGAACTTCTCTTGGGCCTGCGGGAATACGCAAAGAATAAGATGTTATTATCATTATCCCAAAAGGTTTGTTCTTAAAGATGAAATAATGGAGGAACTAAATTAAAGTGAAAGTAGGAACGAAGCAAAAAATGAAAGAAAATTAGACCAAGGTGAAAAAAAGTTATTTGGGAACAAGATAAAGGTGAAAATGAAAACAAAGATAATAGGGGGGGAATTGGAACCAGGTAAAGTTTAAGAAGTTGGGCAGCTTACAGGCCCTTAACATGGAATGTATGAAAAATAAAAAGCAGAACCATTGTAGCCGTAGCCTAAGAATGGAAACTGAATATCTTTACTGGTAGATTTCTTGTCTGGGCGGATAACCTTCCTAGGGTATTGGTACAGAACTGAAAAGCTGGAAATGGGAATTAGCCTCATAGTATTTTTGCTTATTTATCTATTCATCTATTCTTGTTTTTTTATAATCAAGTAATTCATTTGTTTATTTCTTCTTTTTTCATTTATCTTTCTCGCTTGTGGTTCAGAGAGGGTGTTGTTATTGTCAGAAACGGTAGATATCTTCCGTGAAAAAAAAAAAATAGGACGTGCAAGCTTCTGACTGAAAATTATCCAGAAGGGAGTTCCTACTACCACTTCTATAGAAAATGCAATAATCGTTTTAAATTATTATGTAAAGTGGATGTACACATTTCATCGAAAACGCAATAAATGATCTCCGCAATTTCCCACCACTTTCTTTAAATTGTCATTCTAGACCAACCCAACCTTGTGCAGGCACAGACTCTCGCTCTTGGGCAGCCCCGCCAAATTTCTTTGCATACAAACATTCTTCTCTCATTTCTTACTGGTTTCTTCAGT
>JANJGK010000022.1:18117783-18146876 GCA_039081455.1 Macrobrachium rosenbergii | reverse complement strand
AAGATAGGTTTGAAGAAAGCAGACGGTACGGAGACAGCTCGGGGATATCAGAGACGAGAGGTGACAGACAGACAGCTCTAGTACTATGAAGGGTAGAATTGTTTTTGGAAAATTACCATTTACTATAGGAGTGCTTCTGCAGACCTCAATACTTCCTCCACCGTAAATTCCTAACAGAGTCACGGGAGACATCAATATTTTTGTTACCCATCAAATTATTTACGTTTTCTGTGTATATGGTTTTAATTTTATGAAAGAAAACGACTTTTAAAACTAGATTAGACGTTAATTAATAATTTGGTATGAAATCAACTGCGCTTGTTAATTTTCCCCCTCACTATATAAAGAGAAAACAATAATGAAGTTAGTTTTAAATAAAAATCAGCAGAAGGTATTACCTTATATCCCAGGAGACAGGCGTTGTCCATGGTGCCTTCCCAAGAGATGGTCATCGACGTCTGGGACGTGTAGTCCGTTGCTGGGTTGACTGGAGGGCTGACACCTGCCAGTACATTGTTGCCAGGTAATCTTGGTTAGTTTAGTAACAGGTCAACTAATTAGGTTTGTTTAGGTAATGTTAAGATTTTGTTAGGTAATTCAATATGTATATAAACTATATATATAATAAGACACACACACCATATATATATATATATATATATATTATATATATATATATATACATATATATATATATATATATATATATATATATATATATATATATATATATATATATATATATATATATAGGTAAATTAACTAGGTTTGGTTTGGTACAGTTAATGGGGTCAATGATATTAGCTGTGGATATCTGCTGTCAGCCTGTCAGCGATAAAAGGAAAGGATTACATTTATGAAGAATATCAGCACGACCACTCACCTGAAGGCAAAGTGGTAGCCTGGGTGAAGTAGTTCGGCCCTATGCCACTCACAAAGTAAGGATTCAGCTGGAACTGATAACGAGTGCAGGGGTCAAGGTAGGTCATGTTGTAGAAGCAGGTCTTCTCGTGACAGCGTGACTGGAATTTGAAGGAAAAGGAGGTATTTAATTACTGAATGTAATTAAGTAAGTGGTTACTTTACTCAAAGTATTCTGCAGAGACTAAGGCTTCACAGTAGTTCAGTGGATGGAGTGATTTATTAGATAAGTAACTGTATATTAGGGGGTTATGTCCACAGGTGTTTCATGGTATAATACGGAATACATGATTTAGGCCAAAGGCCTAGCGCTGGGACATATGAGGTCAATCAGTGCTGAAAGCGAAACTGACAGCAAAAAGGTCTGAAAGGCGTAACAGGAGGAAAACCTCAAAGCAGTTGCACTGTGAAACAGTTGTTAGGAGAGGGTGGATAGCAAGATGGAAGAAAGGGAATATGAATGGAAGGGCAGTAAAAGCAATGGAAGGGGTTGCACCTAAGGGAAAGGTATTTCGTTGTTAATTAAGAGAATTTCTCTGAGCACGTGCTAACTATTCTAGCTCCATAGATCATTTGCGCCAAATCAGTAAAGAGAATTCAGAAAGCATTCTTGGAGGTCTTTTGTACCTGATCAGTGCATTCTAGAAGACTTGTGGTTTCAAGATCACCGTGCCAAGTTAATGACGAATATTTGCAGAATATCCACTGAGTAATGATCATCTGCACCAAATTAACGAAAAGCACTTGCAAAACAGTTTTGGGTTAGTGATCACTTAGACCAAATTAGTGAAGTGTGTCCAACAAATAATATTCATAACTTGAAGGAACAATTTGATATCAAACGATTATTTTACTCTGTGTTACTGTCACCCAGCTAAACAGAAAATCATTTGTTAATATCAATTCACTGCGTTTCTTTTATTTGAACTCCAAGAATTCCGTGTTGTGTCGTTTACACGGATAATAATGATAACAATGAACATCATACTCACATCAGTGCTGAAATCGTCATTGACGATAATTGTGTACTTGCTAAGGTCTTCCCTGACGTCACTGACTGTCCATTTCAGGTAGGCCCAAGTCTCGCCTACTGACACCACCACGAAATCAAGAACAGCGCCACCTGTGCGAAAATGAGTGTGAGAGATTAGCCCTCAAATGCCTCTATAATAGTTTTCAACTTTTGTAACGTATATCTTTTATTTCTCTCTCTTCAGAATGATTTTGGGTTAACGTTTAGCTTTCCCTCAACACCCAGAAAGGTTAGAAATGGTACTTGGATTTGTGCTGTTCAAATGACAACGAAAATTCTGAAGAGCATTTCGTTAAGATCTGGATGACGGGAGTGTCGAGTCTTCTAAAAAGAGCACGTGTACAAATAAATAAGTTATCATCAGTAATGTTTCTGATAATATATCCTAAAAATAATGCCTCTGGTAATGGGCTCGAGTAATGTTGCTGATAAAAGAGCATAAGTGGACTAAGAAAGTAGTACTATTACCTCCTGTACTTGATATATTCCATTCACACCGGCCTACGTTTCCTTGCCCGTCGACGCCTAGGATTACAGCCTCCGTAACGCAGCAGGTGTTCAGGAGAGTGGCCGTTACGGGGTCCTTTGTGCCCTCTGGAAACTCGTCGACTGTCAGAATCTCCGAGGGCGTCGAGGAGATTCGGGACAAGCCTGGGCATGGTACGAGTTTGAGGAATGTTATAGTACTACAATTTGTAACACAATGAATTAAGTATCTACAATGTGAGGGCTGTTCCTTCGAAAACTAAAAAATAGTAAGAAAAAACTTTAGTAATGTTAACTAGACTAAATCCTCTTTTGCCAAATGAAAATACACTGAATTAAGCAGGACAGAACAGAAACAGTGACTCCGGTATTGAAAAAAGCATTTTGTTGATGTGATAAGTCTAGGACTCCAACTAGTACATATAATGATAATTTTTTAAAGTAAGGATAAAACAGAATGATCATGAGTATGCACGTAATTTTAATTCATGTTTATATCCTTTCATCCATTTTATCAGTTGTCTGAGCAGCCATCATACTGTCTTTCTTTAAGCTAGACCGATAGACCTAGAGTTTTGTGCTCTCTCTCTCTCTCTCTCTCTCTCTCTCTCTCTCTCTCTCTCTCTCTGTATTATATTTGTGCACCCCCACCTGATTTTGTGTCTTGCAAGATAGCCGTAACAGTCCAGTTCTTGTTCTCACAGACTGCCTCTGTGTCAAATCCAGTGCAGTCCGGTTCGTCGTTACTTGTGCAAACTGGGGATTCGTAGTCTGTCTCCTGTAATAAAAATACAGAAACAATTTAGACATATTGTTGTTGTAGAGGTATTTTTTTTATGACTGACAGGCTAAAATTACAGAAGAAGATTACGACATGTTGTTGTTATCAAGGTGTTTTTTTACGTCTGGCAGGCTGGTAAACCTTTTCTTTAGTACTGGACAGTATTCGTGTCGTACTGCCTACTGTTACTTTCTAATGAACACCATATTCTTTGGAAGCTTGAATTTCAAGTCAGCGGCCCCTGTGGGGTTTTTTGCATATGAACAGGGTTCATCTTCTGAATAATAATAATAATAATAATAATAATAATAATAATAATAATAATAATAATAATAATATCTTGGAAGAAGATCCACTTTGAGACAAACTTCGTTGATAAGAATGGTTATACAAAGTGTATTCCTTTCAACAAATAATAATTATAATAATAATAATAATAATAATAATAATAATAATAATAATAATAATCCTACCTCCAGCCACAACGGTGGGAATGTACGCAATCTGACCTCAAGTCATGTGGAGAATTTTATTATTATTATTATTATTATTATTATTATTATTATTATTATTATTATTATTATTATTATTATTATTATTATTATTATTATTATTATTAATCTCACCTTCGGGTGATGAGGTAAAATGGTGAAATGTCATTTCAACCTCACCTAATATAACAGAGAGAAAAAAATTAGTTTAAATTTTCCCACAAGATTATGGAGAGAGAGAGAGAGAGAGAGAGAGAGAGAGAGAGAGAGAGAGAGAGAGAGAGAGAGAGAGAGAGAGAACTCCCTACTTAAAATCTGTACCTCGGGCAACACGGTGAAATACGTGATGGCCGAATTCACGTTTTCGGCGTCCACTGCCGACGAAGCCGTGACGGTTACAGTACTGACGGTACCCGGGACGGCGTTCGACGGTACTCTGAAAGTCACGGCGATGTCGACGTAGCCGCCAGAGGCCTCCAGCGTCGATCTGGTTAGCGTAAAGGAATGGAAGAGTCGAAGGATAATAAGTCTTGGAATGAGATAACTCTGATGCTAATTTTAGAGATAAAGGGAAATATTTAAGAAAATAGGAATGGAAGAGTCAAAGAACAATAAGTCTTGGAATGAGATAACTCTGATAATGATTTTATAGATAAGTGGAAATATTTAAGAAAAATGTCTTACATCGCGTTATCTTTAAAATTAAGTTAAATATTAACAAAAATATGCGATAGTTTTGATGCTAATTTTAGAAGTAAAAGGAAATATTAATTAAAAAAATATTGAATCATGTTGCTTTTTAAAGTTAAATATTAAAAAAATATTGAACTGTGTTAGTTTTTAACTGAAGGAAATGTTTTGGAATAAATTATGAATTATGTTAATTTTAAAGGTATGGAAATGTTAAAACATATTAAATGACGCTAATTTTAGAAGTAAAGGGAAATATTTAAAAGATAAGTCTTGAATCGTTTTTAGATTTTGAATTTAAGTCAAATATTAACAAAAAATCTTGAATTGTGTTCGTTTTTCACTGAAGGAAAAGCCAAGGAATAATTCTTAGACTATAGTTAATTATAGAAGTATATATGAAAAGGTTAAAATATGTCTTGAATTAAATCATCTTTAAGGTGAAGAAGGGAAAAATAAAAAAAGACGATATAGTGAATTATGTTAATTTTCAGGGTGAAAGGAACATTTCAACAATATATCTGTAATTGTACTATTTTTTATAAGTGAAAATAAAAGTTGAGTTAATGTTTTAGTTGAAAAGAAGAGTTTGAGATTAAATACTGCTTTCTGTTGAGTTTTAATCTCGAAAGGTTCCTTTCTCAAGAAAAACTTCCTAAAAATAAAAGTTTCAGAATTAAATTGAACTGAATATAGAATTTAGGCCAGGGGCCAAGCACAGGAATCTACGAGGTCATTCAGAGCTGAAACGGAAATTGACAGTAAAAGTTCTGAAAGGTGTACCCTGAGAAAAACCTCAAAGCAGTTGCACTATGAATCAACTGTTAGGAGAGGTTTGAGGAAAGTAAGGTGGACGAAAGAGAATATGAAAGGAGGTACAGTAAAAAGGAATGAAAGGGGTCGCGGCTAGGGGCCTAAGAAGGCACGCTGCAAAGAACCTTAAGTAATGACTACAGTGCACCACATGAGGTGCACTGACGGCATTATCCCTTGTTAAAAATAAGGAAAACATTAAAAGGTAAATATTGAATTACGCTGATGTTTTGACCATTTGGAAAGATGGAATATAGAAGGATACGAAGTTTTTCTTTAGAATTACCGACTACTAATATTTAATATTTAATTTAATATTATGGATGTAGAACTACAATCAGGTTAGTAACTGTATAAATATAGCTGTACAAATACCTTTTGAAAATCAATAGGCTTCTTACCACACACTGTGTGTGTGTGTGTGTATGAGAGAGAGAGGGGAAGGGGGGTGGGGCAGGGTTCACACAAAGTGACTGTTAATTAGGGAAAGATGTTCTAAGGTCGTAAACATGAGAGAGAGAGAGAGAGAGAGAGAGAGAGAGAGAGAGAGAGAGAGAGAGAGAGAGAGAGAGAGAGAGAGCGTCCTCTCCCTTCACATTGTTTAAAGGAAATGAACTGCTGTCAGCTAATACTGAAATCTCTCTAACACCCAGCAAGGACAATCTCGGTAAAGCGTTGGGATTCGAGATCCCAGCGAAGGCTTAAGAGATTATCCTAAAAAAACACACACACAAAATAAAACTTCAGAATGTAACGCACAATGGAGTGATCGAAGGGGACATCAGAAGAATCTATTTTCTTTTCTTTTATAGCCGTTGAAGTGACGAAATAAGAAGTGAGTAAACTCGACCGTTGAATTCAAAAGATTCAACTACATCGGTCAAGCGTTCGAAGAGCATTGGCTCATCTGGTAGACCTATAGTTGGCTCAAAAAAATCTTCAGAATGGGAGTGACCGAAAGGAGATCACAAAAAAATCAATTTACTTTTGTTTTATGCCCATTAAAGTCACTTTAAATACTTCTGTGGACAAAAGACGAAGCGAGGAAACTCGATTACCGAACACAAAAGATTCAGTTGCTTCGGTCAAGTGTTCGAAGCCACTGGCTTGGCTCCTTTGGTAGACCTATGGTTGGTTATGAAGGAAGCAATTTGCAAAAACACCCTGACAATAATATAGGCTGCTATTTTAACGTGTCTCATCAACTCTCTCTCTCTCTCTCTCTCTCTCTCTCTCTCTCTCTCTCTCTCTCTCTCTCTCTCTCAGTTTTTTTCCGGGTCATGCACAATCACTACTTCCGGGGACTTGAGAGAAAACTATGATTATTTGCTCTATATTTACGAATAAAGATAAGCTAGGCCCTAAAATTGAGGAATTAATATTTTAAAGATTTACTGAATTCAGAGAATAAAAAGAGAGCGTACAAGAGAGAAACTCTGCGATATAAGGAGGGATATATAGACTAAGATTGGAAAGGGTCCATGATGGAATTATACTACAGAAATGTTGTGGTATGTCGGCTATAGTATAATTACATGAGTGGCTGACCAGGGTATGTAAAGTATGCCTGGATAAGGAAAATGTTCCATAGGAATGGTTTAAAAAAAAATAACTTTTCTTTTGCACAAGGAGACAGTTTGGAAATTGTAGGCCTAACATTACTTTGTAAATCTAGGAAAGTAGATGGCAACGTTTTGACTGAAAATATATATATATATATATATATATATATATATATATATATATATATATATATATATATATATACATATACATATATATATATATATATATATATATACACATATATATATATATATATATATATGTGTGTGTGTGTGTGTGTGTGTGTGTGTGTTTTGGACATTTCCAGTTCTTGAACATAGACTGTATAAGTGTATATAATATAATCAAACAGCATATTCACATACTCAATCCTACATTTATTTTTTTATGTGACATGTCTCCGTCATACATAACTGTTCTATTACATCATACGTACTTCCTAGGAGTCCACTGTGTTATGTACATCTGCTGATCGCGAGCGTAGAACCTGAAATCAGCCGCTGGTCCGTAGTTGGTCGCCCGGAAATAGGCCGAGGCTGTCTCTCCCGCCTTAGCAGCCAAGGTCGAGTTCTCCAGCAGGAGTTCGACCGAGCACCTCACTGGCACCACCATCGTGGGGCAGATGCGACTGAAGGGAGTCCCTTGACGGAGTGAAAAGGAATAATAAGTTAAAAATTCGGCGCAATCGAGTTTTCTTACAGCTGCTACATCGTATAATCAAGACCGCCGAAAATAGGTCTATCTTTCGGTGGTCTCGGTCCAATGCTGTGTGAGCCTATATCGTCACCAGAGGCACGATTATGGCTAACTTTAACCTTAAATAAAATAATAAGTGCTTAGGCTAGAGGGCTGGAATTTGGTATGTTTGATGATTGGAGGATGGATGATCAACGTACCAATCTGCAGCCCTCTAGGCTCAGTAGTTTTTAAATTCTGAGGGCGGACAGGAAAAGCGCGGACAGAAAAATGTGCGGACAGACGGACACAGCCGGCACAACAGTTTTCTTTTCAGGAAAAGTAAAAACGTAGAAAGAAGGAGGGAAGGAAGGAAGGCACCAAAGGGTGGAGAGGAAACACAAGAGCACAAATGGAAGGAAAATCTTGACTTAGAAATCTGGGATCACTCAAAGATTAGTCTACAGTTTTCTCGTCTTGGGAGATTGGCAACGTCTTCGCAGACGCTGCAAAGTTTGATTTGCAAAAGGAAAGGATATGGAAGGGTAAGAAAGGAGAATTGGCAAGTGAATGAAAGGGGGAAGAGAAAAAATTGTTTTACAGAGACAGCGGGTAAGTATTATGAGTCTAGGAGCATCACCAGTACATTTAAAAATGTCTGGCTTGAGTCTAGACGCAACTGGCTCATAAGTTTACGTATCTTCACCAAAGTTAATTTTTTCTTTTAATTCTCACCGGGTAGAGGGTAACCTTTTTTTTTATTTAGTCATTGTTATTAAAACTTGAAATAGTCTTATTATTTTTAACATACTTTTATTATAACATTTGTCCATTTTCCTTAAACTAAAATGGAAGATTTACTTAGTCCCAACTGACCTGTTTCCAGAAATCCGTCTACCTGGATGTAGAAGGGTTTTGCAGGCAGCGCCTCAGAACGGATGAAGAAATGGTCATCCACTTCATCGAGGTAATCCACGTGGGACAGCAGACTTCCTTGCTGGAATGATTGCAGTGAGAGGAATAGTACGTTGTACAGAGAGAGAGAGAGAGAGAGAGAGAGAGAGAGAGAGAGAGAGAGAGAGAGAGAGAGAGAGAGAGAGAAAGAGTCTCTCTCCGCAGTTATATATATATATATATATATATATATATATATATTATATATATATATATATATATATATATATATATATATATGTACATTGACAGATGTACACAAAGATGGACAGATAATAAAATAAATAAAATAAATGAAAATAAAAACAGCAGTTCATTTTCATATCAAAAGATACTTCGAAACAAATAATCCCAAAACTTAATAAAAAGACGAATCACTGATCTAGCATGAGAAGAGTCCTAAGATTGTGACTTGACACACAAAGATTTATTAATTTTGAATTTATATCACGGCGCCAGTCAGGTAAACCAATCAACCAATAGATTCATTCCTCGTTGCAGGTTTTGATAAGCCAGTCAAATAGTTATTGCCGTGAAGAAACGTCAGTAGCAAATTTACCTCGTCAACGAGTTCCATTGATGTGACTTTGCTCACTGCGCTATCTACGTATCCCACCAGAGTGACTTCCACGTAATAGATTTCACCTGTTCAAAATAATCAATTAATACATGTATACACACACATGTATTTATATACAGTATACATATTTCTCTCTACGGGCACCGTCCAAAAAAATTCACCGGTGATACTAATGTATACGACTGAAAAACTAACACTTAATTACTGCTAGAATGATTGCATTGCTAAAAGATAGCAGGCATAGTTTTTTTTTAACTTTGAGCAAATTTATACATAGGGATAAAAATTACTGGGGTTATTATTGTTTTTTTTTTTATCACTGTGAAAAACTAACTTTACAGAAAAAAATTACATTTTGAGGGGCGATGGTGAAAATCATTATGTATTTTGAAAGTGCAGTACAAATCAAATTACTGGAATGCCATTTTCTCTCTCTCTCTCTCTCTCTCTCTCTCTCTCTCTCTCTCTCTCTCTCTCTCTCTCTCTCTCTCATCATTCTGTTTACCTATGAGCGGTCGACCTCGGATGACCTTATACCCTGGCCTCGGGGGGCGTAGATTGAGTTCAGTAAACTCGGCCAGCAGCCCAAGGCTCGACAGGGCACTGACTGAAGCACTGAATTCGGCTGTGCCCCCATTGACCTAAAAAAAACAATAAATAAAAAAATAAATAAATAAATAAAATAGATAGATAGACAGACAGATAGATAGATAGATAGATAGATAGATAGATAGATAGATAGACTGACTCAAGAAAGCATTTCAGCACACATGGAAAACCTACTTGCCTCTAAGTCCCACATTCCAACGGTCAAGTTGGCAAACTTGATGGACTTCAAGGAGGGGGAATGGCTCACGACCTGGACGCCCTCTTGTTCTTCCAGGGACGCCTTGTCCATGAGGTCGAAGGTAAGGTCTGGAAAGGAAGTGAGATGGCCGTCACTGAGCTGATTTTTGAAATTGGTAAAGACTGGCAACAGTTTCCTTTACATATAAGATTTCTGGAATTCTTTGCATATTTGTGTTTCCAGATCAGTTCTGGAATACTTTATATATTTGTGTTTCCAGGTCAGTTCTGGAATGCTTTATATATTTGTGTTTCCAGGTCAGTTCTGGAATACTTTATATATTTGTGTTTCCAGGTCAGTTCTGGAATTCTTTACATATTTATGTTTCTAATTCAGTTCTGGAATTCTTTATGTGTTTATGGTTCTAATTCAGTTCTGGAACTCTTTATTTATTTTACGTTTCCGAATCAGTTCTGGAATTCTGTATATATTTGTTTCCAAATGAATTCTGGAATTGCTTATATATTTCTTTCCAAATAAATTCTGGAATTCTCAGTATATTTGTTTCCAGCTAATTTATGGAATTTTACATATGTTTATATTTCCATGTAATTTCTGGAATTCCTCACATATTTACTTTCCATGTAATTTTTAGAATTCCTTATATTATTTGCACTTCCACGTAATTTCTGGAATGTGTACAATATCTTCACTTCCATTTATTCCTGGAATTCATTATATATTAATGACCATAGAATTTCTCGAATTTTTAGCATATTTATAGTTCCTTATGATTTCTAGAATTTTTATATATTTTCCATAAAACCTATCCATCTTGTGGAATTCATCATCGTCACATTTTTACATTTCTATGTGATTTCTGCAATTCTTTAAACATTTATGTCCATCAAATTTCTGGAGATCTAAGCGCAATTTCTTCCTAATGATTTCCGGAATTAATATAGTTACGTTTCCATCAAATTTCTGGAAAGCTTAGTAAATCTATGTTCGCTTTGAATTTCTGGAATTCTTAATGTTTTCCTCTTAGCATCCAATTTCTGGAATTCTTAAGGTTTTCCTCTTAGCATCCAATTTCTGGAATTCTTAAGGTTTTCCTCTTAGCAACCAGTTTCAGGAATTCTTCATAAATTTACAATCTCTTCCAATGTCTGGAAGTCTTCATATATTTATGTTCCCTTCCAGTATCTGGAATTCCTCACATTTGACGTTCCCAACCAATAACCGGAATCCTTCCTATATTTACGTTCCGACCTAATTCCCGGAAGTTTTCATATATTTACGTTCCTATCCAGTAATTGGAATTCTTCGTTCATTTATGTTCCCTTCCAGTACCTGGAATTCTTCATGTATGTTCCCATCGAATATCGGGAATTGTTCATATATTTACGCCCCGTTCTGGAATTCTTCATATATTCACATTTCCATCCTATTTATGGAATTCTTCCCAATTTCTGGAATTCTTCATATATCCACGTCCCAATCATATTTCTGGAATTCCTCCCAATTCTGGAATTCTTCATATATTCACGTTTCTGTCCTATTTCCGAAATTCTTCCTAATTCCTGGAATTCTCCCCAGTTTCTGGAATTTTTCACATATTAACCTTTCCATTCTATTCCTGGAATTCTGCCCAGTTTCTGGAATCCTCCATATATTCACGTCCCTATCCTGGTTCTGGAATTCTTCCCAATTCCTGGAATCCTCCATATATTCACGCCCGCATCCCATTTCTGGAATTCTTCCCAATTCCTGAAACTCTTCATATATTCACGCCCGCATCCCATTTCTGGAATTCTTCCCAATTCCTGGAACTCTTCATATATTCACGCCCGCATCCTATTTCTGGAATTCTTCCCAATTCCTGGAATTCTTCATATATTCCCGTCCGCATCCCACATCTGGAATTCTTCGTATGCCTACGTTTCCCAAAGGTTTACTGAAGTGTGCTTGCCTGTTAAAAGGCCTGGTGTCAGGCAGTCGCTTGCTCAAAAGCACCTATTTGTATCGCAAAACCTTGAGTAGTGCCCCGCTTGTATTTTGATATACAGGCGTGCCTTTTCTCTGTTTTTTTTCCAGGATTTTTTTTTTTAAATCGAATTTTTTTTAGGAATTTTTAAAAATTTTTTTATGATTTTTTTTTAAATGTTTAAATTTTTTTGATTGAACCCACGACTTTTCTCTTTTTTGGGGGGGGATTTTTTTAGAAATTTTTTAAGGATATTTTTTTTTTTAAATTGTACCCACGCCTTTTTTCTTTTTTAGTATTTTTTTAAAGAAAAAAATTTTTTTTAATATTTTTTTTGAAAAATTGAACCCACGCATTTTCTCTTTTTTTTAGAATATTTTTGGGGGAATTTTTTTTTTCAGGAAAAACTCAGCTCCCGAAAAAAAAAACCACGACAACAAAAGAATTGCGAAAAGGACTTTCGGTTGTCTAATTGAAGCAAATTTCGCACGCCTGAGCGCCCACGCTTACGTACAGACGATGGGCGGCCGGAGGTCTGTTGTTGAAATTTGTGTATCTATTTTTTTATCTATTTTTTTTTTTTTTGTTATCGGTGCGAATACGATTTCTGGTTTGTTAGAGTAGCCACCGAACTGTGTGCGTGACGTCTTCCAGTCCGCGGTGTTCGTTTGGCTAACAGTCGACATAAGCTAGGTATGAGTGTATATATATATATATATATATATATATATATATATATATATATATATATATACAAATACTGTATATATAGATATATAGACATTAGGTCGTCCGTCCCACTATCCTCCTCGTACGGTGGGGGGGGGTAGTGCCGTCAGCGCATCTCGCGTGGCGCACTGTAGGCGCTACTAAAGGGCGTTTGTGGCGTCCCTTCGGCCACTATAAAAATAGCTGCACCCAATTTTTAGCTTTTAGCTTTAACTGTATTCCCTTTTCCTGTCTTCAGTCTTGCTGTTCATCCTCTCTAACTTATTTCTTATTGCAATTGTGGGGTTTTCTCCCAGTTCCACCTGTAGCTCACCGTACTCCATCTCTTTATCCTGCTGTCCAGCCACTCTAACTCCCTCTTTTCACCGTCTTAAGCGCTGGGTGGCCGAAAGCGGCCAAGCGCTTGGCTGGACAGCCTGAATTTCATCAAATCAATCAATCAATCCTGCTGTCTTTGGCACTTTTAAGAAGACTGATATCGAACTGAATTGAATATAGAATTGGGGCCAAAAGCCAAGCACTGGGACCTATGAGGTCGTTCAGCGCTGAAACGGAAACTGACAGTAAAAAGGTTTGAAAGGTGTAACAGGAGGAAAACCTCGTGGTTGCACTATGAATCAATTGTTACAGAAGGTGGAAAGTCAGGTGGAAGAAAGAGAATATGAAAGGAGGTACAGTAAAAGGAACGAAAGGAGTTGCAGCTAGGGGCCGAAGGCACGCTGCAAAGAACCTCAAGTAATGCCTACAGTGCACCGCATGAGGTGCACTGACGGCACTAACCCCATACGGGAAAGAAGATTGATACCAACTGACCTCCGTCCGTGAGAGTAGAAGAACTTATTTCCCCGGCGATGACCACCTGGAAATAATCCACCGAATCGTCGACGGGGAAATTAATCTCCTGAGAACCCGTGACCTCGTCTCGCATTCGGATGGCGACCTGCGGGGGTACGAGAGAGAAACAACTCAATGTGCAAACATTTACATCAAGTACAGCAGAACGTATCGTCACCCACGGCAGTGGTGTGGTGGATCACCATTACCCCTAACCCACTCCTGTTCAGTTATCTGAAGTTACAATACAAAGGAAAGAAAAATATTAGAAAGCTTAGTTTCTAATGCATTTTATATGTCAGAAATTAATGTTACTTTTACTCAAGTCTTGAGAAATAAAGAATTTAGATTTTAGACATGATTCCTCTGACAAAAAATTAAAATGAAAGCATTGTCCCTTTTATTACAAATTGGAATTAAAGTGTCTCGTTTCCCGAAGAAATGGCTTCATTACTCCCTAGGGGGTAGCTAACCCCCCGTTTGAGAACCACTGCTTTATAGCGAATGGTATTGCCTTTGGTATATTATACAAATACCTTTTCCAGCTACTGATTACTAGATAAAATTCATGCATCAGAGCTGATACGGTACTCAAATATTAATTCAGAATATAAATACTTACAGATAACTGCATAGGGGAATTGCAACATACAGACTCCACCCTACTTACGGACATTCAACTTACAAACATTCAGAGATACGAACAAACGGGATCGCAAATGAAGATTGTGTTTTGCGCGCCTGTTCTGCACATACAGTATTCTATGTTATTCCATCCAAAGAGCGTTTCTAAAATGGTCATTGTGAATCATTTCCACATGAGAATCTGTCTTTAAAGGTCGTTTTTCCTTAACGATGGTAGGGATCCTTGTATAAAGTTAGGTCAAGTTGAATTATATTTTAAACTATTAGAAGCAACGTCAGTGTTCTGTGATTATCAGATGCTCATTCGTCCTGCATCTAAATCTTGCTCTAAGAAAGCCTAGAACGTAAACAATAAATAAAATGGTCGATTTCAGAACAAGTGACATCATGCACAACTAAAAAAAAACGCCCAGGTTTCTTCGACGCAATGGAGTTTCCTGTACGGCGTATAATCAAGGCCACCGCAAATAGACCAATCTTTCGGTGGTCTCGGTATAATGCTGTATGAGCCGCGACCCGTGAATCTTTAACCACAGCCCGGTGGTGGCCTGTCCCATATCGTTGCCAGATGCACGATTATGGCTAACTTTAACCTTCAATAAAATAAAAAACCACTGAGGCTAGAGGGCTGCAATTTGGTATGTGTGATGATTAGAGGGTGGATGATCAATATAACAATTTGCAGCCCTCTAGCTCCAGTAGTTTTGGAGATCTGAGGGTGGACGGCCAGACAAAGCCGGCGCAATAGTTTTCTTTTACAGAAAACTAAAACATCCACATACCGTACTTTCCTCCACGACGTCCTCCAGAATTCCTATGATCTCGTCGATGTCGAATTTGTCAATTTCGATGAAGAGTCCTCCAGTCTCAGCCGCCAGTCTCTTGTATTCGTCCACGCCGCTCAGGATGTACTTGTCCTCAGGGCAGGAGATGTCCTTCGAAGCCTCGCCAGAGACTTGTTTGGTCTGGTCAAAGCTGTAGATGACGGTTACCTGGAGGTGGGAAATGACGAGATGCGTTTCCAGTGACCGAATATAAAAGTAAATCAACGAAAATAAACCACTAGACTGAGGTTCAGATATTCTCTGTTACTGTGTGGATGATTACAGAGAACTTGAAATCGCTGTGAGGCCACAGATCTGCATCTCAAGAGAGTCGATCATTTATGTTCTTGTTGATGTGATGGCCATTGTGAGATACTGGTTTTTCCTTTGTAGTTTCAGTTATATAAAACGTTCTATGTGTTTAATTGAACTTTGGGTACAAAATACTGTTTCAATACAAAAGCATGTGTGTTTATAGGCGACAAAATATTCCACGAGGGTCTGACCCTTGATTTGATTTTTTATGAAATTTAGGCTCCCAAGCCAAGCTCTGGGGCACTTTCGGCCATTCAGTGAACAAGACAGTGAAGAGAGGGAGTTGGGAAGCCTAGAGAATTACATAAAGATATCCAGAAAATAAAGGAGATTTAGTACAAGGATCTAAAGATGGAACTGTCAGAAGGCCCCCAGTTGTACTAATAAGTGACCGTTAGAGGTGGGAAGCAGAAATAGAGACAAAGTAAAAGGCTGAAAATTGGATGAAGCAAGGGGCCAGAGGGGAAGATGCGAACAGAGTAATGCCTACAGTGCACCACGTGAGGTGCACTTACGGCACTAGTCACCCAAGGGCATCTTATGACCTTCTCTGAGGTACTTTTTAGCTTTATTTTATTTTTTTACCAAGCCATTTTCCACTGGTAATGTTACCTAATGGAATTATGCCATAGACAGTATCAACACGGTTCCTATTCTTCAGCATTTGAAATACCTACAAGATGGCTTACTTTATTACTATATCTTAGCTGTACAAGTAACAGTAACACTGAAGAGCAGCTCTATATATAGACAATGTTCTCAAACCCAACTTAAACCAGAACCAAATCTGAAATGAAGAAACTTTAGCAGCAGACACAGAGAAGTCGATCAGATCAGAGCTGCTTACCTGGCAATGTTTGGCAGTTGCCAGGGCAATACTCCCTTCCATGAGTTGCTTGTCGTTGCCTCCAGCGTCTGTGAAGCAAAACACGCTGGAATAGTCTGGAGTATTCACCAGAGCAAGTTCCAGAGCCGCCCAGAAGTTCTCTTCTGTACAGCAGCAGCCACCGTAAGCGTCCAGCTTGTTCAGGTCTGCCAAGAAGATGTCTGCTTCTGAGGTGGCGGTGACTGGACCAAGACCTGATAAAAATGTCAGTTACATTTCGTTAGTACTGATTTATTATTTCGTCTTTCTTCAGTTAATTGACCTGTACCTTTGGATTTGTGATACTGTATGTCTTCCTCCGTCTTCCATTAATTACAGGTGTGTGGATATATATTTGTATCTTAAAATTTCCTCTAAGTTCTACAAACGCTGCAGAACAAACACCAATTTCAAGAACTCTTTCTCTATCTCTGTCTCATTATTTAGCGTTCTAGATTCCTTCTTTGTAGGACCTTTGAGTTTATAGCATCCTGTATTTGTCGTCAGTGTTTATTGGTGTGTAAAATCGAAAAACAGTAGACCAATAGCAGTGTTCTTACTAGGATAACTAGCAGTCATTGCTAGCATGACAGATGAAATCGAACAAAACAATTTGCAGCATTTAGTAGAGACAATACACAATATAAACCACGCACGTTAGAGAGAGAGAGAGAGAGAGAGAGAGAGAGAGAGAGAGAGAGAGAGAGAGAGAGAGAGATTCGCATTCTATACCTGGATCCTTGTACGGAGTGAGGACATAAAACGCCGGGTGCGTTCTCTCCACAATCAGCTTGGACTCTGCTTTGACCGCCTTGATTTCTTGCGTCATGGAACCCGTCGTGTCGATCATGATCGACAGAGCGGAGCCAGGGTACAGGTCGAACAGGTGGCGAAAGTAATCGTTCCCGATGGCCTCGCGGAGGACAGAGAGGTAGTATTCGGTGGCCTTCGTGCAAATAAGGAGGCAATTGTGTTTATACCACGAGAGAGAACGCTTACAACTGGGTGTACAGAATACTAGACCTAACTTTCAATATCTGATAAATTAAACTTAGAGTAATAACTCTACCGATAATCGGAGTTATAAAGATGAATACTGAACTAAACAGGAATTGTGACAAGTGGTATAAACTGTGTTCATATCATATAAGCGAGAACTCACAAATGGTTGTAGGGAATACTAGACCTAACTTTCAAGATCTGAGAAATTAAACTTAGTGGAGCAACTCTATTGGTGGTTATGAATATGAATACTGAACTAAAAGGAAATTGTCATAAAAATTGGTATTAGAAGGAACACCTTAAATTAGGATCGTCAGCTCAGCGATCCAAACCAAAACATTAAGAAAAAAAAGAGTTAGACCTAAGCAGAAATGCAACCATTAAATGAGACGATCATAAGTCAGTGCTAATCAAATTCTTTGTTTACCAACGAAACACCTCATAACTTCCTCTTCAATCTCAGGTGCACAAAAGAGTTAGACCTAAGGAGAAATGCAGTTATTAAATGAGACTTAATGGAAGTTAATAAATTTATTATAAAGCAATTTCTTCGTTTACCAAAGAACTATACTGCCCTAAAATGGAAAACTGCGGCATTTTCAAAATTTTTGAAATTGGGATATGCCACCTATTGGGCTCGTGAAACACTAATACACAAGTTACTGCAGTTTCAGAATGATTCTTCAACGCTTTCCACGAGTATTTAGGGAGTCCCATTTGCAGTATCTGCAAAATCAGTAGTAAGGAAAGGGAAAACTGCAGTATCTACCATTTTGCTCAGTTTTGTATTTTTGCAGATACTGCAGTCTTCCATTTCAGGGCAGTATACATCAGTGCCTCTTCAATCTCCGGTGCACAAGCTTCTTTTAAAGAACATTTACACCCTAAAAGTTATTTCTACGCATAGTTTATGAGCATCACCAGTAAAACAGGCAGTGATTAAGTTACAGACATACTTACGGAGATGGCTAAATCGACCGCTTTCTGGTGCAGGTCATGGTGAGGGGAAAAACAAGGCGAAGTTGTCTCTTTGTTGATGCCGCCGATCGGCGCCTTCGACGCTGAGTTGTCCATAGACCCACCGTGGCTGCATTTACCTGTGGGCCGAAGGAGGACCAAGTTTTTTTGGGGGTAATTCTTAGTTTTAAGTAAAAGAAAACTATTGTGACGGCTTTGTCTGTCCGTCCGCACTTTTTCTGTCCGCCCTATGATCTTAAAAACTACTGAGGTTAGAGGGCTGCAAATTGGTATGTTGATCATCCACCCTCCAATCATCAAACATACCAAACTGCAGCCCTCTAGCCTCCTCAGTAGTTTTGATTTAATTTAAGGTTAAAATTAACCATAATCGTACGTCTGGTACCGTTATAAGTCCCAACAACACAGGCCACCACCGTACCGTGATTGAGTTTCATAGGCCGCGGCTGAGAGTTTCATGGGCCGTAGCTGAAAGTTTCACACAGCATTACACGCTGTACAGAAAACTCGACTGCGCCGAAGAAACTTTGGCGCATTTTTTACTTGTTACTAATATTTTCAATTGTATGTGAGGCTTTTGGTATAAATATAAGGTTCTGTTACGCTTCTGGGGAGATTAGTCCTTTAGATTCCTAAATCTGTCTGGTTTAATTTACAATTCTTTGTTATTTTTAATGTTCTGATAGGAATTTGTTGCTGAATCTTTAATTACTGACTGGACTAGCCTTTATATAGCATTGCAATTTCTTTATGGAAATGAGGCAACCCTGGCTGATAGCCATGGAAATAAATAAATACGTATATGTGTATGTATATGTATATGTATATATATATATATATATATATATATATATATATATATATATATATATATATATATATATATATATATATGTATATATATTACATATATATATACATATATATATATATACATATATATATATATATATACAGTAGTATATACTGTGCGTGTGTAGATGAGTGAGTATATATGTACATATGAATCATCCTTGACTGAACTAATATATAATCAGTACGGCCGTGACTGTTCCGCTATTTTCACGTGAATTCTTGTCTGACTTATCGGTAAAATAACCATGAGAGTATTTACCATTCACCACTTCTGGAAGAGAGAGAGAGTTCAACTGACCTGCACTAATGGGTTTTGGAATGACAAATGCAGCTGATCCTGGAACGTCGAATTCGTAGTACCCGCTGGAAAGCTTAGATCCAGCGATCACGTTGTCCCTGCACTCTCCCTGGAAGCGGTAAACTTTGAAACACTATATATAAATATGTATAAATATATAAATATATATAGTTATATGGTAATTTTAATTGTTATTATTATTATTGTTATTATTATTATTATTATTATTATTATTATTATTATTATTATTATTATTATTATTATCAAAATACGCTCAGACTGATATCTGAACTTATGCTACTGTTACTTAAGGATAAGCATATTATTATTATTATTATTATTATTATTATTATTATTATTATTATTATTATTATTATTATTATTATTATTATCATACACTTAAACTAATATCTGAATTCCTGCAACTGCTTACCTGGGGATCAGTGCAATCAGTACAGGTGGGTTCACCTGGCGTAGCCACTTCAGGTATATCCTGCCCCGGAAATCCCAGCTCCTTCAGGATGCCCGTGTTGCCTAATTCCACCCACGTCGTTTGCGAGTAGAAATCCTGGAGGTGAGAGAGAGAGAGAGAGAGAGAGAGAGAGAGAGAGAGAGAGAGAGAGAGAGAGAGAGAGAGAGAGATTTGAAGATCAGTCCTAAAGCTGTTCTTAGTATTTCAATTCATCTATAGTCTTTAATGGGTTCATTACTATGTATGTATGTATAAATGTGTATATATACATATGTATATGTATATAAAATATACGTATATATACATATACATATATCTATATGTATATATATATCTGTATATATATATACAGTATATATATACATACACACAAATACTTTTACCTGTATAGTATTAAGAGACGTCCCAAGGACCTCCCTGGCGAAGGGGTAGGCATCGTCGGCGACGATCGTGGAAATCAGCTGCTGGTAGCGCCCTTGCAGGAGGGTGTGCCCCTCTAATATCTTCTCCCCGTCCATGTGGTGGATCGCGTCGAAGCGTATTTGGCCGCCAGCCTCTGTCATGGCGTTGGCCCAGGTGATGCTGTTGACTGCCTGAGAATTTAGAAGATGTTCAATAATTTAGGTATTAAAGTCATTATTGTGATCACGTTGGTCCTTTATAAAGTGCACATTGCTATTCTCTTGCCTCTGGTTAAGTCTATGATGTTTTAATTAAAGGTGTCTCCCTTTTAAGTCTTAAAAAGTGGTTGATTTTCTGTCTGACCACTTTTCAGTCTTGTAATGTTTTCTTTGGTGGGCCTTAAAAATTTGTACTAACAGTACTAGTGGTAGTATTGTGTTTGGTTAAATCTATAATATTAGAATTATAGGCGTCCCTCTTAAATCTAAGAAAGTGGCGACGTTTCAAATACAGTAGGGTACCTTTTAAATCTCAAACAGTGACTGGTTTCCAACATGAAAAACCACTTTTCGGTCTGTAATACCTTCTCTGGTGGACCTTAAGAAGCTGGAATAGCAACAGTAACAGTAATTCAACCTACCTTGATAAATCTGGCAGGCGATGCAGTAGGCCCATAGTAGTACCTGAAGATCTGAGACAGAGTGGCGTCTTCAGGAATGCTGAAAGTGTCGTTGGTCGGCGGAGGCAGGTCCAGGAAAAAACGACGGATTTCTCTCCTGATGCCTTCGCGGGTAATAGCCTGGAAGAGAGAAGCAGGAAGCCTTTGACAATTTAGAATTTGGGTCCTGGAACTGGGATACTGGAACGACCGTAGCTTGTAGGGCCAAATATAGAACTGGAAGCCTTTGACAATTTAGAATTTGGGTACTGGAACTTGGATACTGGAGCGACGAAGCTTGTAGGGACAAATGCCAAATATAGAACTGGAAGCCTTCGACAATTTAGAATTTGGGTCCTGGAGCTTGGGTACTGGAACGATTATAGCTTTTAGGGCCACATATAGAACTGGAAACCTTTGACAATTTAGAATTTGGTTCCTGGAACTTGGGTACTGGAACGACCGTAGCTTGTAGGACCAAATATAGAACTGGAAGACTTTGACAATTTAGAATTTGGGTCCTGGAACTTGGGTACTGGAACGACCGTAGCTTGTAGGGACAACTGTAGAACTGGAAGCCTTTGGCAATTTAGAATTTGGGTTCTGGAACTGGGCTACTGGTACTAGGGTACTGGAACGGCCGTGGCTTGTACTGACAAATGTAGAATAGGAGCTGGAATACAGAACTCAGGGGAGAGACCAAGCACTGGGACCTCTGCGGGTACTGGAACTTGGGTACTGGAACGGCCGTAGCTTGTAGGAACAAAGGAACCTCAATACAGAATTCAGGGCAGAGGCCAAGCACTGGGACCTATGCGATCATTCAGCGTTGAAAGGGAAACTGACATTAAGAAGGTTTGAAAGGTGAAACAGGTGGAAAATCTCGTAGTTGCATTATGAAACAAGTGTTCCCTTCAGAAATCTGTGTCTATTGCTACAACATCAGCAAACTTTCAGAAATGGATGCACATTACTATAACAGCCAACTTTCAGAAATTTTATGTAATTTACTATAACACCAGCAAACCTTCGGAAATTTATGTGTATTACTATAACAGCCAACTTTAAGAAATTTATGTATATTACCACAACACCAGCAAACCTTCAGAAATTTATGTGTATTACTATAACAGCCAACTTTCAGAAATTTATGTATATTACCATAACACCAGCAAACCTTCAGAAATTTATGTGCATTACTATAACAGCCAACTTTAAGGAATTTATGTATATTACTGTAACAACAGTAAACTCTCAGAAAATCATGTATAAAGTATTCCTATAACGACAGCAAACTTTCAGAAATTTTTGTATATCTTGTATATTACTATACGAGTAAACTTTCAGAAATTTAAGTATATTACTAAAACAACAACAAACTTTCAGAAATTTATGTCTATCACTGTAAGAGCAAATTTTCAGAAATTTATGTATATCACTATAGCAACAGCAAACTTTCAGAAATTTATGTATACAGATTCCTGTAGCTACAAGAGACTTTCAGAAATTTATGTATATCACTATAGCACCAGAAAACTTTCAGAAATTTATGTATATTCCTATAACAACTTTCAGAAATTTATGTACTCGTATATTAACTATAACAGCAAACATACCTTATGATCCCACGTCTCTCCAGACATGTCCTCCGGACAAAAGAAGTGGATGACATCCGGGTCGGAGTAATTGAGTTTTGTCGGCAGAAAAGCCAACGTAGGTTTCCAGAGGCCTGACAGGCTAACAAGGATTAGCAGGTGAAAAAACATCTCTTTCTTGGTTCAAGTGAATCAGTTACCATCCCTGATGATGGAAAAAAAGAAATAGATTTAACTTAAAGAAAGTTATAGTAATATAGTTATAATTTCTTACTTATTGAATTCAACTGAATAAGGGCAGTCAGCGCTGAAACGGAAATTGACAATAAAAGGTTTGAAATTTAACAGGTGGAAAACCTCGCAGTTGCACTATGAATCAGTTGTTAGGAGAGGGTGGAAAATAAGATGAAGAAAGAGAATACGAAAGGAGGTACAGTAAAAGGAACGAAATGGGTTGCAGCTAGGGGCCGAAGGCTTTCTTACTTATGGGAGAAGAGTAGTCGAGATCTGATTTCAACTGATGTCTAAAAATAAAATAGTGGAGATCTGATTTTCACCTGATGTCTAAAAAAAAAAAAGAAAGTGATTTCATTTAAAGAAAGTTGATGCAGTTTTTAATATTCAAGAAGTGTTTCTTGAATAATAATAATAATAATAATAATAATAATAATAATAATAATAATAATAATAATAATAATAATAATAATAATAATAATAATGTCCTCTGTTAGTTAAGGAGTGTTTCTTGAAAGATAATAATAATAATAATAATAATAATAATAATAATAATAATAATAATAATAATAATAATAATAATAAAAAAAAAAGTCCTCTATTAGTTAAGGAGTGTTTCTTGAATAATAATAATAATAATAATAATAATAATAATAATAATAATAATAATAATAATAATAATAATAATAATACACATCGATTAGCGTTGTTCATTCCGTTAGAGCTGCTTACTGCCTTACATAATTCCCAGTGAGTGTCAAGTTATGGGAATAAATGTATATTGTGTCACAAGCCGACTTTTCTTTTTTTTTTTGGGGGGGGAAGGGTTTGGAGGGGTTGGGAAAGGCGGGGGAGGTAGAGGGAGGTAATGCTCTTTAAATCCCGTCATTATTCATCCATTTATCTCATACTTATCTTTTGTTCTTGTAATCACAGATAAAATATCACTTGCTTAGAAGCGATGATTATTATTGAATAATTTTATGTGGATGTCGGTGATAAGTGTAAAATAAAAACTTATAAGTGAAAATAAGATGATAATTGACGTTAACTGATGAAAGGGAATGTAAAAAAAAAAAAGTTTATTAGTGAAAATGAGAGGATGATTGACAGTAAGACAATTTACAAGACACTATAATAGGTCGAGAGAAATTGATGAAAGAAACAAAATTATGCAGTTTTTTTTTTTTTAATAATTATATCATAATGAACTTCGAAAGTAGCAAAGGAAAGTTTTGTCAACATTTTTCATAGCTTACTATTTTTATTTTAGCTATCAGTATAATGACAGGTTTATTCTAGATGCGTCAATATCATCATTATTATTATTATTATTATTATTATTATTATTATTATTATTATTATTATTATTATTATTATTATTATTATTATTATTATTGGTGAAGACATCCAAACTGGTGTAAATGTAAATATATATTAGAAATATATATAATAAATATTTACATTTACACCGCTGTGAATTTCTTTCCCATCTTAGTGACTCATGCTGTTATTATTATTATTATTATTATTATTATTATTATTATTATTATTATTATTATTATTATTATTATTAATCAGAAGATGAACGCTGTACACATAGAACAATCCCACGGAATCCATCGACCTGAAATTCACGCTTCCAAAAAATATTATAGAATTCGTTTGAAAGAGGTAACAGAAGGTAATACGAAAAGCAGAAAGGAAAAATCAGTAATTAGAAAAGAAACAATAACTGTGTACTGCACTTGTCTCCTGTCCATCTCCTGTCATTTACGTAATCTGAAAATTCTTTTCGTTTTCCTTTATGAGACTAAACTTTGTACCAGCAAAGGTTTTTGCCCCCCATATATATATATATATATATATATATATATATATATATATATATATATATATATATATATATATATATATATATATATATGGCTATTAGGAATTGGAATATAGTATCTAGGCCAAAGGCCAAGCACTGGGACCTATGAGGTCATTCAGCGATGAAAGGAAAATTGACAGTAAGGTGGCTTGAAAGGTGTAACAGGAGGAAAACCTCGCAGTTGCCCCGTGAAAAAAATTGTTAGAGAGGGTGGAAAGTCAGATGGAGGAAAGAGACTAGAACGGAGGTACAGTAAAAGGAATGGAAGGTGTTGCAGCTAGGGGCCGAAGGGACGCTGCAAAGACCCTTATAAGTAATGCCTACAGTGCACCGCGTGAGGCTATTAAAAGGCAGAGTAAAGCATACTATATGGCTATGAAAGAGTAAAGTAAAGGATATTACTGATAACCACTAAAAGAATCATCACTAAATGTTACTTTTCCTTATCTCCTTCCGCCATGTGTATTGTTTCTCATGCGTCTCTAAGAACACCTCAGATTGTAAAGTGATTAACAAAACAATGGAACTTCGTTATGCGCGTCTGCGTTCGTGGAGCTTTCCCACGAAATAATGAGTGGGGATTGTTTTAAAAGCTCAGGTTCCAGTTACTCATTTTTTAGTTTTCTATAAAAGAAAACTACTGCGCCGGCTTTGTCCTTCCCCACTTTTTTCTGTCCACCCTCAGATATTAAAAACTACTGAGGCTAGAGGTCTGCAAATTGGCATGTTGATCATCCACCCTCCAGTCATCAAACATACCAAATTGCAGCCTTCTAGCATCAGTAGTTTTGATTTTATTCATGGTTAAAGTTAGCTATAATCGTGCTTCTGGCAACGATATAGGACAGGCCACCACCGGGCCGAGGTTAAAGTTTCATGGGCCGCGGCTCATACAGCATTATACCGACACCACCGGAAGATAGATCTATTTTCGGTGGCCTTGATTATACGCTGTACAGAAAACTCGATTGCGTTGAAGAAACCTCGGCGCATTTTTTACTTGTTTATAGTGTAAATGAATTCTCAGAAATTAAAATTTTATCGATGAATATTTATATGGAAAGTCAATTTTATAGAAACAGTTAACATTAGAAAGATAAAAAAGATAAAGATGAAGATAGAAAATAAGATACAACGTACCAGAGACAAGAAACAAGAAAAAAAATTATATAACCTATTATATAAATTATATAAACGCCGCTGAAGATTCCTTACGTAAGTAATCACTGGTATGTTAAAACGTCCCCACAAGGATTACTTACAATTATGCGCAGTTTCAAGATCATTATTTTTTATTTTATTTATTCTTTTTAAATCTCAAGCAAACTCAGCATTTTCTTGATTTAATGTCCAAATTTAAGTTGCTCATCTTCGGTTTCATCTCGAATCCGGCGCCTGATTCTCGTAGGTTTTTTTTATTTATTTATCTTTTTTTTTATTTTTCATTTTTTTTTTTTATTTCTAAATTTGTTTTTTTTTTTCTCTCATCTCGCGTTAAATCTAACTGCTAGCATTCAGCGTCTAGCAGTTAGGTTTACCACGAGATGAAACTAAAAAAAACAATTGAAAATAAAAAAATGAAAAAATAAAAAAATACAAAATTTAAAAATAATAATTATAAAAAAAATAAAAAATAAAAAAAAGACTTGTAACACACAAATTTAAAAATAAAAAATAAAAATAAAGAAAATAAAATAAAAATAGAAAAAAAAAAAACTGTTACAATCCGTATTGCCATAATTCCCGACGCGAGCAGCAAAAATGTCAGAGCATTGTCGCGGCTGCTAATTCCAAAAATGATTACGGAAATGGCGTGTGTGAAATCTTTCATTCGCTTCCAGTTCAGAAATGATGATGAGCGGACTTAATTACATGACTCTCGTTCGACTGAGGAGTTTATGTGGAATCCTACATTATTCCTCGAGTCTCCGCTCTTGATTGGTATAGTAGGCCTTATGCCAACTCACGTACTTTGACGTGACGTGATGAGTCGGTGACGTGATGGTATAATGTGAATCAGCCTTTATTCTTTATCAATATATATAACTTTAGCGCCCCTTGGTTATAAGTTAACCTTATTATTATTATTATTATTATTATTATTATTATTATTATTATTATTATTATTATTATTATTATTATTATTATTATTTCAGTAGATGAAACCTATTCACACGGAACAAGCACACCAAAGGCGCCACTGACTTGAAATTCAAGCTTCCAAAGAATGTTGGTTTCAGCCTCCCACCGCAGACACCACACTGCAGCAGTAACTGATCGTTGATAGAGAGCCAGTGATTTTTCCATCGCCCTGGGGGAGACGCGAACCCGCGACATCTGAGTGACATGCCACGACACTGACCACTATACCAGCGGACCAGCAATGCACTCCCATTCATCTGACATGCCTTAATAATAATAATAATAATAATAATAATAATAATAATAATAATAATAATAATAATAATAATAATAATAATAATAATAATACCTTAATTGTTTCTACAGGTATTAAAAATTTTTTATCTAAAAAAAAACAAGTACAGAATGCACCGAAGTTTCTTCGTCGCAATCGAGTTTTCTGTACAGCAGCTACAGCCCATAATCAAGGCCACCGAAAATCGATCGATCTTTCTGTAGTTTCGGTATAATGTTGTATGGGCCGTGGCCCATGAAACTTTAACCACGGTCCGGTGGCGGCCTATCCTATATCGTTGCCAGAAGTACATTTATAGCTAAATTTAACCTTAAATAAAATAAAAACTACTGAGGCTAGAGGGCTGCAATTTGGTATGCTTGATGATTGGAGGGTGGATGATCAACATGCCAATTTGCAGCCCTCTAGCCTCAGTAGTTGTTAAGATCTGAGGGCGGGCAGAAAAAGTGCGGACAGAATAAAGTGCGGACGGACAGACAAAGCCGGCACAATAGTTTTCTTTTACAGAAAACTATAAAGGAAATTTTACTTTTCAACCATAATAAGGTATTTTTTCAAATTTCGCAAATAAATTAAGTTCTTATAAATCTAGACACCTAAACAAACAACAGGTTAATTTCCCGAAAACATAATAACATAGAGTTTACGCCCCAGATCACAATCATCTTAATCAATCAATCAGTCAGTTAATTCATTCATTCATTATTAATGAATGAATTAACTAAGTAACTAAATATTTAAGTAATTCAGGCATTCACTCATTCATTTATTCATTCATTCATCATTAATGAATGAATGAATGGGTGAATGAATGGGTGAATGAATTATTTAATGAATTAATTAACTAATTACTTAATTAAATAACCACACAAATAAATAAATATGTAAAAAAATGAATAAACAACCGCTATAATAAAAAAATGTTATATAAACAACAAGAGTGTGAATTGACTTCTAGGATTTTGGGACATTTCTCAAAAAATTCCTTCATTCGAGAACAAACGTCTTGTGGCCATATCTTACTGGTTTGTGGTTTGACTTCAATGGTCGATGTCTCTGTTAAGGTTACAGAGTTAAGTTTCTTTTTATTTAAAAGCTGATGAAATTAAAGATAATTTGAATCTCATGCTTGAGAATTTTAGGAATGTGAATTTCTAAGTAGAGTTAACGACAGTAGTTTGCGACCCCGTATGGTTCAGACGTGACGCAAACTGTCGTTAACCTTTGCTTATAAAATTCATTTATACTAAAACTGTTAAGCATGCGACTCAAATTACGTTGAACTTCATCAGCTTTTAAATAAACTAAAAACTTTCCTCTCTAGCCATAGAAGGATATCGACTATTGGCTTCAAACCACAAACCATCAAGTTACGGCCACAAGACGTATGTTCTCGTGTAAAGGAATTTTTTTGAGAATTGTCCTAAAATTATGGAAATTTAATATATAATATATATATAAATATATATAAATACATATATATATATATAATAGAAATATATAATAGAAATATATAAATATATAATTATAATATAAACATATACATACATAATGTATATATGTATAAAGGAACTCACGAAATTTCGGCTTCATAATCATTCGACTACGATTGCCTATGACAAAACCCTGAAAAGCTAAACAGAAAATGACTATATAAACAAAATAACCAGAAAACAACTTCTCTCTGGCTAAATCGGACACTACCAAAGAGATAAGTAATTCGTAACATCTCACTGACTTACCTCACAAAAGTTCTTCTACTGTTCTGTGGGATCCATAGGTATCGTCCCATATTATAAATATTTTTGTTAAAGGCTTATCGCTCCTCCGTTCCGACTGGGAAAAGAGAAAGATAACGCTATGGGATCGTTTTTTCCTTATCAGATAAGTTATATAAGGCTACAGTAGGGTACAACCCACGAGATCTTTGAATTACTGGGTTCGTTTGAATTCGTTTGTTTCACGTTAGCAAAGGAACCTAAATTGGGTTTCATTAGTTATATGAAAGTGTTCATTTTTACTTTCCAGTTTTCATGAATAGGTTTCAGTTTTCTGTAAAAGAAAACTATTGTGCTGGCTTTGTCTGTCCGTCAACGCTGTCTTCTGTCCGCACTTTTTCTGTCCGCCCTCAGATCTTAAAATCTACTGAGGCTAGGGGGCTGCAAATTGGGATGTTGATCATCCACTCCCAAATCATCAAACATACCAAATTGCAGCCCTCTAGCCTTAATAGTTCTTATTTTTTTTTAAGGTTAAAGTTAACCATGATCGTGCTTCTGGCACCACTATAGGGACCAACAACAGAGGCAA